>BOPP01000200.1:1041215-1069481 GCA_017312745.1 Gryllus bimaculatus
GTTGCTGAGCCTTTCAATCAACATCTTGTAACCAATGAGTCAGAGAAACGTCTTAAATACAAATTTCATAGATGTTCTGGAATTTGTTCTGCAAAATTTGTGTAAGGACTTGGCCAAACTCCCAAGTCATTCAAAGACTGGATGTGCAAGAAATTAATTTATTTTGGAACAGCCCACATTTTTGCGAAAACGTGTTGTAGATGCACTGACAGTCACTATATCTGCTCCTTCGTAGTTTGTTTGCAATGTGGAGTACATGTTATATTCAGCCGACTTATAACATCTTAGTTGTGATGTAGAGGGAAGATAATAATAATAACAAAATAATAATAATAAAAACAACAACAATACAACAACAGGGCCAATCAGATGACCGAGATCGCAAGGCAGGTAGGCCGTAGTGGTTTCGAACCAGAAAATCGCGGGTTCGATTTCCGCCTCGGGTATGTGTGTATATGTCTGTATGAGTGTGTCGTCCTTTCACATTCTCATATCATCATTTCTTTATCCGTACCCCCAGGGTCCACCCTGGGGAATAAAATGTGACAAAGCTGAATGCTGTGCGCCAATTAAAGTGATATTGCACCTGCCACCGCGATAATGATACTGAGCCACGTTACCGTGGCATTTACATGGCAGGATGCACGCATGCGTGGTCCTAGTCGGCCGATTCACCAGCAAAAAAAAATAATAAAAAAATCATTATTTTTCTATAATTCAGCACGTAAAGGCGTAAGAATATAATAAAACAATAGCAGAATAAATAGTAAAATTAACTCTAGAAACAACGCGCGAGAACGTAGTGCGTATGATTGTGTGTATCATTTCCTTTTTTGCATATCTTTTTAACTTAGAAATGTTCATCAAAAATCGACGAAAAAAACTAAAATAAAAAACACAGTTTTTTTTGGCTGTAGAAGGGTGTGGTGAGAGGGAGCAAAGAAACTTTTGAATATAAGAGGCGCCAAAAGCCAGTCCAACTCCCATTTTTACATTCTCGCACTTACTAACGTAAGAAAGAGAAAGTATTGTAATCGTGCGCCAGAAAACGCGAAATTTCGACACAAAAACTTCTATTGCTGGGAGCCCGGTCGGGAAAAAGGAGATAAATCCAGTTTCTAAATTTAGAAAAAAAATCCTTACACATGTGTGTACACAGGAATCCATGTTTTGTGGAGTTCTCCATACCGAAAATGCGATTCAATGCAATTCGTCGCTCCGTCTGTCCATCCATTCGTCTATCCGTCTGTGCACAACGTTAGCACATATATCGTTCACTTTTTTTTACGAAATTGATATTTCCAATCTGTTTAGCTGATGTCACGATCCTCGGAATTGGAAACCGCCATTTTAATTTTGGGGGTAAGTTACATGATGCCCCTGGATGTTAAAAAAAAAGACTCCAAATTGTTTATTAAATTTTGTTGTTAAATAGTGTCAATAACGGCAAGAGAATTGTGCAGGTTTCATTTCCGTTGACATTCCCGATTGTCGAAATTTGGATAAATAATTTTTAAGACATCGAAATTGGAGATAAAGTGTTTCTCTCAAAGTCTGTTGTACAAATTAGCTCTTTAAAACAGATCATCTACAATTTTTTGACAACGGGTAGTTCTTGCGTTATTTCCAATTAAAATGAACTATTTTTTCTCAGAAACTGTTCAAATATTTTCATTGAATTTTCTTACCTTACAATTAAAGAGAAGAGGTTTTTGAAAATTAAAAACTACAAAATTGAAGATAGAGATATTTGCCACAAAGTGTGTTGTACAGCTCTGTGCAACATAATTAACGAGCCATCTTCGCCTCCGTTCAGCTTTTCCACAGCTTAGTCAGCCCTTGACATATCGAAACGTTGCAGGCGGAGCCAAACATACAGCCGCAGCCAATCTCAATGGGAAGAAGTGGCTAGCAAATTACGTCGTAGAAAATAGCGGAGTCGCTAGTACAGATACAAAAGTATTTACAAATACAAATACTTAAAATAAACATACTTTTTACGAACATGAAAGTAAATTACATTGAAGTACATATAAGAATATATACGTTTAACCATGGTTACCACAATTCGTTTTGAAGAAATTACGTTGTTACGAGATAAAATAACATTCATTTTAGAGAACATTCTCATACACGTTTACTTTCAATATTATTGTTTGTAAATAATCCAGGACCTTTAGCATAAAAGTTGCCACCTCTTCGGGTTTCACCCGGAGACTTCGGATTTTCGTGACTAATCTCCGGGCTCGGGTTACTCTTTCATCTCCGGGTCATGCACAATATTGAATGTGCTACGCGTTCAAAATGTTTCTGATTCTTAGATTTCAAGAATTTGCATGCATTTCTGTATTTCAATTTTTTATTATTTTATTAAATATTGTTTTACTTAAAGAATTCGTCGAAATAAATAAAAATTGTTGGTGTTTTCCTCTTTTTTATAATTTACAAAAAAAATATTAAATGAATTTACATATTTCTACATGTTTTACTGGCTCACTATAGACACAGGTTTCTGAATACGACAAAAGTTATTAGAAATTTGTTTAATCTAGTACAAAGTTGCGGAAATAGTAAATGCAAATATTAACAAAGATAATTTGTAACAAGTAGTATCAAAAAACTTTCCAAAATAGAAATTCAAGACTACACGACAGACATTATATGGATCAATTTTTTTTTCTGGAATCAGATTATTTTAAAGAACTACCCAAAATTGTTAGCAGGGTTTTGTGCATTCCCTTAAGTAATGCTTACGTTAGAACGATTTTCTCAATTATGGGAAACATTTGGTCCGATTTGGAAATAGGATGAGAGTCGAGTAGTCGGAGCCAGAACTCATAACTAAACTATGACATGTCTTGCGCCGAATTTCATAAATTCAGAAACAATAAGAAGCAAGTATGCTTAGTAAAGAAAGCCGTTTCAATTGAGAAATATACTGGAAGAAAAAATTAGTTTTTAAAAATAAATATTACAGAAAAAAGTAAAATAGAGATTCTTTTTAATGTAATCATTTATATTTGTTTTTATAGAGTGTTGACTATGAAAATGTAATTTATTTGATTGATTCTAAACTAATTAATTAAAGTTATGATTGTACAATTAAAAAAATATGTGTAAATGTTTTATATAATACATACCCTACCCCCCCCCCGCTCATGAAAATTTCCGGGTGAATATGTGTCCATAGGTGGTAACTCTATTTAGCAAATGTCCAGTTTACTGTAGATTTATCGATAAGAAAACTATTATAATTGCAAGATTACAATTGTTGATATGTTTATAAATTTACAAAAATTGAAAATTCCAGTATTTTTCGAATTGATAGATGATTTTTAGGGGAACCATTTGAAATAAAAAACAGCAAAGTTCAAAGATCAAGTCATATATAATATTTGAGCAACAAATTAAGTAGGGTATTAGCAATAATTTTGCATTCTCGTATAAAAATTATTATTTTATAATATTCACCTCAAAAGCAATTTGGGGACATTGACCAGCAGAATTGCATGGATTTCAGATTTGTATATAGAATTGTTAATTATTCCAAAATGTTAATTCGCAGTTTTCGGTTCTGGGTCATCGTGACCCCATTCCCTTTTAGAATTTTAAATAATTGGATCCTTACGCAAATCCACACGCATGTCTTTTCTTCAACCGTGTTACAAACAGCTCGTTTCGTGTCTCCGCCACATACGTTTGAAGTTCCTAGCGGGGGTGGAGCGAAAATACAGCCACAGCGCTAGTATATATCTGCCATGAACATTGTTGCTAGTTTAGATATTCCTGGTTTTCAGCGCTCTAATTTTTCATTTCAATCTAAATTACTTTAAGTTCTTCTTTGTTTACAATTAACGTTTACATTTTAAAAAATACCACACGAGTCGGCAACCGACCAATCCTGAAGTTAGGAGCAAGAAAGACTAAGGCAATTGTCTCCCAGTAATACCTCCCCCTGAAATTGCCTTTTCCTCCGCGTGGTTTAAAGCGAAATAGGCGGAGCTTGTTGTAAAGGCACGAATCATAACTATCGCTTCCCGGGACCTTTTTAGGGAGCCCATTTTTCAGATATAAAATAGATCAGAAGTTTCAGATAGAATGAAAATGTAAAAAATATTCTAATGAATATATATAAGAAACTGGAATAGAACACTGATAGAAACAAACTTAGGGAATTTATGGGTGCTCGAACAATGAAGAATGGGAACTCATGAATGGTTACATAGAATGTTAGTTGTTTTAAAATATATTCCGTTGTTTAAAAAGACAGGTTACAGCTTAAAATGCATAAATTGTTAAATACATATAAATAGACATCATTAAGACTTCAATCCAAGAATTCACATATTCCAAAATATAAATACATTATTATAACATTCACAATTTCGTTCTCAACCAGTACGTCAGGCTTTAGAAGCAGATAGCAACAGAATGGAGTATGCAAAAAAGTAATAATACATTTATGAGTGGTTCGAGTATTTACATATGTTTATTTATGCACATTTGTAATTGAAGGACTATGAACTTCCGTATGTACTTAAGTAAAATTCAATGTAGGTGCAAGTACGCTGTTCAAACATGTTTTGGAAAATTCAGTTATCCAAGTTCAAAACAAATCCTCGAAGCATTCTTTTCCATTCGACACTGACACGCCAAAATATTTACACTATCGTCAGAATCCAAGTGAACTGTTTGAGGCCATCGCTTATCAGGGAAACTTGAGGTTTGTAAATGTTGTAAATACTAAATGCCGAGGCCATCTTTAGTGAAACACCTGAGAAATCTCATCAATGCAAACCATCCCAACAGTTCAATGACAAGACTTACCTCGGAACGGAGGTAGAGGTCTTCTGGATTTTGAATACTTGTGTGCGAATCAAATCAAACAACTTCGCAAATATTTCTTCAGAAAACGACGGTCATGCATGAAGAAATTTGTGCCACGGGCAATAATTTTACCCCACTGAACCTGAAGTAAGCGGACTTTGAAAGACTATGTATCACGAAAGAAGATAGAATGAGTGAGTGGACCAAGAAGCGTTTGCACGGCAGATATCCTGCTGAGCTCAAAGGAAACGCCGTGGATATGAGATCGTCAGTCTCCTGGCTAACAAAATCTAGCTTCTTTGCTGAGGACAAGAAGGGTTCGTCATTTCTATTAGAACGAAAGTAACCTCCACTCGCAATTACCAAAGCTATGTAATTGGGGTATGAGTGTAGATGGCCGCTACCGCCTTTGCAATCAAACCTGGCGAAAACCCTCCAAACACATCATGGGCGGTGTTCTGTTTTGGGCGCAAACAAGAATACTGAGTCGGCACAACGACGTTGCTGGGGTTGTTCCATCAGAACCTGGCTGCAAGGTCGGGAGATGATACAGATTGAGGTCTATACTACAAGTTCAAGCCGGATTCAGTTTTGGAATCGAAAGTGGGGTAGCTCTTTTGGAGTGTAGCAATCACCACTGATCGCAGGGTCGAAGCGTACAGACCTGACTAATATGGATTGACAAAGGCATCACGGAAAGGGATTACAGTCGACATAGCTATCCAGACCGAAATATAGTTTCCTCTGTGCGCGGAAGAAGCGAAAATATCAGGTTGTTATTGAAATGGAGCGGACATGTGGCGGTTAGTATCTGTTGAAGTAGTCCCTGTTGGTAATCTCTGCAAATGGACTGATCTCTGAAGAACTAATTCATTCGACTGCAAGGCTTGGCCTTAAAAACTGGAACATTAAAAAAATGCAAAAGGCTGTTCTCCAGAGTACTGTACGCATTGTTAGGAAGTTTTTAATGATGTAACTGATCGCCCAAGTTTGCAAACGAAGTAGGCACCTTGGTTCTACGAAGGTCCCGGTGTCTGCTGTAGACACCTCGCTAAGCGAGAGACTTGAAGAAATGATGATGATGATGATGATAATAATAACAATGATAATAAAAATAATAATAATAATAATAATAATAATAATAATAATAATAATAATAATAATAATAATAATAATCTTTTATCTGGCGAGGCTCAGGTCGTAAGACCTGTTCTTGCGCATAACCACAGTAATAAGATATCTCATGTCATAAATAACTATTTGACAACTAATAATTTTAATCTATGTATAACGCAAGAATCATATGGTATTATAAAGACAAACAGGATCTTAAACATGATTTTGATAATTAAGAGAAGAAATATTTTCGAGAGGTATTTGGAATGAGATTTAGGTGTTCTGCGTTGGATTCAGGATCTACTGAGAGGAGGGCGTATGCAGAGACGAGTGCTTTGCTGCCAGCTTAACACATTGAGACTTCATGCTAAGTACCCTCATAAAACAAAATATCCATTTCATACTCCTAAAGCCTCGAGTTCGTTCAGATGAAAGGAAGAATATATATTTTAGAGAAAATTGGTTGAATGGTTTACGGTCTAGCGTTTACCACGTTAGGACAAGCAGGCAGACGCTTTGCCGTCAATCGATTTTTCGGTAACAAGGGCCCGATTCTGATTACAATATGCGATTAGAGGACGTAATATACTATACCTTATTATTCCTTACTAAGAAGTGGATTGATATACTTTTTCGTTACCAGGACCCGACAACAAGAGATTTTCTCGAAAATTCCCGTTTTTCAGCGCACGATTATATCTTCTCTCCTTATATTCATATAAGTAAAAACGTAAAAGAAATAAATTAAAAAGGAAATTATTTGCTCTAAATAATAATTGAAAACTGCCCTATAGAACAAGTAACCAACTTTAAATATCTTGAATGTTTTATAACGGCCTTAAATAGAATGATATGCGAAAAAAATATAAAAAATAATATATTTATTAAAATAAGCTATTTGATATCGATTCAATTTTTGATGTGGAATTGAAGCCGCATTAACAAAAAAGTTATTAACATAATAATCAATGAAATGAAAGCTTAGCATTTGCAAGTGTAAACCTTTACTGTTATCCTTACCTTAATTAAATGCTTTTCTTTTTAATTAAGAAAAGTGAGCATATTATTTTTAATCATTCAACTTAAGCACTCACACGTAGTTTCTTTAATTTAATCAGCTTAATATTTGTGAAATCGCAAATCTCTGGAGGGGACATGAATTAATAGCATCTTGTATATTTTCGTTCTTCACCAATATTTTAAACATTTACATTTTTCGAATTGACAATATAATTGACGGGATATTCGTGAATTTTAAGGCGTTTTGTCGACATTTAAAATGTTTAAATGCTAAAAGCAATGTCATTATGTTAGATTCACGTTCATGTATTGGGATTTGTCCTTTTGGTAGAAAATATTAATTCGTCACGAATTTAATGTATATCGTCATTTTTAATGTGTTTTTGATTTGCTTGCACTATTAATATAGTGATTGTTCGATTTCGCCCTTTAGTGTAACATACATTTTCAACTATTGTGGTATTTACATTATAATACAAAAAATATGCATGAAAAGAGTATGGCGCGTCTATATCGCCTATAAACACAAACATGGCATGCTACCATAAGTTGGTGCCGCGGCACATATGGAAGTTTGAACAAGCATTACGGAGAGATTATTATGATATAATTGATAGTTGTAAAAGGAATGCTCCATATATATTTATTGTGTTATTATTAATGTAGAGTTTAATGAATTAATTGTCTATATTTGTAATGAATTTTGTACTCTAATTCAATGTATTTAATCTAATATTTACCCATTGTCAAATGTGAATAGTATTCTTTTATAGCCTGATGGTGAGGACAAAAAGCCTTCTTGGAACCGTTGCAATACTAAAAACGTAATACTAAATGCAAATTTATTTCATTATTATGTAAATACCACAATAGTTGAAGACGTCTGTTCAAAACCAGAGGGACAAATAGAACAATCATGAATGAATATGAACAGACACGTGAATATTAACAATGTATTAATATCGAGCCCTACAACGATACCTTATTAAGGGGGTAAAAACATTTGAAATATTTACCAGAATATTGTAAAATCGCAATTCCGTCTCACCCAATTTGAGATGTGTAAATACCCAATTTTAATAGAAATATTCTTTAACCCCGACCTCAAAGCGTCCTCTACGATCCTAAAATTTGGAGTCGTTTTGCAATGAGAAACGATTCATGATTTGGGAGGCATTCATTGAATGGCAATACATTTTATGAGGCGAATAGTTTCATCGACAATTTTTTTCACATTTATCAGTAAATGAACCTTCGTATAGTTTTTCCATGGAAGTCAGACGATCCAGGGTCTTTGAAAAGTTCCAGAATACTGAACCCTTTCGTAGCTCAACTTACCCTTGAGAGAAAATATCATTGGCACTATTGCTTCTTGAGCCAGCCTTTCGACACAATGAAATTTGCAATATATCTTTATAAACATGTTCCTTGATAGCCGATAAATATATAGCAAAGCAAGTCAGATTTTTAAATTACTCTTCAGAATGCCCTGCTAGGTATTTTATATTTCTTTAATATATCATCTGATCCCTAAAACAATTGACTGCGTGTTCAATAAAATAAAACGATGAAACGCTATTGGAACTGTTATCTAACGACGAAAGGCAACTCAATTATTTTGAGGTCAATTGCATATATTCTAATTACTGTATTTATTTATCAGCCAAGCGAATTCACATTGTTTTGACAATGCTGCGCTGGCAACAATGCGTTGCTCTTTTCCGTATAATTTGCTGCGAATACTGTATCGGACAAATGTATTCCTGTTTGTATCATTTGTCAAAGTAAGAAATGATTGATACTCCTGACTATCAAAATGAATGCAGATATACATCACAGGTGCTTTGTTTGAATTGGGCGTTATCAATTAATTGTAGCTGTGGTTTTAGTAGTGCACAAAATGCAATACTTTAATATTACGTAGCTGTTACTAAAAACGCAAGAAAGTATGTGCTGTTGGAGCACCACTAGTTTCAATCTGTGAATAATAACATGGCTGTGTTACATAAGTAACTGTAATGACCAAGGCGAGGAACGCCGCATTTAAATGATTTGCCATTAGAATGACCTAACTGTTCTGGCAAATGAACATTTTATCAGTTGTTTCGGAGGCAAGTGTGATTAACTCCTTGGCTCCATGGCAGCCGATGTTTCACCGAATTAATTTGCAGTGCACTGATCTGTTTCGTGATTTTTAACTTTACAGTGTCTGTGTATGTGATATTATTCTTATGTTTACTTTCTTAATTTAATCAAGAAATGGCAATAATTCCAAACTTACAGTCATCTACGTTGGCTCATGCGGCAGTCCAAAGCGCAACATCAAAGTTGTTCTCTCTCTTATGAAATATTTCCAAATAAGTGGTAACACTGAAGCTATTGACTTAGAGTTCATTGTATCACGACAAAGTTATCTTTCGCATGATTAGATTTTTCCTTTATTAAAAAAAAAGAGCAAAACCTAGTAGCCACATCTTTTCTCTAAGGGATTGGTATGAGCATCATTCTTGACCACAGGAAAGCAAACTAGTATTTTCTCAAGTACTCGACAGAAAACTTGAAAAAATGTATCACCTACAGAAAGAGAGAGTCGAAGGTGAACCAGTTAACTGGCTGACTGAGATATATCTAGATTGAGAATTGAATTATTTGTTGTCAAATATAAAACTACAGTCTTAACAGAATTGACATTTGAAAAAATTAATATCCAAAAGAAAAATTGAAACAGACGTACTTTCGAAAGTCTAACTAATGTCCCAAAGATATTCTTTATAGCACATCAAGACCGATCTCCATGGCAAACAAGAAGGATGTTATAGGCCTCTTGAAGTTTATACCTCCTAATCATCACCCTTATTATAAATACGCGAAGAGTGCAAGAGGTATCCTTCAAAACGAACCTGCCAGTGATGGCGACTGCATCACTTACGTACAATAGAGGAAATAAACACATTTATATTTGTATTTCAAGAAATTTTTATTTTATTTTGAGTATTGTTTAATTACTTACAATATTATTGGTAACCTTTTTCTAGTAAAATGTTTTGTTCTCAGCGCATTTGTTTAAAAAATAACTTGTTTAAAAAACATGCAGAATATTAGGTCAATACAATTCAAAGTTTGTCTATACCTTTCAGTTGGCAATGTAACTGACTCAATTTCTTTTTAGGAGAGAAAGTCATTGAGTTTTTTAAATATATTTATAAAGTTCAGAAAACATACCCTCAATAGTGAAGAAATAAATGAGATTATTCTGAATATGCTGAAAAATTATAGACTTTTTAACAAGCCAAAAAACCTTGAACTGTTCATGCTGAAAATTTTCGTTTGATGGAGTTAATCGGCTTGGCTTCTAAACGCCTCATATCTTATTGATGTGTTAAGGTGATTGTTTAACTACTCATGTGTCATTTGGTTTTAGGGAACGTTTCACCTGTATCCGTTCTTGAAAATGTTGTTTCTCTTGAACTTAATTTATTGCTTACCTAAGCTATCGTAGGAGCTGTTTCTGGGAGAAGAATTTAAGCTAAACGTTTCCTTAATATGGCAACTGCTTCATCCTGATGATGCAATGCCGCTTGAGATGTTCTGTGCCCAAAGCCTACTCGGTGACGTTGTGAGTGCCTGAGTGCGCCGGGGAGGACGGTGGGCGACGTGCTTGCGAGGACGTGGCAGTGCGTAGAGCCCTTCCCGGGAATGGCTGCGGTGGACTTGCAGGATGTAAGCCCCGAGCCCCTCCGCCCCCACCGCCCACTGGCATGCCCCTGCGCGCCCACTTCCTCGAAGCGCCGCCTCTCTCGCCATTTTTACCGCCTCGCTACGGAATAGAGAGAAAGTTAAGTAATGCTGCGCGAAAAAAACGGTGAATTTTTAGATAGAAATATTTTTATTACAGGGACCTGCTAATGCAAAAGTGGATAACGCCAGTTGCTAAATGTAGAAAAAAAAACTTCTATCGCGCGATGTAGCCAGAATCCATGATCTGTGGATTTTGGCCACCACATGGCTTCCAGCAACGTCTCCACAACACACTATCTCTCTCTACCACCCTGATTTCAAGACTGCCTAATTTGTACAACTTAGCACTGTCATGCAATTGCGCGTGGGAGCCACCGCTGGATATTCTCTTGTGCGCTCCCGGTGTGCAGTTTGAGGGCAGAAGCTGAGACGGGGCGTGGGCGTGGGCGTGAGCGTGGGGCCGGTGCATTGGAAATGTGCGCCATGGGACTACTTGGCTGGCAGCACACTCATGCTGTATCAGACGTCTGGGAAGAGCCGGCGACGCACGTGCATTCCGGCAAAGCCCAGTCCCCTGTCCCTGCCCCGCCCCCGACCGCATTCCACTCCGCCCCGCCCACGTGTTAAAAATAGGCGGGCGGGTAGAGCTATTAGGCGATAATATAGAAGACATTTCATCGACAGTTTGATCTCAAACAAATGACAATCAGTTGGGACCGGCCAGTTACCAAGACTTCCTAAGAGACATCATTTCCCCAACAAATTGCACCAAAAAAACAAACAACGGTAAATTGTAAAAATAGGCATGGTCAACAGTACTTCAAGCTACGCGAATACGAAATTCGTTTCGTGAATTTGTTAATTACACATCAACGCTTGGAAATACAAATTCTAAAAGAGCATTTTCTTAAGAACCTCTCCAATTTTTTTCTTTTACAAGTATTTTTTTTCACGTAAGAAACAAGAAAAGCTCAAAAGAATGGCGCAAGTCTCTTTTACATTGAACTCTCTGAAATTCCGAAAACAGCGTGATGTTTCCAATGGGAGAGACGATTTGATTTTTAAACGGCGGCCAAAGTGTGTACGGCAGAGTGACTGCTTAATGCAGCGGTAAAGCACACCACAATATAACTCGATGGACATTTTTACTTTCTCGCGGCGGAGTAGAGAGAAAATTATGTAATGTTGCTCAAATAATGACAAATTTTAGGCAGAAAATTCGTATTACAAGGCCCGAGTAGTGAAAAAGGGGAGAAAACCAGTCGCTAAATTTAGAAACAAAATTCTCTATCACGGGGAGTAGCCAAAGTCCATGTTATATAGGTCCTAAAACCCTTTAATGGGTAACCACAATGGTCTACTTTTCCGGGAATTTTGCTCGATATGTTGGTATTCCTTTAAATTATATGCATCAAGTCTAATTGTCATTGTTTTAAAAATTTTATTTACTTAAGCTTTTATAAAGTTAAATATTTTTGTAAAGTAAAAGATTCATGTTTTTTGCCAATATCTTCTCATATTATGTTTTGTTTTAATCGTATTGATTATTTCTCTTTGAATAGGTTTTGCAGAGCTATTGATTTGAATGGTATTTGCGATTCTTCAGTGTAGTTTTGGATTGTTTATGCAAAATTCAAAACTTTTTTATTTAATTCTTCAATTGTAAGTATGTTAATGGAGAAAACAATATATATATATATATATATATATATATATATATATATATATATATATATATATCCATCACTTCTTGAAATTTGTTCCAGTTAATTTTGCTGTTTGATTCAATATTTTATGTAATTTGAATTGAAGCTCTTTAATCGTTACAATAACCGGCTTATGATCTGAATCTCGATTTGATGTACTCTTATCTTTAATTGGTAAATCAATATTTTTTGATATAATATCTAAAATGTCAGGTAGTATATTACTGTTGTAGGATTAACATGTGGGATGTAAAAGTACTAATATAATGAGGTTGTTTAATGTGCCGAATGATTGAAGTTTATTGCCTTTTTGGGTGGTAATACCACATCTTTTTTACAAAAGTCTAGTCTCTATAATTCGAGTCTCGATTGTTCGAGTTTCGCGTAAATCCGAGTTAAATCTGACTTACCAAAAAATAATAAAAATAAAGAAATAAAAATAAATAAATTTATTCCCGAAAAATGTGAGTCTCAACGAGAGCCTTGCTGTAGAGGTCGCCATGAGGAACGTACAACAACAACCTGAGGCAACTCCAGCTAACAATGTGATGTTCAGAAGATGGCGTGATATTGCCGCACGTAAAAGAAACAATGTACCCTCGATAGTACATATTATTGGCGATGACCTATGCGGCCAAATCGTAATTTTCCACAGCTTGTACAGCTCTGGCAACATAATTTAACCGCACCATCTCCGACTCCGACCAGCATTTACACGGCTCTGGCAGCCCTTGTAATGACAAAACGTTGCAGGCGGAGCCTCACAAAAAGCCGCAGCCAATTTCAAAGGGGGAAGAAGTGGCTTAGCAAAATTACGTCGCAGAAAATGGCGGACGTCGCTAGTTTAGATGTGGAGTTAATTCAAAATAAAAATACATAAAATAAAACACTTTTAAAAACGTGAAAGAAAATACACACACACACACACACACACACACACACACACACATATATATATATATATATATATATAGTAATATATATGAAACAACACCGCGTTTCTTCAAAACACAAGCGATTTGAATTGCCGCGCGTACGGCGGCGAGTAGCTGACGAAATCAAGTGAACGGGTCAGGCGCGAGAAGGTCGGCAGAGACCGGGCGAGACCACGGCAGTTAGTAACAGGACACGAAGGAGAGCGGAGCCGGTGATGATGCGCGCGGCGAGTAAAGGAAAAGAAGTGAAGTTAAATTACAGAAGAAAAGCTATTAGGGAGTGAATTAAGTGAGATTGTGGCAGTTAATAAGTAGTGAAAACTTGAAGAAGGGGATAGGTTTCGAAAAATGCTGTAACAAGGTAAAAAACTACAGACCGCGTGGCCGGTAACGACAGTGATAGTTGCCACGTGTATACGTGAATGTGAGAAGGTACACGAAGTAGAACTGTTAGGTTGTGCGGCAAGGGAGAACTAATATGACCTACGAAGGATAGGTGGACAGTAATATCGGTGTTAGTGCATGCCCGACCCGAAATACATTCACGACGGCTGGGGTCGAAACAGAGGTGTCGTTGTGTGACCGTTGCGGAAGGCTGGAGCCCCTGGTCCCCCAGCGAAGGTCAACCGTCCGAAGGGCGCCGAGTCGCGCCGAAGGCCGCCGATCGACGTCGCCGTCGAGGAGCATCCGAGAAGAAACTAATGGTTTATTGCATTCAAGGTGTTGTGTAATCTGAGCTCATAGGTATAGTTTTGGTACCAAAACGGGGATTGATCAAACCGGAGTTAAAATTTGTGATTTTGGTAATAAAGTGTTTGTTTGTTTAAAAGTAATGATTGAGTTTTTCCAATGTTTCCGTCAAAGGCAACTTCACCTGATGCTGTGTACGACTGCCTGCCATTTCTATATATTTTGTACCCATTTATTTGAAATTAGTGGACACCGCAATGCTTCGTTATTGCAGTGTATTACACATCACACACTATTGGTCATTTGATTGTTACACCCAAAGGAGCAGATTTCTATGATCTTGCATATTTTTGTCCGTGGGTTGCATGTAGTTCAAGGGCGCTTAAGTCGCCCTAAATGAATAAATAGTCATCAACAACAACGCTCCCACAAGTCCAATTCAATTCAAACCACTCTTTAAACACTTTCATCACTAATAATAACAAAGTGTGAAACTTTCAGTGAAATCGGTCGAGTAGTTTTTGCGTCTATGTGCCACACATTTACTCACATTCTCTTTTATTTACACACAGATTTTACTTTTAGTACTAAATGTGTTTCGGTTATACAAGCTGTTTCTATTTCGTATTTATGCAGAAAATATTCGAAGTATGTCTTTGTCTTTTTAGTCTATTTGCGTTCCAGTTCAATAGTTTTATTTCAATGCGTTTATTTCTCATATTGATTTGCTGGAATGAGCGTATGTATAAGGTTTTTTGAGTCATGATTGCAGAAATAAAATGAGTTACGTTGTTTATATTACTTGAGAAATGACGATGCGAGATGGTTTGGGAGTCGATTGTTGTGTTGACTGGGTTGTAGTTTGTCTAGTTGGTGGAAATTCTTTGGGACTCTTGAGTTTGTGACACACAGGCGCGATAATTTTCTAGTCTAGGTTGCTGTATAGTATTTTTCCGTGATTGGAAGGTCACTTTATGAGAATAGCCACGATGGTTTGCAGTGGGTTCCCCATTTCTGTTTACAAAGATTGGTGGAGTATATATAGGATTTTAACATTGCATATAATGGTGATTTTCAATGCCTCTAACGGATCTAGGAGCCACATAACAACTTGCCTGGGAATTATCAAACCTTTAATAATTTTTGAATTGTACAGGCACATCTCATTTGATACGAGGTTGAATTTGCATTACACTGCACAAAAATTTGTTTAATGAAAAAAATTGTTCCGCACTTGGTGCGTCCATTACGTCCATTGCATAGAAGTTGTTTTTGTTTATTGTGCAGTCCACACACTTATCTTTGGATAGTTTTTATTTTTAAACTCTTCTAATATTTCAGGTTCTGAAATTGTTCCAGGTATATCTTTTAACATTAGGGAAAATGTATTATTGTTTGACTCGGTATGTTTAGAACAGTATGTATTTGTATAGAACAGCTAACATGTGTTGTGTTTTTGGTCCCTTGTTTGCAGTCCCAGGAATAAATGTAGTATATATCATTGGCTTACGAATGGGAGATGTTGAGTCGGGTTTTCAGGTCTTGGGAATATTCTAATTGGTAAATAGTTCCTAAATTTTCATAATTTCTACGTTTCTAGTACGGGGTTTAAATTGAAAACTTTTCCTACAATTCAAAGGATTGTTTTTAATCTCTTCCTTTTAACTTAATTTAAAAACCAAATAGTTTTATAATACATTCTCATAATATTGTCCATACTATTATTATTGTTACGTAATAAAAGTATTATCATTACGAAATACTTTATTTTTCAACGTTTTCCATTTTTCTCAGGGCCTGAACTCTTGACTCGATGTGTGTTCGCTCGTTTGTTGACGATATTTCCTCCCTTTCTAGTCTCCTTAGGGGTAATTCAATAATACGTACGCAATCCTAGCTTCTTCAAAACCTTTGTGTGAAATATTTTAGTAGTACTTAATAACCTTTCACTGACTTATACAAGATCCGCCCAATCCTTTCTGAACCTAATTTGCTGAGACAGAAAATATAATTTATCTAAATTTGAATAAATTGTCGTAGCTTTCTAATAAATTTATCATTAATTTTAACACATCTCTAACTTAAAATAAATTAATCTCACTCATAAATTTCATTTCATCAATGCTGTGAGAGTATTCCCTTTTCTATCTACTCCTTCCTCCCTCACTTACATTCCTGTCCTCAATGTGAAAAACCCCCTCATCCAAATTGCGTACATATTTCTCTTTGACCTTCTTCTCATTAACAATTGTATTAAATTTATTTATAAATGATCAAGTGCCAGAGCAGGTTAAATGGCCTGAGCCTCAATCATCAGTAAAGCAATTTATTTATTTATGTAACTTTTTTAGCAAAATTTCCAAAAATGTCTACGGCTTGTATAGTGGTGAACATGATTTTTGATGCCATTGTTTTGTTTATATGAATTTTGAAGTCATTGGTTACAGTTTTTCGTAGGTCTTGCTTAAGTAAAGAGTAATTTTTTCCTATCAAATTCCTTAGTGGTATTTTAACTGTAGGCGTTTCTGGTTCACTGGCGTCTTCTTCTAAATTTAATAGTTCAAAAGTAGATGAAACCGTAATGTTATATGTGTGTTGTGAACCTTCTGTTGTTCTTTTCCTTTCAGTTAGTCGTTCGTGTATGGAACTTAAACTTGAACCTGAACTTCAATTTTTATTCACAAGGTGTTGGTGAGGAGGTCCCGTGAGAGGAACTTGTTCTGGCGGTTGCAATTGTTGATGTTATTCAGGCTGCCATTGCACGCCCGGTTGCTACTGCTGTAGTTGTTGCATAAACTGGATTTGTAATTGTTGTAGCTGTTGCTCGGGGTGTTCCATCTCCTGAAGTTGCTGTTGTTGTAATTCTATTTGCGCTTGCAAGTTTTGAACTTCTTGCGGTTGTGTTTGAACAATTTACGTAGTTTCACTAATGTGATACCTTTCTATGTAGTTCTAAACGTCTGTAGCGTCCTTTATTAAGTGTCCCGTAGTTGGGCAAATATTTGTTGACATTACTTCACTGTTGTTTTTGATGAATTCACTTCTAGTTGTTAACTAGGTTGATGACTACAGTCTGAAGAATGGCACAACAATGTATTTAGGTTGCTGCACTACGCTCGCTTATCGACGACTAAGTCAAAGTTGAAAACAGAGCTACCTCTGATACCGAGTGTTCAGCTCGGCGACTCAAACCTGACTGTCGATGGACCTGTCATTCAGTCTAGACGTGGAAAAAAGGTTTTGCTGGTTGGAAACCCTGTTGTGGGCAATATTGCGACGCCGTCGCAAATAAGGAGTGTTTCTGTTCAAACTTGGCTGCTTTGGGGTGCATAGATAACAGTGATTTTTCTTCTTACAAAGTAAGGCGAGAGAGTGAAAAAAGAAGTTTGCAGATTGTAACATACAAAACAATAAGTTGTTTTTACGCATTTTATTCGCACATTACTCGGAAGCAATGCGGCATAGGCCTTTTAAACCAGATTTGCAGGATCTCGTTGGGACACGAGTGTTTTGAGAACAAGTAAGTTCAGTTTTCCAAAAACTTCATTTGAAGTCACTATAAGTACTTTAACTCAAAAATGCAAGTGTTAACAAATTGCTGGAAATGCGCATATAAACGGCGTAAGAGGTCTTTAAAAAAATAACATTTGTGTAATTGTTAAAAAACAAAAAAATACCCCGAAATGAACTTTATGTTATATTAAAGAGTGCAATAGTCACTATCCGTTAGAAATGTTTTAAGAAAAAAATTGAGCCGTTTCTAAGAAAATGGTGTGTGACTATTTCTGAAAACGTAAACATGTTGAGCTAGTTTTCAAAGAAAACGGTTAAGTTTCCAAGAAATTTTACATCACATTATTTAAAGCACATGTACTAATATATAAAGTAATGTGAATAAATTATCGCAAATATAAATATTAACATGAGAGACAAGTCCCAAAACCACATTTTTGTAATTTATTAAAATACAAAAGAATCGAGCAATATGACGTTTATGTCATCTTATACAGCACATTTAGCACTATCCTTAACAAAAGTTGAAAGAAAAAAATTGGAGCCGTTTTTGAAAAAAATCTTGTTTGTGTGAATTTTTAAATTTCACATATTGCGCGTCAATTACTAAAATTAGAAAAAAATGTACATAACCTTAATGAAAGAAGTAATTAAGAACAAAAATTTTCAAGGAAAAACCTACCTTCAATTCTGTAGTTGCAGAAAGACACCTAAAAAAATTCTTACTTATGAAAATTCAGAGTTAACCGTGAAAATCGAACCTACGCCACGTTTATAAGTGCACGTTACTATATTCTCACAAGAAATTTTAAGAAAACATTTGGAGCGGTTTTTCAGAAAATTTTGAAAATGTTAATGTATAGTACACCCAATTTTTAAAGAATTTTTTTTGTCTCTGCACTGAGTAATGATTCTCATCACAAAAAGCACATTTGATTAGGTAGTTACAGTTATTTTTTGTATGTCCATAGTCCAAACACCATTGATCTTGAATAGGACCGTTGTGTTTTTTCCGCTTCTCTGTAATCACTCGATGGTTGTATATTTGGTTTATTTGTAGTATAGTTTCCAATGATTCAGCGCTGCAAACTGGTATTCCTTCTTTTTGAAGTCTGGTGATATTTAACACTGAGAGATGGTGCTGTCTAACGGCTGCAAATATATCCTGTTCAGTTAAAGATTGATGAAGATTTTTGAACACTTTTCAACTGTTTATTAGCAGGGTACTTGTATGTGTGAAATTTTCCTTGAGTGTGAATAAGTTACTTGATTATTTTCCGAAAGTCTGTATAGTTATTTGCACTTATCTTTAATTGTTCTTTATATCTGTTAGGAATTATTGATAACATTGGTTTGGAGATCTATTATAAACTGTTTTTTCTACATATATATTTGCTACATCTATAGGTGGATTTTTTCTGTTATTGTTTAGTGGTAGGCCGAAGTTACCTTTGCGTATTTAAAACGTTTTTCTTCTAACTGTTGGCCTAATTTTTCAAGTACTTTGAACCTGTTTTTGATTTCAATTCCGCAAATGTTATCTTTATCACTATTTGCAATGGGATCGGAATGGAATCTTTTGGGATCTTATTGGGGGTTTATATTGCCACTGACTAACCATTTTTTGGGGTTGCTACCATCTTGATTCAGGAGTTGCTGAGCGCTGGGGCCTTGTAGATCTGGTCTGTTGGCCGTCGCACTGTCCTCGGTCCGTGGCTGGTTGACCCATATCTTCTTCTGATGAGGTGTTTTGTTGCACAAGACTCTCGCACTTTGATTTCTCCAGAGTATTCACTATCGATGAGGGATTGTAAGGCCTGGCTTGGCCGGCCGGTTGACGGGTCAACGTCATACGCCATTCACTCCCACTGTACGTTCGCACTGCTCTGCTCGCGCTGAGCGGACACGACTGTTCACTACCACCGCAGAGCGAAGTATTTGAATGCAGGATGTGCGTATGATTTGTTGATAAAATGATAAAGTTGTGGTTAATTTTAGTTTTGAGGAAAGAACAAGGATAGTTTTGGATGAGTTCATACTCTCAGAAAGGAAAAGGTAATGATCACCTACAAAGTAACTTATCTAATACTTATGTGTGGAGGTTAGTGTGTGCAAACGACATGGTGAAAACATTATGTTTACAGGAAGTTGTTTCCGGGCAAATGTTGCTTAGTCTACTTACGAAAAGCAGTGTAGAAAAGAAGGTCAGACTGCAGACGTATCGGCAGATGTTATGCAATATCCTCAGGCTGCTGTAGATATGTATATTGCTCACTTTGTGACTCACGTCCTTTCCCTCATACTCTTTTTTCCTTATAATTACTTCCGGATCAACATTTTTTGTGAAGTAACAGTGAAAAATACAGTGCACATTTATTAGTTTAGAAACCATAGATTTAATTTCAGTGAGAAATCAAGCTAAAAAATGAACAGATGATTTGTGTCCGTGGGCTGATGTGTTCACGAACATTTAATTGAGTTGTAGAACAGTCGCCGTAAAATATTCCTACGTACTGAACCACTATGCGAAGACCAAAGACTGCAATAGTCTGTAAGCACTTACAAGCTCTACATCTCGACATATCCTTACATGCTCTCGTTTCCGTTCTTTCCTGTGTACTCACCGCCGTCCCTGTCTCCGCCTGCATCTTTAATCCGGCCCCTTGCCACGCCCTTGCTTCGGTTTCCGCCGCCACCTTCACTCCGGTCCCGCCCCCCCTCCCCACTTCCGCCTCTGCCAACAATTACGCCCCCCGCTCCTCTGCCAGCCCACCGCCTCGTCCCACCTCAGTCCCCGCACCATTTTCGCTACGTCTCCTTCCCCGCCAGCCCTTCATCCCCAACTCCGCAGAAACGTCCGCCCTCCCCTGTGCCCTGTTCTCGCTCGCACTCCCACTACCGCCCCCGGCTCCTCTCCCGCCTCCGCCCTATGCCTTTTGCCCCCGTCATTTCCGTCCCCGCCCGCGCACCATCGCCGCCAGGCTCCTTCTTTGCCACGCCTTCGTCCTTGCCTCCGCAGTAACATCCGCCCTCCCACTCCCCCGTTCGCACCAGCTCCTCTGCCACGCTTCCGCCCCTTCCTCCTCCCCTTGCCTCGTTTCACCTCTGAACCCCACACCCACTTTCACACTCGTCTCTGTCATCATCTACCTCATGCAAATTCAGTAAGTGTATACGGTAGTAGACGCGGCTAGCTGTACAATAATGCACCAGATACTTTGCCGACTCAATAATTTCACCAAACTATTTCAAAACCCTAAAGATTTGTTTTTATTTGGCAACTTATATAATGTGGAACATATTTAATATACATTAGCTATTAATCATAATTATTAATGAAATAACAGCATTTTACTTTCAATAGCGATATCAAGATCTCATATTTTTGTACATGCAATTTTTGATGTCCTCCAAAAGAAATAATACACTGTTGCAAACATCAATTATCAAACCAACACACTACAGTGATATTTCTAGATTACAGGAAAGCAACGAAAAGAAAAAATGACATTCACCAAGACCTTATGAAGCAAAATTAGTAAGTGCGATATGGTGGTTCAGAAATGTAACTCTAGACTTTAAAGGGCTAAGTGTATAGACGGGTGCAGCCAAAAAATTGGGGTAGGAAAATCAGGGATGAAAAAAATTTACGAAAATGAAATATTTTATTCCATACGTTGACGGAGACCCTTTCAAAAATTTCAAGAGTACAGAGTACAATGCCAAGAATAAAATGATATAAAGGCCTGCCTTGATGTGCACCATCGCGATTGATACATCTGGCAACTTTTGCGAAATTTGTGCTTAAAAGGTTTCCAATGTGTAGAAAAAAACTCAAAAATCGCTTGACTTTTCTCGTTGTGTGTATCAAAGAACACGAAAAAATATGGCGTCACTCTCATTTTCGACGGTACCTCCATATTTCCGAAAATTGCAAGCAGTTAACACAACAAAACTACAGAATTGGAGATAGAGATTACCGCGAGAGGTCAGCTGCGTCGAGTTCTAGAGAAGGGTCGAGCCGCAGTCTGGAGGAGAAATTTCGAGGCCAGCTACTCTCATCGGTAGTTTTCCATGGCTTCTTCGATCAATATTAGGCGAATGCCGGAGGTGTACACTATCGAAAGGGGCACGCACCGCGCGCGATCATTCCCTCCCAATCCTTGTCCAATCCTACCCCTTACATTGACTTACACATACATGCGCTAGACTACCACACACGCCGGGAGACCGGTCAGGAGCTTAGAGTGAGTCCCGGCTGGGGCGGTATCCCGCTGGCAGGAGATACCAGACTGGGGAAAGCCCCACTAGCCGACGGCAGGTCGGCGGTGGATCTCGCCATTAAGCTTGGCAAGATCACCGCCATCTGCCGAGCAAAAAACATGCACTTCCCTTACGTGACTAATGATCGCAGTAGCCGCACCCGGATTCACTAGTAACCATTCAAAGATATTAGATTTTTGTCTGAACGGAATATGTTCTAAAAATCAGTCAATCTTTAAAAAAACGCCACGTACTATTTTTTTAAATATGACGAGTAGGTTTCATGTAATTTGTAGTTGAAATTAATGCATCCCATTCCAATAGTGGGGTTAGTTGATACATTTGTCCCAATGACTTTTTACGATTTCAAAAGTTCAGCAATTAATCATCGCGAATAAAAATTACTGTAAGGTATCCCAATAAATAAAGTATCCATTGATGCAATAAAACTTATCAAAACTAAACTGGAGTTCCATAAAAATTAAAAACTACCAACTAGTGCTAATCAGCTCCGATCTTCCCGACTCATCTAGCCATTGGTCGGTTATCCTCTTATGTACTTATGGTTAGCGTCTTTTGACATGGTGTCAAAAACTCATAACCTTCTGGACTAAATCTAAACCTCCCACACTAGAAAGTTTCAGTTGCGGGATTGCAACAGACGAACGCTGCACGTGCGTGGATATTTTTATCGTAACACATTCATGATCAGAAAACTACAATTACTCGATTGTAAAACCTTTTTACTTCCCCAAATATACACGTATATATGGTGTAGTGATTCAAAATTTTCTCAAAAATGGCTCTACATTTTTTCTTCAAATTTCTTATAATAAAGCAATGTACTTATAAATATGGCATAGGTCCGATTTTCACGGTTAACCCTGAATTTTTGAAAAATTTTAAAAGTTTGAATATTTTTCGGGGTCTTTCTACAACAAAACTAAATAATTTTTTCTTCAAACGAAATTTTATGTCCATAATTATTTCTTTCATTAAGGACATGCACATTTTTTTAAACATTTAGTAGCTTTCGCGCAATATTGCGTGCAATTTGGACAATTTTAAAAAATAACAAAAACAAGATTTTCTCAAAAACCGCTCCAAATTTTTCCTTTAAACTTTTGTTAAGGATAGGGCTAAATGAACTCTATAAGATGACATGAACGCCATTTGCTTGCTTTTTCAAAAATTAGGAAAATGTCTTTTTTTTTACTTGCCTTTCACGTCGTTAATATTTACATTAGCAGCAATTGCTTACATTATTATATTTATGAGTATATGTGCTTTAAATAATGTCACGTAAATATTTTCGAAAACTCAACCGTTTTCTGCCAACACTAGCTCAAAATTTCGCAATTTCAGAAACGCTTAAGATCTATTTTTGCAAAAACATCTCCAATTTTTTTCTCCTAACAATTCGAAGTGATTGTGCTGATTGCTCTTTAACATGACGTAAAGTCCATTTCGGGGTATATTTTTCGTTTTTTAGAAAAATATACAAATGTATTTTTGTTAATATCTCTCACGCGTTAATATGCACATTTCCAGCAATTTCTAAACATTATTGTATTTTTGAGTTAATGTACTTCAAATGACTTCTTATGAAGTTTTTCGAAAACTCAAAACTTTTCTGTGAAAAAGTGCCAAATTTCGAATATACTGTAGCGATTAACGGGCATTTTCTTAAAAAAAGCTTTAAATGCATCAAAGAAAATTGCCATTTAAAACGCGGGTTCTATTATTAGTAAACAGAAAAATTAAGGAAAATTCAAAAAATGTATTTTGGACGACGATGGATGGCAACAGGCAAGAGTATGTGGCAAGTTCGAATAGCTAGCCCAGACCAACGGGAATAGAAAACTACGATGCCATTCTGTAGCACCACAAGTTTCAATATTTTGTTCCGGTGTGAAACGCCACGTAGATCCTCTTGGCCAGAAATGCTCCTCGACGGTGACGTGCGAAGTAGCAGCCTGGGTCGGAGGAGGCGGGGGCGGGGGCGGAGGCGGAGGCGGAAGCGTCCTTGAAAGGCGCGAGGGCCTCCCGCCAGGCACGGGCGCTGGACAGCACGGAACGAAGGATGTGACGCCAATTCGCGGCCGGAGTACCCCAGAGCCTTAAGAAGCTGACTACGTCCGGTGGAAGACGTCACCGCCAGAGTCTCCGGGCACAGAGGGTTGGTGGCCGGTATCCACACTCAATCAACGTCACAGGATTTGACAGTTCCCGACATCCAACACTTTGGCAAATACGTCACCTCATCTTCAATCGAGCAGTGAAATTTGAAAGACATTTCACAGCTTTGTGTGTATTTTAATTCAACAATACATAACCGCCCGGGCGCTCCCTCCGTGTTCCCCTGACTAGTGGGCTCGGTCAGTTTCAATGGGAGATACCTGCTTCCCTGTGCCGCTGCTGTCTGAGTTAGCTCTTGCTACTGCAGTGGCTCTAACGCGCAAGTCCTAGGGTTCGAGGCCCTCACGGGTCCAAATTTTCGACGCTACCTAGATAACTCAGTGGTCACATTCTAGCTGCTGGCTGCTCTGTTGGGTACTTTTTAGTGCTTTCTAGAGGCGAATTCTAGTGGTTCAAAAGTTACAAGTTTTTTCCGCGCCTTCCTACAACTATAATATTGAAAATAGTCATTTTTTCCCTGAATGTAGTCCTTTTTTAGAGGCAGACCTTGAACTAACGTCATGTTTGACTTTCCTAAAATAGTTTTCGCGTAATTCGAGTAATAATTAGTAAATTTTAATTTTTAAACATTTATTTTCTCAAAAACCGCTCTTTTTTTCCTTTAAATTTTCTCTCTGTATGTATCAAAGGATGGCAACAAAGTAGTGTTCGTCTCATTTCCTACGAACTCTCTGTATTTTCGAAATTTGCAAAAAGTTATCACGGCCAAAGTACGATATTGAAAATAAAGATTTTTGTCTTAAATGGAATCTCTTGTAAAATAATCAGTATTTAGTCATATTCATGGACATTTAAAAAATGAGAAGTTTTTGTGTAATTTCTGTTCGATTCAATTTTATTAAAAAAGTCTTCTCAAACCCGCTCGAAATATCTTTTAAATTTTACGAATTAAACAAAGGACTTAAAAATGGCGCAGGTCTAATTTCCGTTTAACCCTCTGATTTATCAAAAATTGCGAGTTGGAAATAATGGCCAAAGAAAGACACTTAATCTCACTGGGTAAATTGAAACCCTTCACTTTGATTGTATAAAGTCAAACTGTACGAAACTGTATATTACAACATTCAATTATCTGTATATTTCAATATTCAAACATTATATTACAATATTCAATTGGTTATAAATTGAGGTTTAAAAGTCTCGTTTGATAATTCTCCAATTTCAAATTGTAATACGTAGGGGAGGATATTAATGACGTAAAAAAGATCAATAAAATGCTCGTAAAATGTTTTGAAAATGACTTAAAGGCAAAGAAAACTGACGTAACAAATGTGATCAAATGTTCGGATGGACATCTCAAGCTGTTGTATTTGATAATAATGTAATTGAGGCTTCTTCCATTCGTTCAAGTGCTGACAATCCAATTTATGAGCGATGAAATCAAATTGGCTACTCAGAAATTCTGTGGTGAACACTTGTATCTCGTAAATATTATTTGCGGCAAGTACCTAAAAAATATTATAAAATCAATTAAATGAACTACAAATGCATTAAAAATGACGGTAAAAGTTAAAAAATGACTCTTTAGTCGAAAACCATAGAAAATGCAAAAAAGACGCATCTTAAACATGGTTATGATAATTTGAACTGTGCTGAGTACATTATCGTGGAAAGATATTTAAGTGTTCTTCCTTGGATTCAGGAACTGCCAGGAGGAGGACGTGTGCAGGGACAAATATTTTTTCTGCCAAAGCTTAACATGTTCAGCTTTCATGTAAAGTACCCTCAATAATCAATATAACAGTTTGAAACTCCCAAAGCCAGGAGTTCGTTCAGACGGATGGAGGAATATCTATTTTAGAGAAAATTGATTGTACGGTTTACATGCTAGTGTTAGGACAGGCAAACAGACGTTCGATCAAACAGACGATGCAGTCAATCGATTTTGCGGTAACAAGAGCCCACAAAACATGGATTCTGGCTACATTACGTATGTGATTAGAGGAAGCAATTTACTACAGTGAAAAAAAACGAAATGTTGCTGCAAATTAAAATACGGTTCTCCCTACCAGAATCAATAGTACAATTTGGCCCAGCTATTTTTATTGTTGATGCATCGTATGCACCATGTGACCCTAAACCACTGTGTCTGTTGGTTCTCTTGTTAACATAGTATTCTGATCCACAAAATATTTGCAATTCATGGGTGACTCTCTCGGAACTTCGGCAAGTGGTTCCACAACCTATATTTTTTCGCTACAGTTATTACAAAAAATATTGATATCAAAAATGGAATTATTTGCATTAACCCATGTGTATGCTTAGCGTGCTTTTCCTCCTTTATACACGTACCTTTTAATTGTGCATTTGAATCCAGAAATTATTATATTAATTTTTTTAATGCAAAAATGTTAATGTGCATTAAAATTAGTTGAATACTGCTTTTAATGTCAAGTCTGTCATACTGAATAGAATTTCATGTATAAAATTTAAATATGAAATAATTTCATATTATTTTGCCAAATATTTTCTCTTAACATTTCATAGCAAGAAGTGGTATCTCTTTGGTACCCAACAAAAAACAAATCAAAATTAAGTGAAATTCAATTATATTGAGTATTTTTAAATAAGAATTCTGTTAATTCATTTCTTTGTACAGAGTTATTTGGTCCCTTGTTTCACGTAAGTCATTTGCGTTTGTCATAGCTGCGGGCTGCAACTTGCAAATGGTTCCAGTGAAACAAGGGTCTGAATAAATAAATACAACAAAACTCAATCACATTAATCTGATACATTTCGTAGGCATGAAAGCCACAAACAGGAAAATGAACAAATGTGATAGCTTTTGAAGTTCAGCAATTTGAGAAATCGATATGAAAAACTCACTTGATGGATACATTAACAAATTCCACATTGTATTCGAAATAATTAATTACATTATATTTTATACATTTTTATAATGAACAAGTAATAATTCATAATTACCCTAGGGCACAAAAACG
Organism: Gryllus bimaculatus; assembly: GCA_017312745.1. NCBI lineage: Eukaryota > Metazoa > Arthropoda > Insecta > Orthoptera > Gryllidae > Gryllus > Gryllus bimaculatus. The sequence goes on from BOPP01000200.1 coordinate 1,068,165, forward strand.
AAATCATCACAATTAAGACAAATTAACAATTAAGCCAAGTCAGTTCAAAGAGATCCTGAAAAGTAATATACCAGTTTTTCATCTGAGCATGTTGTCAATCTGCTCACGAAGTAAAAACCAGACATTGCACACATGAAAATTAAGGAAGGAGCACGTAGCCGCGTGTGATAAAAATATTTCATGCAGTGCTTACTCCTTTAGAATATGGAATATGATCAAGAGGTCAAATTAAAATCCATTGTAATTATGCATATTATTGTTATTTTATTGTATTTCTAATAATTACTTGCAGGTCTCTCAGAATTCAACAAAGTTCAAATTAGTCAAGTCAAATAACAAGATTTGTGGTCAGTAACAAAATTAGTGAGTCAGGAACAATGTAAGCATTTTTAAAGAAGAAATAATAATTACATAAGGAAATAGCGTTTATAAATGCATCAATCATGATCAAATCTTGAGGTCAAACCAAAACTATAATAATTCCCGAACTATAATAAGTTCCCAAATTATAACGTTTTATTAAAAAACCGTAAATTTGCGTGTATTAAATATGCATACGAGAGGGCTAGTTGAAATCCCCATTTCTTTTTTTCTGAAATTTTGTTATTGTATAGGAGGTGAATGTTGGCACTGGACATTAGAATCACATGTTCTCTGAAACTGGATAAAAATTCTATTTATGATTTTTTTATAAAAATCTGTGACGTAACCAAAACCAGCAGTCATAAAAAAATGATTGTTTCGAATTTTTTATAATACCTATAATAGAAACAAAATTCTTACTTCACAGCAAGAAGTTTGCATTGTTTAATGGGATACCAACTATATACACATTATAACATTTGCAAACATAAAAAATTTTAATCCTTGGTAACTTCTGAATGTGACAGTATTCTGAATGTACAAAATAAGAATAATTATAATTTTTCCATAAATTAAAACTCAAACTTTCGAAGAAAGCACATTTCATATTTTCTTTGATCAAGCTTCATAATTCAAATTTTAACTACGCAGTTCTAAATATGGTTTTCAGATCTATTATGTACTTACATATTCATCCAGATAATCATTTAAACTAGTAACAAATCTTCAAAAAAATATTGTATTACAAATTAAATTAATAATTCAATATTTGGAAAAAAAGTGAGAAAAATCGTTTTGACAGATACCACGGGAACAAGAAGGTAGTCTAAAAATTCTTTTAAAAAGTGGGACACTGAGAGATCTGTACTAACAAATAATTAAAAATATGTAAATAAAATTGTTAATTGAAAGGAGGTGTATAAATAGTGTACCCTTCCCCAGTTGTTTTAGTCC
>BOPP01000200.1:1082454-1132887 GCA_017312745.1 Gryllus bimaculatus
CCTCCAACATTCTCTCCTCTCGTATTTTTCATGAACATTGCTATATAACAAGATGGAAATACGTCAACAATAAATTAACGATTGTATATGGCAGGTCTATATTGTAATGACCCTCTTCTTTCCACAGTCAAATAATTAGCCGTGACACTTGTTCCCAGGAGGAAACTTTTCGGTGGCGCCGCGAGACAGTATTCGGAGAACAAAACGATAGTAATGGAATTATTCGGCGATTATAGTCTTCTATTCGTGTTAGTCATGGTAGACATATATCTCCTCCTCCTCTCCCACCATTCTTCTCCCACTCCTCTTCTTCTTCCCCTTCTCTTCTCTTTTCCTTCTACTCCTTGCTTTCATATTCTCCTCTATTCTCTTCTCTCTTCCTTTCTCTTCTTTCTTTCCTACGTTCAATCGTCACTCGGCACTCATAAGTACTAAGACTATGGAGTGATTTAGCGTCTATATAATATTAATAATCAAATGAATCGTAACCCATAGAGTACAGATGCCGTCCACGGGACTAACACGCCAATCGTTAGCGATACATGATGACAAATATTTTATTACGATTGTTTCTCATTCGTATATTAATGTCTAGAAATGTATGAAGTAAAATTTTATCTTTGTAAATGCGTGTTTAGCTTATATTCAATATTTTATAACCATTTATACCAGTTGACATACGAATCGCTGTATACGGAGGACAAGTTGCGTCTAAAATACACAACATGTACATGTATATGAAATGGTGTGGTTATTTGTCACATTACCCAATCGAAACTTATGAGAAACATGCCTGATTAGTAGGGTCCGGATGTTTATAACCTAAACATGTGAGACGTGTGCAAGAATTTGTGACATAAAAATAGGAAAATATGACCATAAAATGACATAAAACCTTTTTTGTTGCATTTTTGAATCCTTGGAAGTCTTGCTGCTTTTTAAATAACAACTAAATTGAAAATATACTTTTAAAATTAGTTCATTTAATAATAATAATAATAATAATAATAATAACAATAATAATAATAATAATAATAAATAAGTACATAATTATATTAAATTTTATTATTATATTTTGAATTGATTTAATTACTCAATTCAGAGGTAACTGTCGACTCAGCCAGAATGAAATAAATGTCACGTTTTGATAGGGGATTAGAAAAAATTACAATAGCAGATGACACTCACTTTAAAGTTTTCAAATAGGAACGATCTTCTGTTGTCAAATGCTCAACATCCCAGGATGCTATGGGGGCATATTTGAAATCAGCCAAATCATTAGAGTTTATTTGAGGCTCCCCTGCGAGGAATGTTGCCGACGTGCCCCTCGGAATGTCGCTTAGCTTGGAGAGAGTAGAGTACCCTTAAGTCCAGAGCATACATTGTAGTTTTGCATTAACACATTCAGCAACTTCACTCCGTACAGCCTTTAACTTAACTACAACCTTTTTTACCAGTTGCAAGGTGTCGGAGAGCTGAATACCAGTTTCTTCTAATTGTATAATTGTTTCTGATATTATGTTTGATATAAGCAAAATATGCGGTCAGTGTGGTAGGGATTCGAAAACAGCGACTTGGCAGTTTTGATCGAGGCAGCTTCGCCTTCACTGAATGCGTTAACATCTTCGATTGATTGATTCCTAGCGTGTCCAGCCCTCAGCCCTCAGCCCTCAGCCCTCAGCCCTCAGCCCTCAGTCCTCAGCCCTCAGCCCTCGCCCTCGCCCTCGCCCTCGCCCTCGCCCTCGCCCTCGCCCTCGCGTGGATCAACCGTTACCCGGAGCAGGGGAGCGCGCCGAAGCGTAGCGTCTTGCACCGTCTGGAAATGGGAGCGCTGGAGCGGGACGTTGTTAGCACTGCCCGGCAAACATTGACACGGCTCTGTGGGAGCTTCCCGCGTCTGCCATTGCCCAGGCTCCTCATCGTCTTCGCCTCTGATTTGGACGGAAGGAGAAATTCCTCGATTTATTCTTCACGCAACACTAGCCATATGATGGTACCTAAGTCATCTGCTTTTACTAACTACGCAATTTTTTTGAACTTAAATGTATCCATTGTAATATGTAAGTGAATTTTACCTTCTCACCATATATACCTCACAAAATGACAAGTGTTCACATATGTACAAAAGTATTAATGTTTTTGTATTTCCCGAATTCCTTCTCACAGGGCCTCAGTTGCTATATACATACAATAACGTAAACAATTTCGAAAAAAGCTGGTGCCGGCTATGATTTAAACCCCACATCTTCAGCACAGCAAAGAGTCGCAGAACCAATTACGCTACGGCACGGGTCATGAGCTAGTCACTTACGTATAAATTGAATATTGTGATGTTCTTGATACCATAAAATTATCTCGAAAAATTGCAAAAGCCACTAGTACTTTCATACATAATTATAAATTAAATGTAGTATAAAATTTAGTATTTAAGAAAAATTGTATTATGAAGTAATTTTCTAGCATGTGTATTGATTGTGTTCGAAAACATAATCATCATATAACAAAACATTATGCGAAAAGTACTCATGTTTCAAGAAACGTGTACACGAGATAATTTGAATATCTAATATTGAAGAACAGATTGCATTAAGAAGGAAATGTAACGCAGTGTATTCTACAGACAAGAGAAGGAACAAATAGTATTCTGAAAACTGTCATAATAGGAAACATTCGTTTCGGAACATTATTTTCAGTTTTAAAGGATTGTCATTGGTACGCACCATATATCTAAATACTCCATATTTTCTCTACAGAAATCAACCAAAGAACTTTTACTTATACGCAGTTGAGAACTACACTGTTATAATCAAGCTTGAATGCCACTTTGACATATTTAAAGAGACATATTCTTAGAGAACATAATTTTCAGGAAAAGGGTGGTTTAATAAATAATGAAAAACGGTTTTAGAGAAGTTTGTTCAAGCGCTTTTGGAAACTGGTCATTAACTCTCATAGTTTTGAAACTATTCCTTTTTTCTTAACCCGTTTATGCTACGTTTCAATTACATAAGCTGGATTTGTTAAGATAGAGTGCAGGAGGCCCTAAGTTATGTTTACAATGCGCACAAATAATATGGAACAGGAGATTCTTTGTAATGTTAAAAATTAAAACTTAGCAATGGAAGAAATACTTTCTATGTGTAAGTGCACTTTGCCAATTGTTACGATACCTTAGTAGAATCGCTCCTGTTTTCTTTGCAGCGTCACTTACAAGGAGGTTCTAGTGTTCGAGTACCGACGGTGGCGGATTTTCGACAGCAGTTACATATGTATATCGAAAAACTTTTTTTTTCGGCTTTAAATCCGTTTCGGAGAAAAGTTTAAAAACCTTCCAGGGGCTTCAAATAAATTACCCTCAAGATTTAAAGAAATGTTTTCAAAATAGCAGGGCGTCGATTCGGGCGAGATCTTGAATGGAAAATTTCTTTTTGACAAACATTCTATTAGTATTTTAGACACTTGTGTTGTTAACAGAGAAAAAACAGACAGAGTGATGACCGAGAGATGTTCTGAAACAACAAAGAACACTCTTTTGGTATCTGAAGACCACAAAACGTGTTTTCTGTTCGATTCTCGAAATCGATTTACTATAGCATTTCATACATACCTCTCTAAATACTACTTTGTTATTCCAGAGAGTCTGTCTCCAGAGAGTAAAAATAAATAAATATATAAATAAAGAAGTGCACTTCCGCAGACCACAGAGCAGGTTAAACGCAAATATAGAATACGAATTACAGAAGCCGAAAGCCTGCCCGTCACGGCGAGGTTATAATGTTATTGCATATATAAACATTAATATAAACATTAAAAACCCAATGTAACATAATATATGATTAATACAAGAGGTTGCAGTATTCTGAGCGAATGAATGAGGAGGACGAAAAGCTTCTCTTAGAGGAAACCTCGAAACGTTTATTTCTCAGAGCTTCAAATTCTGCTAGCTATATTTTCTTAATTATAGCGCAATATATCCAAGCAGTTATTTGACATTCAATAAAACTCTACAATTTCATTCCCAATAATATTATCCTGATATTATTTTTACACAATTATAAGGGGATGTGATCATCATCCCAAATCATTATTTTTAGTTTTAACGATTGTGTTGTACTCAGTTTGGTATTCAGAGGCTCAGGGCTCATTCGGAAGAACACAATACGATAGCGAAATTGTGGATAATATGACTATAATGTAGTAGAGGCTATCGAAATTACGAAAATACAAAGCATCTGACATATAGCCTGAAATCAACGCAATTTATATAAACGCGTCATTTAAACAGTTCTGGTTTTCACCCATTCAATTATACGAAGATGTAAACCTCTTCATCCTAACTTATTCGTCTTAAATCGTTATTTTTAGTTTTAACGATTGTGTTAATCTTTGCTACTCAGAGGCACGAGGCACATTTGAAAGAACACAAAACGTTAACGAAATTGTGGATATTATGACTATTATGTAGAACGGACTTCGTTGTTGAAATGACGATTTAACCTTTCCTTAGTTCAGAGATTTTCTGTGTTTCAATAAGATGAAGTTGGCATTTTAGTATTTACAACATTTGAAAAAACTCAAGTTTCCATGATAAGCGATGACCTCAAACAGTTAACGTGTGGTGTCCAAAAAACATTGGCGTGTCAGTGTCGATTGGAATTGTTCTGAACATTGGATAATTGAATTTTAAAAACATGTTTAAACTACGAACTTGCACTTTCATTTAATTTTACTTAACTACATAAGTAAGTTCACGTTCCTTCAATTCCAAATGTGCATAAATAAACGTATGACAATATTCTACTACTTATAATGGTATTGAAAACTTTTCCGTACTCCATGCTGATGCTATCTGCTTCTAAAGCAAGTCTTACTGGTAAGAATGAAGTTGTGAATTTTATAACAATATATTTACATTTTTGGAACGAGTAAATACTGAGGAACTGGAAGTCTAATGTCTATATTTAAATATATATATATATAACAATTTATGCAAAATTACTGATTTCTTCTATCTTTTTACGCTGTAGCATGTCTTTTAAACAAAATAATTATATTTTAAAACAACTGATATTCCGTGCAACCACTTTCAAGAGTTTTCATTCTTCGTTGTTCGGCTTGCCATAAATTCACAAAGTTTCTTTCCATCGTGTTCTATTCCATTTTCTTATATATTTAATTTCAATTATTTTTGACAATTTCATATACAACTTTATATCTGAAATATTGTCTTGCTAGGAAGGTTCCCGGGCAAGCTATTGTTATGATTCGTGCTTACAAGCTCCGCCTATTTCGCTTTCAAACGCGTGGAGGAAGGAGGCAATTTTCAGAGAAAGGTATTTCTAGAAGCCAATTGCTGCCTCTTTCTTGCTTCCAACTTCAGGATTGGTCGGTAGCCGACTCGTATAGTATTTTCAACATTTACTCGGTATTTGTTAAAGAAAGAGAACTTAAAGTTTTTAGAATAAATTGAAAAATTAGGGAGCTGAAAGCCAGGAATATGTTACTAGGAACAACGTTCATAGCAATATATTCGAGCGTTGTGGCCGCATGTTCGCTCCACCCCCGCTAACACTGAAAAAAAGGAATGCTTGCCGCACATTAAAATAGGGTTCACACAAGCAGAATCGATAGTAAAATTTGGCCCAGCTATTTTTGTGGTAGGCGCCGTGCGCGCCGTGCGTGGACCTCCGTGGGGCCCTGAACCACCGCTGTGTCCGTTGGTACCCAGGTTTACCGTGGTATTCTGAACCATAAAACATTTGCAATTCGTGTTTGATTCTCTTGGAACTTCAGTGAGTGGTTCCACAACCACCATTTTTTCGTTTCAGTTACAACAAAAAATGTTTATACCAACAATGGAAATATTTACATCAACCTACATGTTTGCTTGAGTTTTGTCTTTTTTTATACCCTTGCCTTTGAATTATAAATTTGAATCTAGAAATTGTTACATTACATAAAAAATGTGAAAGCACTTCCATTCTTTTTTTAAACCTGACACTAAAAGCTGTTGCCGAATATAATTAGATACATTAAGATTAAATCTAAAATAATTTCATATTTTTTGCCTCATATTTCCGTTACTAACATTTAACAGTAAGTACTGAAATCACAAGTTCCCTACCCACCAAAACCAAAACTAAGCAAAGCTCAATTAAAAAAAAGATTCTTAATTCATTACTTTGTATTATTTGGTCCCTCCTTCCACATAAGTCATCTGCAACTTGTGGCACAAAACCCTAAATATATGTAAGTTTAAGTTTTTTACAGTTCATTAAATCAATGTATTAGTTGTAACATTTACTTATTGATATCTGTGTGCTGCAAGTTGCAAATGACTTCAGTGAAAATAGGGTCTGAATAAATTAAAACAATTCAACTCAATCACATTAAACTGATTAATGTTTTGCAGGCATGAAAACCACAAAGAGGAAAATGAACAAATATGATTGTTTTTGAAATACATAAAGATGGGAAATCGATATGAGAAAAACACTTGATGGGTATATTTACAAATGCTACATTGTAATTGAACTAATTATTTACATTATTTTTTTAAGAGGGCTAAATCCAATTCCCATTTCTTCTTTCTGAAATTTAGTTATTGTTTTGTAAGTCAATGTTGGCAGTGGGATATTAGTATCACATGTTCCTTGAAACTGGATAAAAAATTTTATATATGATTTTTTTTTCATGAAAATCTATGACAGAATCAAAGCCATCAGTCTTCAAAAATTTTTTTTTCGAATTTTCCTATGATAGAAACAAAATTTTCACTTCCCACATGAAATTTTGCAGTATTACATGGGATACCAATTATATACACATTACAAAGTTTGCCAAAATAAAAAGCGTTAATCTCTATTAAATTCTGAATCTGAACTAGTGATATCCACCATTTTCTACTACGTCATTTTTCTAGGCCACATCTTCTTCTTTGAGATTGGTTGCGGCTGTTTGTGAGGCTCCGTCTGCAACCTCTCCGCGTCCGTCATGTTTGTCACCGAGCATTAGCTCAAAGCGAACTTTAATAATAATAAATCTAATCTATCAACGTTTCGTCATGACAATGACTACCCAAGCCGAGGAAACGTTGAACAGACCCAGAGATGGTGCAGTTAATTTATTTTTGTCACAGTTCTACTTGTAAGGGTAAGTAACGGGTAACGATCAAATAAGGAAAAGGAAGGAAAGATAGCGCGCTGTCCGTGACCCATTTGTTAGAATACTGCTCCTGCATTCGCATGGTAATGATCAGAGGAACAACGGAAAACTATCAGTGAGAGCAGACGGCTGCTAAAATTGGCCTGCAGATTGTGGCTGAATTCGGCCTACTATCCGTTCACACAAATAAAAAAACCTGTAAACAAACTGAGGAAATCTTTGCCCTGCACTACGCTTGTTTGGACACCTCCTAACGCACTCATTTCGATGACGTGAGCAGCATACCCGCCAATTCAAATGGAATAAGTGATATGGTCGAACGCACTCCATTAAAGTTGCCGCCGGAAAGTGGTTCCGGCGCCGACCAAGAGAGGGCACCGATTACCAGCGCCGTAGCTCCGTCACGCTCGGCCAGGTCCAGGAGCCACAGAACTCACCCTTATCAGGCAGCTGGCCGGCGGACCTTTCTGCCATAGCGGGCTATAAAAGCGGTGCCCGGCGAAGTAGCCGACGCGGTGTATGAAGTGCCGGCCTGCAGTGAGTTATAGTGTTTTGTGAAACGTATTGCGGAACAGGTTACGAACTCGGACTTATCCAACGGTTATTCAGTGAACATTGCTACGTCATCGGTACATCTATTGGAACATTGTTACACCTGGCCTTTGTTATTGGTGAATATCTTGTTGGTATATGGAAATAAAAGCATTTTTAGAAATCAGTTCTATTTTTGGATACAACAAAACTGGCGACGAGGAAAAACAACATGGAGACTGATCAAATAGTACAGACGTTGGGACTAATGCAGCAGCAGTTGCAGCTACAACAGAAACAACAGCGGCAACAGGCAGAGGCACAGCGGCAACAGGCAGAGGCACAGCGGCAACAGGCAGAGGCGCATGCGCAACAACAGCGGCAACAGGTAGAGGCACAGCGGCAACAGGCAGAGGCGCATGCGCAGCAGTTGGTAGTGTTAATAGAGGCCATCAACAGACGCCCCCCGCCACAATTCCCCTGTTTCCAGCCGGACACGGAGGATTGGTCAGAGTACCTGGAAAGGTTTGAGCAGCACCTACTATGTCACCAGGTAGGAGACGCAAAAACCAAGAAAGTGTTTTTTCTGAGCTGTGTGGGAAGTAAAGTAACCGGCCTATTAGGGAAGTTGTTCCCAGAGAAAGATGCAGCAGAGGTTAGCTGGGAGGAAATAAAAGGAAAATTAGACGAGTACTTTAACAAAGTGCCGCACCTAGTCGCGGCTAGGTACAAATTCTTTCAGTGTCGAAAAAGTGAGGGGCAAACGCATAGTGAATGGATAACGGAGCTAGCAAGTTTGGCGCGGCATTGTCAGTTCAAATGCCCGCCTTCGGAAAAAGAAACGTCGTATGCAGAAACATTAATTAGAGACATGGTAGTCTTACACACTACAGAAGAAAATGTCAGATTTTTGGCGTTGCAGAGTGGAAATCCTTCACTAGAGGAAGTTAAAAATTTGTGCAAGACGTACGAAACCACGTGCGAAACGGCCCGCCAGATCACGGCCGGGGTACAGGTGTGTAGAATTAATACAAAGGACAAGACAGAAGGAAGTAGCTCAGACAGCGATAATAGCACAGTGAGTAACCTCGGTGCAAGAGCGAAACGAGAGAGAGAAGAAACAGCGTTGAGAGAGATAGACAGAGTGCCCAGTTGGGGACAATATTTACAAGACAGAGCAGTGACAGCAGAAAGAAGACCAAAGTGAGAAGATTCGAAAGAAAGAAATCGTGCAGGAACTGTGAAAAAAATCACGATAGACTCGTGCAGATTCAGGGGAGCACAGTGTTTCTGGTGCAGAAGAGTCGGGCACATTCAGGAAGTTTGCGAAAAGAAACGGCAGTCGGTGCGGAGCAGAAAGCAAGAGGAAGAAATGGAAATTGCTATGATAAGTGAAGTCATCAGTGGCAAGGGACAAAAGAAATTAACAGTGCAAGTAAAGTTAGGTAAGCAGCCCGTAGAATTCTTACTGGATACAGGGGCGGCAGTTACATTAATTAATCTGGACACATACTACCGAATAGGAGCGCCCAGGTATTCAAGTGTACAAAAGAAACTGACTAGTTTTGGTAAGACGCCCATTAAGGTGTTGGGCAGTGTGAGTGTGCAGGCGTCTTACAAAAGTAGGCAATCAGTGATAGAAGTATTAATAGTGGATCGTTACGATGTGACAAATATCCTGGGGCTAGATTCATTTGGTAAATTGGGTTTCGGAGTGGTGGACGAAGTAAACCAGATAACGGGCCAGGAAGTTCAAATCATCAAAGATTTGGGGCTCGAGTTCGCGGAAGTGTTTTCACCTGGAATCGGAAAATGTAAAAACTTTCAAGCAAGCATCCAGTTAAAGGAGGGACACAGGCCGCGGTTCTACAAAGCGAGACCAGTGTAGTGGGTTTTAAGAGACAAAGTAAAAGAAGAGCTTACAAGGTTACAGGAAGGTGTGATAACACCAGTGTCTGCGAGTCAGTGGGCCACACCCTTGGTTTTGGTAAAAAAACCGAATGGAAAAATCAGATTGTGTGGGGACTTCAAGAGCACGGTAAACCAACAAGTAGAGGTGGAGCAATACCCAATACCAAAACCGGAGGACCTGTTCTTTAAACTGTCGGGTGGGCAGCGTTTTTCCAAAATTGACCTCAGAGATGCCTATCTTCAGATACCACTCGACCCCAAGGCAAGAGAGGTATTGGTAATTAATACACCATTAGGCCTGTTCAGATATAATAGATTACCGTTTGGCGTAAATTCCGCAGCAGCAATTTTCCAGCGTTGTCTTGAACAAATCACCACATCCTTGGACGGTTGCTGCAACTACCTGGACGATATCAACGTGACGGGTCGCAGCTTGGAAGAACGCCAACAAAACTTGAGGAAACTGTTCGCAGTATTGCAGGAGAACGGGCTCAAAGTAAACCAAGACAAGTGCGAGTTTTTCAAAGAAAGCGTGGTCTTTCTAGGACACGTCCTAGACCGCACCGGAGTAGCCCCCACACAGCAGCACATACAGGCAATCATACAAATGCCACCACCGGCAGATTTGAAGCAATTGCAGGCACTCTTAGGGAAGATGAACTATTACAACAAATTTATAAGGAACTTCTCATCAATAGCAGCCCCATTGAGCCAGCTAAGAAAGAAGGGTGTAAAGTTTACCTGGTCAGAAGAATGCAGCAAAGCACTGGACAAACTAAAGAAGGAACTACTGCGCACAGTAAAATTAAATCATTTTGTACCAGGGAGAATCACAACGGTGGCAGCAGACGCGTCGGATTACGGTTTGGGGGCAGTTTTATCTCAAAAGGAAGAGAAAGGGGTAGAAAGGCCAATTGCCTTCGTTTCCAAGACCTTAAACGAGCACCAACGAAACTATTCACAAATCGAGAAGGAAGCCTTAGGAATAATTTTTGCAGTGAGAAAATTTAATGACTTTCTTTATGGCAGCAAGTTTCATATTATTACCGACCACAAGCCGCTGGTCCAGCTATTCCACCCGGGAAAGAAAATCCCCGAATGCACAGCAAAAAAGCTACAAAGATAGGCTTTATTCTTGGCAGATTATGATTACCAGGTGCATTTCAGGAGCACGTCCCAACACGCCAACGCAGATGCATTATCGAGACTTCCCGCTGGGCCAGACCTGGCGTTCGATACGTCAGAAGAAGTGTTTCCAAATGGACATAGAAGAACTGGGGAGTTTGGTGGACTTTCCGCTCGAAGCAGGCACCGTAGCAAAGGAAACAGATAAAGATCCAGAAATGAACCAAGTGCGTCGCTTCGTCAGGGAAGGTTGGCCACCCAGGATGTTAAGAAGCAACGCGGGATGGTTCGGTAAGAAATACAGACTTTCGTGCAAAGCTGGGGTGTTGTTGTTAGCAGGAGACGAGTTCACCAAAGTGGTAATACCTAGGAGTTTGAGACACACAGTACTCAAACTCCTGCATCAGGGACATTGGGGAGTGGTGCGCACCAAGCAACTAGCACGACGGCATTGCACATGGAAAGGCATGAACTCCGACATCGAGCAGATGTTGAAAAGATGCGAGGCACGCCAACTCAATCAATGCGCCCCCCCCAGAGATTTAACACCATGGCCAGAACCGGTAGGACCATGGGAGAGGGTGCATGTAGACTTTGCCGGCCCCTTCTGGGGGTCGATGTGGATGGTGTTAGTAGACGCAAAGTCTAACTACACTTACGTAGTGGAAATGGGAAACACCACGTCGTCTCAGACAATAGAAACGTTGGAAAAGATTTTTGTGACAGAAGGGTTACCAGTAACTTTAGTTTCAGACAATGGTCCCCAGTTTGCGTCCCAGGAATTCGCAAACTTTTGCAGAAACAATGGAATCCAGCACATTTGCGCTCCGCCGTTTCATCCGCAGTCCAACGGAGAGGCGGAGCGTTTTGTAAGAACCTTCAAGACGGCAATGGGAAAAGCGCGTGCAGCAGGAACACCCAAGTCCCGAGCGCTCCTGAGGGTCCTGGCGACATACAGGATCCTGCCAGGCACAACGGGCAAGAGCCCAGCAGAGATTCTGCACGGCAGACAGCCCCGAACGCTGTTGTCACTCCTGAGCCCCGATGACCCACATAGGTCAGAAGGTACACGCTCCAAATACAAGGTAGGTGAAAGAGTGTACATACGATCCTTTAAAATAGAGCCGGCATGGGTACCAGGGGTGATACAGCAAGTAAGGGGGAGTAAGGTGTATGCAGTCCGTACTGAGGAAAGATTAGTCACACGCCATCAGGGGCAGATCAGGTCCAGGATTAACGAGAGTAAGGTAGACACTCAGCCTTGGATCTCCTCAGAGGAGTTCCGAAAAAAGATACTAAAAGAAATGATATATCCTCCACAGGGCCCCACACTTGGAGCTTCAAAAAGAGAGCAGACGGCCGCAGCAAAGAAACTGACAGAAACACCCCCCAGCAGGAGCGAGAGAGCCAGTTCGACCACCGCAGAGCTGCGGCCCAGGAGGTCCAGCCGTTCGGTTCGATTTGCGCCGTATACGACGCATTTAGGCGCGGAGGGTGATATGGTCGAACGCACTCCATTAGTTGCCGCCGGCAACTTTCAAATTGCCGCCGGCAACGCGCAAATGGTTCCGGCGCCGACCAAGAGAGGGCACCGATTACCAGCGCCGTAGCTCCGTCACGCTCGGCCAGGTCCAGGAGCCACAGAACTCATCCTTATCGGGCAGCTGGCCGGCGGACCTTTCTGCCATAGCGAGCTATAAAACCGGTCCCCGGCGAAGTGGCCGACACAGTGTATGAAGTGCCGGCCTGCAGTGAGTTATTGTGTTTTGTGAAACGTATTGCGGAACAGGTTACGAACTCAGACTTATCCAACGGTTATTCAGTGAACATTGCTACGTCATCGGTACATCTATTGGAACATTGTTACACCTGGCCTTTGTTATTGGTGAATATCTTGTTGGTATATGGAAATAAAAGCATTTTTAGAAATCAGTTCTATTTTTGGATATAACAATAAGAGCTGTTGCAAATATCATGTTCATCCAACTACTTTATGTATGATCAAGCTCTTTCAGAAAGTGGATGTCAAAAGTGGTTGTGTAAATTGGCTCGCCTAAAATTCGGAAGTTCTTGATCCACAAGCTTCAAGAATTTCACAAGCGTTGGTGTTTTCGTTTCTGCATTTTTTTCTGATGCAAGGAATCCACTTTCGATCGAAGATAACTGAATACAAAGTCATCATGCTTTAATCACAGTTTCTTTCCCTTTCTTCTCTTTTCTGACGTTTGAAGTTGTCCCTTTGTCAGTGAGTTCTTGGCGGAGTTATACGCTGAATTCGGATATTCCAGCGAACACTGCGATTTGCTTCACCGTAAACGACGGATTCCTATGCAACGACGAATTGAAAACGTTCAGAACGAAGCGCTTTTCGCTTCTCCGAAGAAATGTTCCATATTTGTATTTAATTCTTGAAGGTGCAGCACCGTTATGGAATGTCTCAGAGAACTTATTACTTTAGCGTCAGGATCACAACAGAAGAGGGGAAACCAATGGGAATAATCCTAGTACGCGTGCATTTGTTTACATCAGGATTTTCCTTACGGTGAACGGATAATAGCTAGGCAGCTAGTGTCGAAATCGTAGCACCGTCGGGAGTCGAATTCTAGAATCTGCCGGTCCGAGGCACTGGTGACATTAATTGATTCCCTGAGCCACCTAAGCCGGTCCGGCGCATCGAGACGCTCGTGTTCGCCCGAACGAGTAAGACTCTCGCTCGTGCCGGCCATGGATGGATGGCTGAAGCCGCCGGGTGCGTGACCTCCAGCTGCTGCCTCCGCCACCGCCTCTGCCTGCGGCCGGGCCGCGCCCGTGTCTGTCCAGGCTCTGCTCGTTGGCCCCGCGAGGCCGCCAGTGTGGCCGAGTGGAAGAATTCGCGCCGCGTCGGAGGGGGCGGGGCGGGCGGCGCGCGGGAAGGCGCGATGCGGTGCGCCAGCGAACTCTCGGAAGACGCCTCCTGCTCCCTTATTACAGCGCCCGCGCGGCCTCATCAGAAGGGTCGTTACCGGCGAGGTGTATTTTCAGAGCGCGTCTGTAACAAGGCAGGAGCGGATGTGCCCGCGTCGTTCCCGAGGACGATGTCGCCAGACGCGCAGACGCAGCGAGGCGCGAGCGGCGATTGAGCGCTGGGCGCCGGAGCAGTGGACGCGTGAAACGCGGGCGCGAGGCGCCGCACGTGGCAGCACCACAGCAAACAACGCCAACGACACGACCAATCCGACTGACGTTCAGAAATAGGACGTGAGAGGAAGACGGAAGCTCATCATTTTAAAGCATATGTACAAGTAGATGAAGTTGAAACCAAAACGCTAATATTCTTTAGTGCACGACGAATAACATCAAAATTAGACGAAGGGAGAGTGGATCCTCGGTAATGGGAGGTCATGAATCATCAATACTTCGCATATCTAAGAGATAATACTGAAATAATTATCCAGTATCGAAATTGACTGATAGGACTGTTTTTGTGGCACAATACCAAATACACAAAATTAGATGAAAAATGTCTTAAACATTCCTGCATTAAAATCCCTCTATACGTTTTGAGTTAGTAGACGGGTAACCCAAGCATGAGCTTCAGTTTTAAAAATTAATCTCTCGATTGGATCACAGCACCCTCTCTTCTAACCCACCAAGTGTAAAGAAATGCTAATCGGAGAATTAACAATTGTTCAATATATTTAAGTTCTCGGAAAGCAAACGAAACGCGGTAAGTGGTGTGTGGGCAGCTCTGCAAACACTGCAACGGGCACGTGACAGTTTGACACAAAATCCTCAAACTTTATATACAAATTGGCTCGTTGGGAAGAATAAGCAGAAATTCGCAAAGCGGCGCAAACACCAGCGTGTGCGACCCGCACCGGCCCAAGGTTCGGGATGGTTGACAGGCGCTGATAGATGAACCAGAATTCACTAATAAATTCAAGCAGTTACAAGTGTGATAGCACTGTGGTATCATCTATGGCGTAACGCTATTATTTTCGAAGATAAGAAAAGAGGAAATGTTTGAATGACACTTTCACTTATCACAACTTCATTACCAAATTAATGTCTAATTTCGTCTATAAATCTAATAATGTCTAATTCTAATAACTTCAGTTCATTTTACTTTCACTTATACGTACGTATATACGCAGTAATATTCGTAGTATAGGGAAAGTTATGTAATAATGCGGAAAATATAATTTCGAGAGTTCGATGGAAATACACATGCTGGGGTTCCTCGATACCAAAAACGTGCGTTTTTCAAAAACTCAGCCTGTCCAATTAAGAAAATTTGAAAAATTGTAGTTTGGGCGGCGATAGATGGCAACTAGCAAATCTATAAATTGTAATATATTAAAAAAAATTAGACACCAGAAATGAGGAATACAGCTAGAAAAAAACCTAATATACTAATACTATCCTATTAAAATTTAAAAATAGCATATTCATACATATTTATGTAATTAACAATTAACACAAGAACAAGACTGCAACACTTTGCAAACAAATTGCTAGACCCTTCATACCAAAAAAAATAAACAAAAAACAATACAAATGCAAGAAGTAATATTTCTGAATATTGCAAGTAAAACCTACAGTGAAGATTATAAATGTGAGTAATAAAAATATAAATATTTATGCAACAAGTAATTTCAGGCACGATGTTTGTTTCCGAAACTCCTTCCTATGAAACTCTCAAAATGAACGGTAGACTAAAAAATAAATATTCGGTCGGTTTACATGAATTTCCGTATTGTTTGTTAAAGGTTTGCGCGCCCGCCATTGTACACCCGTTAACTCCAATGTTTAATGTATCCTTACACACAGGAATTTTTCCAGATTTTTTAAAACAGCTAAGATTAAGCCGCTTTTCAAAAAAGCCAACAGAAATGAAATTCAAAATTATCGGCCAATTTCTCTTTTGTCGTTTTTTTCAGAAATATTTGAGACTTTTTTTACGTTCGAATGGGAACATTTCTTAGCGAACACGACGCGTTTTCAGATTGCCAACATGGGTTTCGAAAAACAAAATCTGAGGAAACAGCCATATTTTCTTTTCTTAAAGATGTCGCCTCATCCATGGATCAAAACGAAGCACCTATTGGAATATTTTTAGAATTTTCAAAAGCTTTTGACATAATTGATCATAACATTTTACTCTCAAAATTACCTTCGCTCGTATAGAATTCGTGGTGTTGCCCTAGATTGGTTATGTTTGTACCTGAAAGAACGATTTCAGAGAGTAGAAATTCCTTACTGGAATAATGGAACTTTATGTACACACCTTTCTGATACTTTGCCAATTGCATGTGGAGTTCTGCAGGAATCGATTTTAGGCCCTGTTCGCTTCCTACTGTACGTAAACGATATGACCTCGACTATTAGAAACGGGAGTTAGATGCGTACGATACGATTCTTTGCAATAAAGAAGCCGTTCTTTTAGATTTCAAAAATAATTGTTCGAATAATAAGCAAATCCCACCCACGTGATTCTTGTAAGCCTCTCTTTATTAATCTAGGTATTTTACCATTACCTTGTCTCTTAATGTATGAATCAGTGATTTTTGTCAAAAATGACTTACTTAAGGGCGGAAATGTATTTTCAGCAAACGCCGTTTTCTATAACTACAACACTCCACGTAGTAATCATATTTATCGGGTAACAGTATCAACAGCTCACTACAAAAAATTCACATATAATACATATACATTATTTTACAACACCTTGCCAGATGACATTAAACGATTAAATTCCATACAAAATTTTAAATCCCAAGTAAGTTTTTTCTGCTGCACTATTGTTTCTATACTATTAGAAACTATACCGAGCATCCAAAAGGAAAGTATTATTAGTTTTAACAATGGCATTTCATGTATTATATATTATTTGGATTGTATAATTGTAAAGAACCTGTAACATGTATTGAACTTCAGCTTCATGGTCAATGACCCCCATTTCGATCAGGTTTTCGTCCAGTTTCCCTGATCCTCGAGCAAATTCTGAGATGGCCCTTTGTTTTGCTTCTGGACATAAATGTAACTTCAAATTATATTCTCCGCATAGCACGTCACACACAGTTTTTAATTGTGTTTGACGTAAATAAAAAAATAAACAAATAAAAAAATAAACAAATAAAAAAATAAACAAATAAAAAAATAAATAATAATAAATAATAAATAATAAATAATAAATAATAAATAATAAATAATAAATAATAAATAATAAATAATAAATAAATAAAATAAAAAAATAATAAATAATAAATAAATAAAATAAAAAAATAAAAAATAATAAATAAATAAAATAAAAAAATAAAAAATAAAATAAATGACGACGAGATAAATAATTTTACGTAATATTAATTTCAATTCCTTCCCAACAATTCAAATTTAACACAACTGTATTGACCAAATTGTAAGGAACAATATAAAAAGTTTAAAAACCGTTACCTGTACAGAAATATTGAATTAGAAATTGAAGTTGTAACTTGGATGTGATATTCTGCCAAAAAAGAAAATCCCCCATTCAGTAAAACTTTTAATATTGACTTCTAGCCTACTTGAACCAAGCCGTAATCGTGGCGCTGTAATGAAAAAAATAAGCAAAAAACGTTAACAAAGAGTTTTTCTCGACAATTACACATCATTTTTTTTTATTTCATGTTAAATAATTTTGAAGAAGCTACTCAATCATACCATACGTCGCCGAAACAAAATGAAACAAATTGCTTGTGGGCTTCGCAATGTCCTATAGTATTCTTTAATGTGTATTAACTTACAAACCCGTATGTTGTCTCGACAAATACGTTCGGTGCAATTTAACCCTCTAATGCCCAAGGTACGTGTGTGCGCAGAGCACTGACGTTCGTGCGCGCATAGGAGCCGTTGGAATCAGACACAGCAGTGCGGCTCAAATGTGGGTCCGTAACAGTGATGGCGTGGGGCGCACTTTTAACAGATTGCAGTGAAATACTTAAATTATCAGTGTGACTGCAAGCTTTAATCTTATCTAAAGCAAAAGTATTTTAGATAAAAATTTAAGGAGCTATGGCTATTTGAACAGTGTGTATTTCTACGGCTTTAATGTAAAATTTGCCATGTTTGGACTAATGTGGCACACTGTTTGAGCGAAATAAGTAATGTTTGATAATTTTGAGTAATACGTAAGTCAAATAGACTCCGTATTTCAGAAGGGATTTATATCAGGATAGCTCCATAGACGGTGAGTATTTTTATATTAGTCTGCTGTAGATATATAGTGGCGGATATGGGTTTCACCTGAAGCCCAGCGAGGGTCAGTTATTTTAGTAAGTAATTTGATAGAAACCATTGAATAATGTAAAATATAAATTAGTTGACAGTCTGGGAACATTTGATACTTT
This sequence comes from Gryllus bimaculatus, assembly GCA_017312745.1. Classification (NCBI taxonomy): domain Eukaryota; kingdom Metazoa; phylum Arthropoda; class Insecta; order Orthoptera; family Gryllidae; genus Gryllus; species Gryllus bimaculatus. Next base: position 1,100,550 of record BOPP01000200.1, read on the forward strand.
ATTCGCACGATAATTAAAAACACTATATCAGGAGCAACGAGGACATTCTATTGATAACGTCTGCAGCCGAGAAATACAGCCATGAAATCAGCAGTAAGCTTATTCACTTTATTTAAAAATCTTATGGTAAATTAATGTTGTATATATTAAGAAAGTTATCCAGTTCATTCATGACCTCTAAAACATTATGTAAAGTTGTTAGAATAAGTGTTGAATTTGATTTCTGAAAAGAGAAAAGACTGATAATTCACAGTAGTTCCAATCAATTTAATAATTAGTTTGTTCAGCAGAACCTCCATCACCCAAGCTCCCTGGTTCAACTCCAACTCGCAACTTCATACTTAATTAAACATCAAACCAATTTCTCACTATATTGCTTATCTTGCCAATAACTTTTTCTTCAACAATTAATCAATCAAAGCAGAAATCTAAAACTCGGTAAATATACAGAACGTCAAACTCGAATAAAAAATAGATATGTTACATGCATTTCTGGCCATATTCAGCAATACAGAATAAATCAATTGAAGTGTTCTGAGAGTCCCCTCGTCAGATGTAGCTTTGTTTTAGTAGTAAAACAGATTAAGTTAGATTGTAAGCCAGAGAAGCAAATGTAAAGTTCACATAAACTGAACTTTGTAATCTCATTCAGAGCAGAAATAAATTTAAAAAACAACAGTCCTTTCACAGGGAAAAATGAAGAGAGATGGACTGCGCACGAGTATATATTTGTAAAGAGCGATGTTCCTCACCACACCACAGCGGGTCACCTGGCAATCGGCCAATGAGGACAAAGCATCGGGCAATCGGCAAGGGACTCCCAGGCGGGATGGGAGAAGATGCTCCACCCGTGGTCGGACGTCATGGAGCAGCCGTACCCGCGGCCTGATGCGAACGGGTGTCGAGGTAACTTAGATGTTTCCAGGCTTCGAAGAGACGCAGGTCTTGGTCGGAAATGAGATTTTGGAGATGTTTGAGAATTTTCATGGCCTATTTTACCCTGCCTTCGCTCCAAGCGGTCTTCCCTGGCTAGGAGGCGGACGTTTACGAACAGATACATGGCCAGTTTTCGACTCTAGCCCTCCACGCACGGAAAACTCTCCCAGCCATTTTTTTCAAAACTCCCATAGGAGAGAAGACGAAGGACACAAATTGAAAGGGAAATTCTAAAAACCGAATTAAAATTAAAACCTTAGTAGAAAAGTTAAAAGATACTTGTTATTTAAATGTAACTAAAGAGTTATTTAGTAAATATTTATTAGTCAATATTTATTATTTCATAATCTACAACAATTATCCCTTATAAGTAATTCACATCATCATTACCTGCAGGTAGAACAAACACATCATCATTATTACCATCATCGAGAGATCTTTCTCTCATTTCTATTGCAATATTATGTAATATTCCTGTGCCTAAATTAACTGCTTGGGTTCTGCTCAAATTCAAGCACATTTCCAATCTCAGTATTGGGAAGTGACGTTTCCAAACACCGTTCTGGTCCTCAACAATATTCCTTGTGCGAATGTATGCCTCTTTATACAGATTTTAGCAGCTGTTGTAGGAGGAGGTAATGGTTTTACTAGATAATTATAATTCTAGTAACCGGAGACACACAACAAAATTCCTGAAAAAAGATTCTCAAATTTGGCTTCGATTTGCGAGTTGCCGAAAATGAGCAGATCATTAGTAGCAATGGGCCATCGAGCGACAATATCATGAATTTTTAAATTTGCATCACATACATTGCGTTGTAATTCAAAAATTGTTGTATTTCGCAAACTTTCTGCATTATCTTGACCTGGTGATAGGATTTAATCATGAGTGCAATTAATTACACCAAATACTTGTAGGAATCGAGCATTCCATTAAAAGCAAGCTGAACTTTATGACGTTGTGCAGCTCACGGCATTTTAATGCAGTATTTTCTTGATGAATAAATTGCGAGAGAAACTCCATAAATAAGTACAGAAGCTGATCCCTCATTAATCCATTGAAATGTCACTGATATTAACATATTTGTAGGTACGTAAAAGCACTAAATTGCTTCTAGGTGGCACAGCATTGTTCCTGAAATACAAAGAAAACAAATTGTCTCTCTAATGTTAGCATTATCGCTCAGTATGATAAAAAAGAGTATGTTTTATCATCAATTGTTTCCTTTCTGTATTCTTTTTACTACCTTGTATACTTTCATCAGACGCGGATCTACGGGGTTCGAAATGAGATAAATTCCCTCCCCCACAAATTGTTGGTAACTATTAATTTCAATTTGTCACGGAACATTCAAGCAAAAATATTTTTGGATAATAATGAAAATAAATAAAATCATATCGCAGGATGAGATGATCGTATCCTGCGGCATTTAACTAAGTATGTAATAACACATTCGACAAAAACCTTTTTAATTTCCCCACCCAAAATTTGCCTCTGGATCCACTCCTGCTTTCATACATGTAAAAGGTATGTTATGGAGTGCAAAATCCACTTTAAGAGTCACGTTAATTAAAACATCTTACCAAATTTGATTTATATTTAGTAAGTACAATGAAAATGCAGGTTATTATGTACTTACCGCATTGTTCTAGGGGATATTATTGGTTCTATTTGTGAAAGAAAATTCATTACACTTTCTTTGAAAGACGAAGTATTATTTTAAGTTGGTCATCGCTGATCATTACGCAGTGGTTTGCCCTCTCTCTTATTCTTCTTTCCGAAATAGAAGACAAGAAATATTCCACTTCGTCCAACTTTAATAACTCGTAATTTTCTAGTGAACGTGTTATGAGTTAACCGACTGCTTGATAGTTCGAAATTCGGAACAAGCTCCGATTACGAATCGAAGAGAATTTCATACTCAACTCATGGCAAAACTTAACCAGAGCTTTAACCGAGGGTGGAATTAATATAATTTTAGGGACAATAACTCTCAACTGACTTCAAGAATCAGTTAAGGGCCAGATATCTTGTGACGTACCGCCACCCCGAAGTAGTTTCTACAACCCTTACGTGAGGGCCACGCGCATGTTGCTCTGGTTGCAGTGCCCGGGAGCTCTCGTGATCTAGTAGCCTGGCCTGCGCCCTTGAAATGCTTTCTGATACAAAACTCCTCTAAGGTTCTGCATCATCGATTTCTCAAAACAGGCGTCATGATATCTGGGTTTTCGCCGACACACCTGCCAGAAATATTTGTACAATTTCACCTAAATAATGTTCTCCACAAAATAAATGGTTGTTTTAATGCAACTGAGTATATCTCGCTAGCAGCGACTTACAAAATAAACTAATATCAAAATTTAATTCGTATTATAAAATAAAAAATATCAAAATTTAATTCGTACTATAAAATAAAAAATATCAATATATTATAAATGCATTACCTTGTAAAGATGAGGCCTCGTCTCTCAATAAGCCCACTTCACTGAAAAAAAAAACAAAAAAAAAATGTTGTACATATATTGAAACTAACCAACATTTGTAACAAATGGGTAATGATAAAACACCAGTTCACTGCCTTTAGTTCGTGGCAGAGTCACAAAACTTTCCTTTTTGAAATTACGAAATAATCTTAAAAACTTCTCTTGTACTAAGGTACATAGTCATCGCGCAAAGTGGCCGAGCTTCTTAGAAGAACATCGCCTGCCTTCACGATGGACTCGTGTACCCTCGCCGACACGTAAAATGATTGGTCAAGAACCTGTATCATAATGAAGTCTGTATTGTAACGAGTGTCCGCCGGCCAAATTCTGAAGTCCCAGTCTTTCTGCACATTCAGGCCGGACTGCACGGAGGATCACGCCATTCTTCTCCCCGAAACTTTTTCACTCAATAGAAACTAAAAATATATTCAACTAATCAAAATTTAATGCTAAAATCATACTCAATTAAAGCTTTAGCCAATTAACATCATACTCAATTCAATGTGAAAGCTCACCTGTTATTCTACACATCCAAATTTAAAACAACAATTCAAATATATTAAAATAACATTTCTCATTACATTTTTTGGAGGCTGTAAATCTTTGATTGTGACAAGCTTGTAAATTTCATTTACTTTATATTGTGTATTTTGATTTTTTGTGGTAGGCGTGTGCAGACTAAAACAACTGGGGATGCATACACCATTCGTGGGCCTCCTTTTTTAAAAGTATCTTTTTAAAATAATTTTATAGTACAGATATCTCAAGACTAACTTTTTAAAAACTATTTTCATATCACTATCATGTTCCTTATTATCTGCCAAAAGTTATTACTGTCACGTTTCTAAAAATATAAAAAAAAAAATTACTCAATTTTTTAATACATTTTTCTTCTTATTTAAGGTCGCATCAACTTCTTGGTCATTAGCGACCACTATTGCGTGCATCGGTATGGTAACAATGCGGATGTCATGATATGATGGTGATAGAGAGTGAAAGGACGAACACAATACAACAACGGCCGAGGCGGGACTCGAACCCGCGATCCTTCGGTCCGAGATCGCGAAGGCACAGTTACTGCCTTAGCGATCTTGGCCATCTGGAGCGGCAATAAAATCTTCTTTAACGGTTCGTTAGGAATTAATGATTATTTCAGTGAATATATACACAGTTTTACTTCAAAAAAACATTTTTATGGAATTTGAAGTTTGGGACTTGATCTAAGAAAATATGAAATTTCCTTTATTTGAAGGACTGAATTTTGATTTATAGAAAATTTTTGATTGTTCTTATTTTATACATTCAAAATAGGTCCCTTTCAGTAATTACTAAGGATAAACACCTTTTATGTTGGCAAACTTTGTAATGTGCAAATACATAATTGGTATCCCATGTAACAATGCAAACTTAATGCTGTGAAGTAATAATTTTGTTTCTATAACAAGTATTATAGGAAATTCGAAACAATCAATTTTTGAAGATTTCTGGCTTTATTTTTTTGTCTCAGATTATTATGAAAAAATCACAAATAAAATTGTTTATCCAGTTTCAGGGAACATGTGATACTAATGTTCCAGTGCCAACATTGACCTACTATACAATAGCAAAATTTCAGAAAAAGGAAATTGGGATTTGAACTAGCCATCTCGTGTAAAAATTTAATTACACTGCGTTTTTCTAATAAAACTTTATAATTTTGGAACTCTTATTATAGTTTGGGTTTGATGTTAAGGAATGGTCATGATTAATGCAATTATAAAAGTTGTTTCCTTTTGTAAATATTATTTCTTCTTTAAAAATACTTATATTGTTTCCTGACTCACTATTTTTGGAGCACGAAACGTGTTTGACTAGACTAATTTGAACTTAAGAGACTTAAGTTGAACACTGAGAGACTTCATAAAATAACAATAATGTGCGTATACACAATGGATTTTAACTTGACCTCTTGATCAAATTCCATATTCTAAAAGAGTAAACACTGCATGTAATATTTTTATTACACAAGGCTATGTGCTCCTTCCAAAATGTTCATATGCACAATGTCTGGTTTTTACTATGTGACAAAATTTGCAGCATTCTCAGATGCACATTCGGTATCTACTTTTCAGGATCTCTTAGAACTGAGATAACCTAATTAAATTCGGCTTAATTGTAATGTTTCGTTTTTGTGGCCTAGGGTAATTATGAGCCAGTACTTGTTCATTATAAACTGTTTAAAAATATTTAATGTAAATAATTATTTCAAATTCAATATGGAATTTGTAATAATCTGTATAATATGTAATATTCAATGTGGAATTTGTTAATGTATCCATCAAGTGAGTTTTTCAAATCGATATCCCAAATTTATGAATTTCAAAAGCTATCACATTTGTTCATTGGTGGGTTGCACTCAACCGCTTAAAAATCGGTGTAAACGAGAGGAATAGTTCTGTGGTGCCCAACACTTATCCTCATCTACCTTTGATTCAAAATCCAACTTGTACGCCCTTTTGACGATCCACGAAATGGGATGTCTTTGAGACTTTACTGAAAAGATTCAGTGATTTAACACACTTTCTAGACATCGCAGAGTATAAGAAACTCGCGAACACGCACGAACAATATTCTTTCGGTTAGCGTATTTACACACTTCAAGAAAAGATTCTGTGTGAGCTCACTATCGATTGATACCACTGCAATTTCCCTTTACCTATCCCACTCCACCTCCCCTTTCTACTCCACCTATGTAATAATATTCCTAAAATAATATAATGTGATTAGTGTCGTGTCAAAATAAATAACGCACATAAAACTACGTTTCCAGAAGAAAATTTAAGTGATGGTTTGGTAGCCAACAATGGTTTTCACCAATGGAATCAGGGCACTGAACTAGATAACAATCACATAATTTTGTTCTGAGGCAAATTTCATTGTCGCACTGTGTTATTAGTATATTCCCTCGAATTCGGAAATTTGTTTTGATTTCTTGTGATCCTGACCTACAACACCGAAATTGATACCATGTTTTTAATAAAATATATTCCTCACTTTTAGAGCTTTCAATTTTATAGTTTGCAGTTCTTCAGAATAAATATATTTCTCCGTCATTTTAATATTTCGAACAACTCGATATTTCATTCGAACACTGGTATGCATTTGTAGTTGTGTGTCGAAATATTTCCCCCCTCTTATCGAAAAACTAGGGGTGGGCATACTTTCTCGAGCTCTTTATAACAGTTACGCGATATAAAATTCAAGTTAAACCTGAGCAAAAATTTCACAATTTCGTATAGGATTGCTTATATTGTTGCGGCTAATGACGTCTAATCTCTTAGTAAAGAATCACGACATTAATACAAAAACCATACTATTGATCATGTTACGAACCAGCGAAATTACTCTTCAGACTGGGATTTGAACTTCAGAGCACACGTTTCGAGATTCCATTACACAATCTAACTGGAGATACTATAAAGATACCAACTATGGGCCCCCACATAACTTGTAATCGGTTCCCGATAGCGAAATACAGATTTCGCTCAACAATGCGGAATCAAGGGGCATGTTAAATGATAAGGAAATATTGAGTGAAATATTTTTAATTTTCGAGAAATTTATTTTTTTATAATTTGTTAATTAAATGTAATCATCTTTAATTTATATATTTTTCTCACTAGTAATAGATAGATCATAAAAAGAGGAACGCAATGATGTAATACATGTTAATATTTTGTGTACAAAATTATACTTCCTGACATGAGATTTTAAATTAAATGAGCAAATTTCCTGTGGCAGCCGCCACAACTGTCACTTTTTGAAAATGTGGCCTTCGCGACCTCTGCCTGCCAAAGTGCCGAGAAGGCAACCTTCCTCCAAAGCGACAGATGCAAAGGGTTCTACAGGAAACCTCGTACATTCAATTTAAAATCACATGCAGAAAGAATAATTTTATACACAAACTACTATCAAAGAATTAACATATTTTACATCATTGTATTGGTTTATGTTTGATCTATTTATTGTTAGTAAAAAATATGGTTCCATTTAAAAATTCAAATATTGAATTTCTCGAAAACTAACAATAATTCGAACAATATCACTATGACAAAGTACTTACCCCATAATTCCGCATTGTTGAGCGAAAACTGCATTTCAGTATCGGCAACCGTTTAGACGTTATGGGGCATGGCCCATGCCTGGTGTACCCAAAACTTGTATGCCAACCTGTATGCCCAGTACGCCAAATCTCGCAAGTTTTAGAACGTTTTTGTAGTCTTATAAAAAGAAAATGAGAATTGCAAAAGAATGGCACATTCTCGTACTGGTTGTCTTTTAATCTCTTTAATCAGAGTAGCTTTCCAGTTTTGCATCATCTTCTTCTCAGCTGTTATCTCTTGCTGCCTATTTTTTTCTTTTATCTGAATTTTTCAATCCCCTAAAAGTAGAACTGAAATGCAATATTAAGAATATAACGGAAATTAAACCTAATCCTACACGAAAATTTTCTTTAAAAAAAAGTCGAGCCTTTTTAGGAAAATTGCTCTAATTTTCTCTAATTTTCATTATGGACCCTTCCATGAATTTGTAAACTCTATTGCATTTGTGAGTTAAAGTGCTTCAAATCACTTCAAATTATAATTTTGGAAAAACTCAAAAATTTGCTGGGGAAAAGTGCTTGAAATTTCGAATTTAAACGCCATTTCCTTAAAAATGGCTCCACATTTTTCAATGAAAATCGCCATTACTGCAATATTTTACTCTTCTTTGATATTCGTAAAATAATATTTCCGTTCCACCATTAGGAAATCGAAAATTTTAGAAAATTTCAAAAAAATGTATTTTGGGCGGCGATAGATGGTAGTTGGCAAGTGTACTTGGCAAGTTAGAATAGCTAGCCCTGAGCAAAGGAAATAGGAAACTAATACGGGACGGCCTGTTCCATTCAGTCGCACCACTAGTTCGTTTACTTTTCAGAACGTCAAATTCAGGTAGCTATATTTTGTTCACTAAGCCTCAAAATATCTAAGCAGTCATTGAAATTCAATAAAACGCTTACAATTCCTTTGCTAATAATACGAGCTTCAAATTATTTTCTATAAACGATTAAAAGGGGATGTTAACACGATCTTTGCAAAAGGGATAAAAGTAAATGACTGACGATGCTTGACTACATTAAAAAGGATTTCCAAGAGGATTATATCAAGCGCTAAATGCCACCAGAGTTTGAAGGCGCATTACTAAGACGCGACTTTAAAAAGAAAATTATTCATACTAAAAAAGGTTATTATTAGTTTAAATGATAGTGATGATGTTTGCTTTTTAGAGGCACGAGGCGCATTTAAAGAATACAATAAATTAAAGAAACTGTGGATGTTATAACTGTTATTAGGTAGTGGTTCGTCGTTGAAATGACTGTTTCTTTCATATGCTGAGAGAATTTGTGCGTTCCCATAAGATATTTGGCATTTAAGTATTTAGGGAACATTTGTAAGAACTCAAGTATCATGATTTTGACTCGATAAGCAATGACTTCAATCGACTTGCATTCTGAAGGTACTTTCAAATAGCATTGTGGTGTCAGGGTCGGATGGAAAAAGAGTGTCGCTAAATGCAGGATGCGTTTGCGAAACAGCTTAAAGGGTCAAATTGTGAGAAAACTGCGAAAATATTGAATCCCAGAGAAATAAGTGGTGTCATGACAAACTAATTTATTATAAACAGTTACATGTCTCGAAAACGAAAGTCGATAGTCTCGTTTAAAGGCAATTTTGAAAAGTCAATAATTTTCATTGCAACATTTATAAACTATTTCCAATTTTTGCAATTACGAAGTGGGAAGGGTTCCCTGATATCCTAGAACCGAATCTGCAAATTAACAATATTGCAACAATTAACAGTCCGAAACGTGCGCTTTACAGCGCGGGAGCATCATCAAAATGTCTCTGAGGTGAATATTGCAAAATAAGAATTTTGACAAGAGATGCAAAATTATTACTAATTACCTTGTTTATTTGTTGCTAAAATGTTAAATTTAAAAAACAATGATAATTGAACACTATTACTTCGCCAAAACTAACCTCTTTGAAAAATATTTTCGATCCTGGAGCCGCCTTCATGTCTTCGACTCGGTTTCATACTTAAGTCGTTTTGCATTAAAAGATGGGATGATATTCAATTGATTTTCGCAAGTAAATTTGGCTTATGTGAAAAAAGTAAGTATTTTTTTTTTGAAATCCGCTAATTCTATTGCATATGCTGAAATTATTATGTCGTAATGTCTGATATTATCTTTATTGATATATTTCTAGTAGTAGATCGAATGACTTGCATGACGGCGCTATGCGACTGCCCCTGTGCTTCTGCGCCAATACTCTCAATCCTTAGGATAAACTCACCTATCATAGGGAACGTTCATTCTAGAGGTCATAATTGGGGGAAATCTAGACTATCAGCTTCTCAGTCGTTGGCAGTTGCTTGAGAATGTTCTTTTGTTATAGCTAACTATGAAAGACCCAGATGGCGATACCAATGCTATCATGTTTTTTTATCAGCAAAATTTAAAATGATAGTGCTTTATAATTATGATGAAGTGTTCATAGTTTGAATTAGTTGCGCAACATTGTCGTACCATACTAAGATTACAGAGCGTTCCTTAAATTGTATTCCTTGTCTTGTATTTTAGTCACTAAATTTCTTTGTAGTTTCTACACGATTTAAGCTACTCAGAAGAGAACATTTAATTCTTAAATGACTTGAGAAGCGAAACTCGTTCGTAAATAATTGCCTTGGAAGTTCAATGTTCAAAATTTTATGTTACGCGACTTTTGTTTCTTTGAAATATAATTTTAATAATTATTTTAAAGCAAAATTAATTCAAAATTGCTGTAAAATGTTGGTCCGGGTCACCGCTAATGAAATAAGGAAATGAAACACTTTGTGTTAAATCTCGAAGTTGGAATTTATACTGCAGTTTTGGTATCATAAAGATCTTTTACGTGAGTAAATTTCAAAATTTTATCTGGTTCTCCAACTGAGGCATTACAGTTAAAAATGTGGGGAAAAATCCTATATTTAGGACGGTGTACATTTTTTAAGTAGTACTTGTCATTGATATTTTTACGTAAAGTAACTACACTGTTGTGTGTAAAAGCACAGAAAATATTAAGGCTGTGACTATATTTTCTTTCAAACTACTCCCTGAATATCGAAATTTGTTCATTCGCGTTCGATAGTTTTTCTTGTACGATATATTACCCAAATACAAATACATTAGGTATGTAAATTTCACTTTTACTTGTAGGACAGTGTTTATTGAATCCAGTGCGTATTCGTTTAAATCTCTATGAAAACCTAGCGCCAAGTAATTTACAAAACTGTAAATTTCTACAAATGGCGCGAGGTTTAAAACAAAAATAGCCACCGTTTGTGAACCATGCATAATAAACATTTTTAAAATCGATTTTTGACAATCATAACTTGTATTAAGGGAATTTATATACAGAGAAGACTATTTTATTTCATTCTGAGGTACTTAAAATTGAATGACCCAATAACAAGAGCAAGAGCTCCTTTTCACGGCTGCAGCTGATCATCTTCTGCCTAACATTTGCGTGGCGTATTTCTCAAACGCTGTACTAAACGTGTTTCTTTCAAAGAGGCACTGTATGTACAGATTGAAGAAGTGGAATCAACGTTTGAAAAGGCAGGATGTGTTTGTCTCCAGGATTGACCAAGAGACAGGAATCATTTGAAGACTAATGAAATTATTGAGGCTAGAGGGAAAAGTTCAGATAATCACTGGTGGTTCTGAAAGAAAACAGTAAGTACAGAATATAGCCTGAGGTCCAAATCCTCTCAATGGAGCTCTCCAGACTTTAATTACTTAGTCCAAGAAATTGAATAACGAAATGAAATAAAGAAATAACGTTTCTTAACCAATGTTGAGAAATTCATGAGGTGGGCGGTGTCAGAGGATGTGGTTGAGTAGGATGATTGACGTGAGCGATGTAGAAGGTGATGTTGGAGGGTGGTGATATAAGAGGGCGGTGGATGAGAGTCGGGGAGGGAATTTGTGGAGGTGATGGATAAGGGTAGTGAAGGAAAGTGGGAAAGAAGTTGAAAGTGATGGAGAATGGTGGTGTAAAACGATGGTGGAGGAGATGGAGTATGTAAGTGGTCGTCAGCGATGCAGGAGGGTGGTGGAGGAGTAGAGCAGTAGATGAAAATGGTAGTGATGGAGGGTGGGGAAGGAAGACAATGGTGGATGATGGAGAAGGGTGGTAGAGGAGAGCGAGGTAGGGAGTGGAAAAGAGAATGAAATTCACAGAATTTGCGAGATGGTTGTAAGGAGGGCTGCATTGATACTAAGCGAAATGTCTGAATTACGACGTAATATATGCACTGAAAATCTTTCAAAAAAGCACACATCACGCAATTTAAAATTCACAGAACAAATATTTTTAACTAAAGGGTTTTCAAAAAAACTTCATTAGAAGTCACTTGAAACACTTTCACTCACAATACAATAGTGTTTACAAATTGCTGGAAATGTGTATTTTAATGAATCTTTCAAAAAAATACATTTGTGTAATTTAAAATAAAACAACCCAAAATGAACTTTATGTCATATTAAATAATGCCCTATATATAAATATAGCCCTATCTGTTAAAAAAAGTTGAAGAAAAATTTTGTAGGCGTTTGAGCGTTTCTGAAAATGCAGAATTTAGAGCTAGTATTTACAGAAGTCCTCCATAAGATTTAGGCGCTAGTGGTGTTTACAAACAGACCGGCAGACAGGTGGACATACGGAGAGAGAAACAGAGAGACAGAGAAACAGAAGGACAGAAGGACGTTTTGATAAAAACATTTTTTCGGTATCAGGGGACCCCAAAACGTGTATTTCTGTTGAAATCTCGAAATTGATTTTCAGCAACATTACATAACTTACTATGCTACGTATTTCCCTCCGTATATAGAAATGTTACGGGAAAGTAAAAGACCACAAATTAGAAAGTACAGTTAACTAAAATAATCGAGTAAATCTACAGAATGGACTTGAAGGGAGCCTTGTTTAAGGTCTACCACCAACGCCGAAATTAGAAAGCCAAACGACTAAGACCTAAGGTAAAAAATTTAAAAGTGTGGGGATCAGAGATTTGGGTATGAAATACAGCCGCTTTTGCCGCTTCTTTTCTTTTTTTACCTCCTCACTTCTAGGCCCTTCAGTTTCACATTTTTTGTTTAATTAAATTCAAATTAATTCAAATTTGAGAAACTACAAAATACAGGTTCTTCTATTCCAAAAGGTGTATTTTTACTTCAATGGAATTATTATTTTTACTATCAATTACGTTAATTTAATTTATTTTATACAAAAAATATATAACAACAACAAATTGCCCTACAAATATTACCAATTTTTTTCTTAATTTTTCAAAACGTTTGTCTAGAAAGCACAATTATGTAGAAACATTCAATTATATAGTGACATGCAAAATAAAGATTGGCATGAGAGTGAAGTTAAAGGTCATTTTTTTACCGATGTAAATATTTGCAAAGTAATATTTATCTCCAAAATTGTGCATTTGAATCCAAATCTCAGCTCTAGTTGTTGGGTGATGAAAGCGCGAAAAACCAGTGCGTAGTGTGGCGTGGGCGAGGCGAGGCGTGGGCGTGCGAGGTTAAATGTCTGTCGGAGGCCGCGTGGGCGGTGGAGTGCTCGCGTGGGCGGAATTGTCACGAAACAGTGCGAAGCGTTGCGGGTGACGAATGGCTGCTGTGGCAGCGCGTTGGCGGCGCGAGGGGGGTGCTTCAGCGGATGCCCTGCTTTCAGCGCTTTAGGCCGCATTGATAGCCTACGACAAGGGCCTGATATCTGGCGGAACGCAACGGAATGGCATTCATGTTAGAGATGCGCTAAACAGTTTTTTTTCAATAACTGTTATCGCAAAAGCAATCGACTCATTATAACAGTTATTAATAACAGTTGAGAAATAACAGGTCCATGATCAGCAACCTAACAAGGGCGACTGTGACGGACTTCTAAGATTTAAATCTGTTGGGGCGACTGCTAAGAGTTGAGCTGCTAAGAGGCAAAACGAATAACGTTGGTAGCACCGTACAACTTGTGCAGCTACCTCACGGCGCTTGCTTGCACTACTTCCCCAAACATGTTTAGACAGAAACAGCTGATGTGAACGAGTGTGAATGAACTGCCAAGGAACAATAGTAATTGATATGATGAGAAGCAAATGTGTATAAAATATTACTAAAATAACAGTGATTCGTGATTCGGGTTCAGATCGCAAATATTATTTCGATTATGCAATTTGTGCATAGTAAAACTACGAGTGCAACCAATAATGACAAGGATAAACTGTGTTTTTGCTTACGTACAGCTAAAGTGGTAATGACTGTTGAATATATAATAATGCGAGTTATTTGGTCGTAACTTATTTTATTTCATCAGACTTACGGCAATATAAGTGGATCTCATCTCGGCTGCAATGGGACAGAAAGAAGTTAACAAACATATTTAAAGAACAAATGCCTTATTGTCGTGTATACAATAAAATATAAAAATAATGTGGCACATGTGTAATAATGACGAATTATTTATTAATGAATCTATAATTTGAACACTTGCTAATCACGATTGATTATCGTACAAAGTAGACGTGTTATCGTACAAAATAGTTGCCGTGAAAGTTTGTAGTTCGGGTTTGGCCCAATAGGTTGATTGGGTTTAATGGGTGGGATTGGATGGGTTTAATTTAACTGCCACAACTGTGGACAACAGATGAATTAAACCCATTTAAACAGTCTGGGTATTTATTTTCACGCATTAATATTCAAAAAGAAGGCCAGAAAGGAATTTATCTTTCAATTCTATCTAGCAATTGTTGTACGTAATTTATTTCATAGCCTGAAGATGAAAATATATGAAAGTTGTCGAAGCGTTGTGTTTGTGTAAGGAATTAATCAAGCGAAAAGGGGAAAATTTCATTGTGTTCGAATATAAGCGAACAAAAAAAGGGGGCTATATGATATATTAAAGAATAATACATTAAGTTGGCCAAGAAAATTAATTTAATTTTTTGTTTTGTTACATTTTAATATTGATCATTTTTCACAAAATATTGCTCGAAAACTTAAAATTTTCAAAAAAGTCGTACATTACCGTAATAAAAGAACTATGGAAAACAAATTTTCTTAAAAAGAAAAGGCTCTCTCTTCAGTTTTTTAGTTGTAGGTAAACGCCACAAAAATTTGAAACTTTTCAATTTTTCAAAATTTAGAGTAATAGTTACCGTTATAGTAAATATGACCAAACCCTCCTTCATAAGTGTACTTTACTCTATTCTTTAAAAACCATTACAGAAAAAAAATTGGGGCCATTTTCGAGAAAATTTTCCAAATGCTTAAGAATCTTCATGCAAAGTACCAACAAAAAATTGAAAAATAGTCTTCAAAATTGCAGAGCTTCGAATGAGGTCAAAATCGGCTGGGAACTATTCTTTTTTGCGAACCAAATTCTACGCAAAGTATTCTTCACAGACGACGGACGGACGGACAGACGCACGCACGGGCAGACGGACGGGCAGATGGACGGATACACGTACGAACAAACGGGCAGACAGACGAACGGATACACGGACGGACAGACGCACGGATGGACAGTACATTGATCATTGATAATTTCAGTTCATTGGTATTTTACATTAATGCAACATCACAAACACTTGCAAAAATAAATTAGTGATATTATTGTAGTGTATGTCAACATTTCTTGTAAAGTGGACTATCCGTTCAGATTTGAGGATCATTACTTGTCCTTCTCCCTTACAAACCCATACGCGTACAAGAATATATGTCCATAGATATCCAAATTGTTTAATAAATATCATTGTTTGTGTACCTACGAGGAAGTACGCCTAAATTTACGCACAAACTTCGCGAGCGTACACACACCACACACACACACACATTCCACGCATTATATATATAATCCCAAAACTCAATTGACCTAAAGTATCTGTCTGTCCGTGTGTGGTCAACGCTAGCACCTAACAGCCGATTTTCTCCGGAATTTATATTTCCTGATCGATCTGAACGATCTCAAGGCTTTGGACGTTTGAAACGGATATTTTTATTTTTGAGAGTATTTTACATGAAGCTTCAACAATTTCAAACTTTATTCAAAAATGGCATCAAACTTTTTGATTAAACTTTGCCCTTGGATAGTGTAAAGGTTGCTTAAGATAATGGTGCTTGTATCATTCGATAAAGTCACTGATTTCTGGAAAATAGCACGATTCCAACTTTTTCTTCATCGTCTTTCTTCAACCACGAAATTAGATATTTTTTCTTGATGCATAGGCACCGGTGACTTAGGGCCACAACAGATGTTCCAGCAGAGCCTCTGATGGGGGGTCCTAGTGACGTTCCACCAGCGGAGGGATTCGTCTCACCTCGTCCCTTCTTTTTAGATCCCCTTCATGGAGTGGTTGCCATATCCCCGATTTCTTTAGACTTGTGTCTCACATTTCATGCTACGTAAAATTAGAAATTCACTATATTTTTTCTGGGCGGGTCTTGCATAATTTTCTTCGCAATTCTTACTTCTACATTGTCTGTTTTCCTTTCTTCGAACAAATTTAATTACCAGCTTCGTTAGTAGACAACGCTGATGACTGTCTATGTACTTTCCCATCCCGACATTTGCACTGTTTCACGAATTTTGAGTTTGTATGAGGTCTATACCTACTTCCTTACATGACAAAAAGTCTATGTATATCAGCACGAGGGTGGACGCCTTGGTGCATTGTAAAAGGTTGTCTGATTTTTCGATCAAAGATTTGAATTTTTTGCTCAGTCCAGTCCACAATACAAAAACTGAACTCGGCTACAAGAACTACCAAGCCACCAATTGCTGATGTTTTATTTTTGGACTTCCGTGCGGACTGCATGAAAAGTCTCCCTCTTCTGTAATACTCTCTGCGAAGTCTCTCTTTCGAGATGTTCGCACGGTCTTCAATACCCAGATATTTGTAAGTTTTACCTGGCTCAAGATCTTGACCACAGTGTGTATATCAACTTCAATGCTCTCTATTATTATTACTATTACTATTACTATTATTATTATTATTATTATTATTGCCTACTTCCGTTTCGTCTCAGTTACAATCAGCCCAATATTTTAGTGCTTTAGAAACCTAGTGTTTATCGACCGTTCTACATCAGAACTGAAAATACAAACACTGCTGAATTATCATTTTTCCTAAAAAGAAAAAATGAATAATTACGAGTACTAAATCACGTAATTGTGTCGTAGAATTCATTATTTCATCGATAATTATCGATAACTCTTTCACGATTCATGACGGACTTAAGTGTTATATTGACTATTAGACTGCTGCACTCTTCAGCATTTTGCAACTTAAAGCATTGTGTGTGAACCGAATTAACTCTTACTCGCGCTGGCGTACTGTGTACAGCGTTGGAACTGTTTTCGCCGTAGGGGTCAGATAACATCAGCGCGCATTCTAACATTAGACCTACCTTCCCAGAACTCTGGATCCTCCTCGATATTCAGTTCCGTACGATTTGCTGCAGTGGCAACACAATTGTATTTCCGTTGGAAAGTGTTTGTTGGCGTACTTTCTACGCCACGCGGATACCAATGCCAGACTTCATTTTCTTTAAACTATCGCAGGATTTTTTTAAATTTATTGATGTAATTGTGAAGAGATTAAGAGAAGAAGATATGTGAATTATTTTATGAAGTATCGTCAGAAGTCGAAATTAGCAATGCTGAAGTGATTCTGAGGAAGAAGTTGTAGTGGTCGAGAGTAAATATGACACGTGTTCCGAGCTTGATTATACTAGTAATTATTGAAGCAGCAATTTAGAGTGTAGAGTTGTTTTCATTGAATAAGACAAGGCTGGAAAGTGGAATAAAACACTGTTTGTCACCAAATTTACAGAAACTGGGAGTCGTAATGATCAAGAATAACTGCCAACAAAATTGAGAAAAAGAATTCGTCACATTTGCGGAAGAGCAAAATACGGCACTACTACAATTATTACTACACTTACTACTAATTGGTGCAATACATTTGCATCCAACGAACATATTCTTATAGTCATCAAATTATTCTGAAAATTATTATTATTATTATTATTATTATTATTATTATTATTATTATTATTATTATTATTATTATTAATTAATTAATTAAAATTGTAATAAGTATACATTTCAAATAAAACCTAATAAAATTATAATAATATATATTATTCAGGCCTTGCAGAGTTGATTTTTCTTACAATAAGGATTGACGTACAAAGGACGCCGCGCGGATACTTGTGTTACAAAACAGCGCGAGTATTAAGGGTTAAGAGAGAGCGAGTTTCTGCTGCTGTACGAGCGGCGTGGCTGGCGGGGAGGCAGTTTCTAGTTTGCATGCGAAAGCGGTGGAGAAGATCGTGCTCGGGAATCGCATCATTGCGACCCAGCAACACTTGCTGCCAGCACATGCGGTAGGCACGCAAGGAATCGAGAAATTGCCGCGCGAAAGATACAGTGTGATGTGAGCGCTTGAGACAGGAGTATCTCCTGTTGCAAGAAAGCTTTCCTCGGGCAATCTCAGGTCTCAAAACATTATGGACGAAGTGAAATATTTTTTAACATCTGAAACTTCTAAAATTGACTTGGAAATCTGACTTTCGTAACCTTGCTCATGCAGCGAATACGAAAACATCATTACGCAGTACTTCTCTTCAAAATTTTGATGAATTTTAGTAGCTCTTTAAAAGGTAGCTATTGCGGCTTATTATCCTCACCTGTTTTTGTAGTTTATTGTACGCTATTACGTAATACAGATAGAAATGTGTGCTGTAGAGAAAACTGCTATTTTTGGACTGACTAACTTGTTTTGACACCGGAAACGCGGATTTTTCTAATTCTTGTGTGAAGCAAATTACATATAATTCGTAATATAGTAAGCATCAATGTTTTGTGGGTCCTTGATATAGAAAAATTGGTTTTCGTCAAAACGTTCATGCAGGTTAGTCAACAAATATGCAGGTTAGGCAACAGTTGAAAAAAAAAACGATAAAGTTACCCCAAGGACCTTCGCTATGGATTTCCTCGGTCGTTTAGCAGCCGAATCGTAGATCTTCACTAACTGCCCAGCGCGGTCGGCAGATTTCTTCTTATTGGATATCGTAAGGTTTATGCTTACACTACACGCCCTCACACACGGGCAGATATTAAGCGCCGGATACGAGATGTCTTGCCTTGTTAAATCCCCTTGGCCATGGTACATCGTGTGATGCATATATAGCTCATGACGCTAAAATAAAAAGGTTCTATCCGCACCGCAGTAAACGTTACAGGAGAGAATTTCAAAGTTTTCTCACTCTGAAACAAAATTTTATTAAATCTATTCACACATTAACAGTGTGTTAGGACACTTAGCACGGAAATCGTGGAAACAGGATAGCCAACAATACAGCATAGTGTCCACATGCATGTAAACTGATTGGTTTGCGGGGTGTAGCACCTATATCTCTGAAACTAAGCTTCGTCCATCAATGTCAATGTAACTTAGAGGTTAACTAATCTCACCTCTACCATTACAAACAATTTAAAGTTATTAATAAGTATAATATTTTCAATTTATCTAAGAGTCTCAAATATTAGAATTTATATTTACGGTTAAAAGATTTTTTTATCGAAAAGAATTAATTATAAAGCGATCGAATAATGTTTAATTAAGACTTAAATTAATGTAAAGATATTTGTTTCTGATATTTGGTTTCATGACAGTTTTGTATTCAAAATGATGGAAGAAAACATGACGAAAATTATTGTTTTTATTTTTTTAATTTTGAAAATTTGAACTTGGTCCCAAAAATATACGCAATACTTTTGTAATGTAAAATGATGATTTTCGTCATGGTAAGTATTTTTCCGTACAAAAGTAACATAACATATGAGTTAGACATGTAGAAATGACGAAGAAAAGAGTTGTTTTTTTAATATGCCGCACCAATAAGAAAATCTAAAAAAAAACAGTAGTAAAAACGCCTAATACCAATTTGTAGGAATTTTTAGAGGCATCACTTCAGAAATTAAACTTAGGAAAATATCATATAATATTTTTTTTAAATTTAATTTCCTTCCAATTGTTTTAAAAAGAATCTCTAAGATAGTATAGATCTCAACTGTTTCAAATTTTTTCAGAATTTAATATCTCAGTAATGATGTGAAAAAAAATGAATTTTTTCTGATATCTTGTAAAATACGCACGCTGTTATTCTGAGATTTTGCAAAATTACTTTCAAAATAACCTAAACACGCCTTACTTTCAAAATCTTGCCTCCTTATTGGTACAGCCTTTGAAGATAGAGTCATTCTCTTTTAAGATACAGAATTAGAGAAATACATTATTACTGAACCTAATTAGTTTCGCGGAATGGCGTATTAAAATTTTAAAATTAAAAATAATATTGGAGGTGTCTTCTCCAGATATTGTGTGTATTGTTTCTCTCGTCTGGAGTTGAAAGCCATTGTATTTGCGCATTCCTTGTGTTAATTTTTGTATTTTACAGTTGTCTATTCCAAATTTCAATATACCTGGAGAAGTTTTGTTTTATTATGATCAAATGTATAAATTTTGTCTCTGCTGCGTATAATTTTATACCATTCATGTACATTACATTTATAAGCATGAACCGTGTCATTTTGTTACTTTTAATGTTGAACCCATATATTATATTATTTAGTTTGGTTGATAGAGGATTCAATGCTAGACAGAACCAAAGCGGACAGAGAGAATCTCCCTGGTAGATGTCTCTCCTAATGTTAAAAAAATCTGTTGCTACGTATTTGTCTTGTGAAACGAGCGTGACTGTTTCCAATGTCCTATGGTGCATTAAAGAAAAGTGACCACTGACGGGTGAATTTTGTATATTTTGAGAACTTTCAGAAGCCAGGATTGGGAAAGTGGATCAAATGTCTTGCTGTAGTCAATGTATGCTGTATAAAGTATGTCGATGTTGCGTGTAATTTTATATCATCCATGTACATTACATGTCAACGCTTGAATATTATATATTAATTAATATATTATATATAATATATATATATATATATATATATATATATATATATATATATATATATTAATTTCTACGATCTTTGTACGCATATTCCAGTGCTACAGAATCAATCAGAAGTTGTTCTTTGCAACCCTGAGAATGTTGTATGTATTCTTTTTACTGTTCAACTAAAACTTCGTTCATGTTACAATGTGCATATATATTGTCTGCCAGACATGAAGTCAATATTTTGTAGATTGTAGGTAGGCAAGTGATTAGACTGTATTTGGATGGATTTGGGTCAGAATCTTTTGATTTCATATAAGTAATTCCCAGCATGAGATAAGATAGCGTTGTCTCTGGCTGCTGTACAAGAGTTGTGAGATGTTTTTCTAGTAGCATGTGTGCACACGTGAATGTTTTGTACGAATAGTTGTGAATGTTATCAACGCCTGTTGCTTTGAAATTATGAGTCTTTTTTATAGTATAGGTAATGTTATTCGCCGTGAAACTTGTGAATTCCATCAGTTTCATTTCTTGGTAAAGCGTTTCTTCTTCAGCTATCCATAAAGTACAATTGTCATGAAGATCTGTACACCAGAGTGACAACCAATAAGTTTTTATTTCATCTTTAGTCGGTATTCCATTCTGTGTGGCTGGTTGCATTCTTTCCCTAAGGCTTATGTAGAACATCTTCTCATTGCAGTGTTATGTTTTTTTGCGCGCTGCACACTCTTTGCAACGCCGGAGGCGTTGGCAATACGCACTGAGTTTTTGTTGCAAAGTGTCAATGTACTCATCTACATATTGCTTATGACTTTCATGTTTTGTATGCGTTTTGATCTTTTTGAAGATATAGCGTATTGAATTATGTTCTTGCTTCTGTTGCCTTGTTTGAATTGTGTTAGTCTCTTCAAGTCTTCCCTGATGTTAGTTATCTATACGGTGTTCCCATTTTCGCACTCTTTTGTACTTTTCTGCCTTATTGTGTGCGTTCTTTGGTGTGGGAGCCGTTAGGTCTGACTTATGCTACTGCATCACAATCAACTGCATTTTGGACATCTGTAAAGCTGGAGTGATGAATAAAAGAGTGTCGTATGACAGACTTGTTCAATATTTCAGTTATGTGAGCTAGTTTTCTGGATGTGTTGTACTTTGGGTACTGTGACGTTGTGTTGGGTCTGAGCCTTCAAATTCAA
Source organism: Gryllus bimaculatus (assembly GCA_017312745.1). NCBI lineage: Eukaryota > Metazoa > Arthropoda > Insecta > Orthoptera > Gryllidae > Gryllus > Gryllus bimaculatus. The sequence goes on from BOPP01000200.1 coordinate 1,122,261, forward strand.
TGATTGCTGCGTAGAACTCATCTTGTACTGTTGTTACGAGAACATCTTCGTTTTGGTATTTGCACCGTCTTTTGGAGTGTTTGAGGTGTTGTATTTCGAGATGAATCTCCAAGTCTTAAACTTGTCTCGATCATTTGTTCAATGTATCCTTCAACTGTTTAAGGATCTGTATTTTGAGGTGAATCTTCAACTACTAAGTTTGGTAGTTGGACATTATTGCTTAGAGACTTTGCCACCACTGATTTAATTTCTTTTAGCAATGTCTATGGTAGTCGGTTAACGGGCAGGAATTACGGGAGATTTTTAGCTATATACTCTGATAGTGAGTTTTATCCGGGCTTCTTTACAATAAATATATATTTTTTATTATTATTATTATAAATAATATTAATAATAATAATAATAATAATAATAATAATAATAATAATAATAATAACAATATCTTCGCCCTCACTGGGCATGCCAATCTATTAAGGAGTTATCCACGGCCTTTATTTGTATACAAATTATAAACAAATTTCTTTTATTTATTTACTTATCCTGCTATTCTATATGACGCCTGTTTTACACTATCAGGATAAAATTTATAGATGTGAGTACGATAGATCGTCCGTACGGAATCCCGATGACGAAATATTTACGTCTTTAAGAAATTATTTTCTTTTGGATAGAATAATACAAAGATCGGTGTTAAAACACTATATTTGTGACGGTTGCTTAAATCTGCATATAATTAATTTAGAATAAACTTACTACCAGTCTTAAAATACTACTTACATTACTACAAGGGTGGTAGAGGTATCTTTATATGATAACTCTACATTAAATCGAGATCTGAGAATTTATTGAGGACTGCATGAAACGGTAATTTGTTTTTGATGTGGGTTCAGTGGATTGGGTTGCGGCAGGATCTTAGTGGGATTATATTGGGTATATTTGAAATGTTTTGGAAGAAGTGGGTGGATAAAAAAATAACGTGGTTGGTAATCGAACTGGAATTGTCTATAAAGCTGTGAATTAGACATGAGACATGGGGCATTCGTGATGGTGCGGAGGAGCTTATTTTGGATTATTTGGAGTTTTTTGGTATTCGATTTGGCTGCGCCGATCCATAGTGGGTATGCACATAAAAGTAGTGATCGAATGATAGTTTTGTAAATCAGTAAGGCGGTATTGTACGATAATTTAGCAGATCTATTTATCATTGGTTTTAGTTGGCGTAATTTAATTTTGGCTTGTGTAACTTTTGTTGATGTGATATTTCCAACTGAGTCACAACTACGTCAGAAAAGGCCTAGGTATTTTATGGGTTTGTAATGAGGGTGCTATTGTATGGGATATTGGTTCTACTGTAAAGGGGTGTGGGATGTAAGGTCTTAAGAAAAATATTTTTTGGCTGCCAAGCTGTTGATTTGGTGATAAATGCAGATTAATTTTTATTGTGTTTATGGTGAGACCTGAAGAACATACAGCCGTGTCATCTGAAAATTGTGCGGTTTTTATATTGCTGTGTTTTGATTGGTCGGATACGTACAAAGAAAAGGAGATAACGGGGAACTTTGGGGAAGGCCTGCCTTGACTGCTTTTGGATTAGAATGATGGCTGCATCCTTCTATTGTTGAGAAAGCTGGAAACAATTTTAGTAAGATAATGTGGCGTGCCTACTTCTTGTATTTTGTAGTTTAAAGCTTGATGCCTTGTTCTATCAATATCTAGAAAGATTTTTATTGTATGATATTATTTCTGAAATGCCGTATGGATGCTTTCAGTGATTCCATACTTGCGGATAGTAACTTAGTCTGACGCATGAGTTGATGATATTGGTTAGATATGCAATGGCTGTTCTGAGAACGGGTTTTAATATTAAACTGTTAATTTTATATCCAGGGACTTTCTTGACAAATGATTTGACGATTTCCTTTATTTTTTTAGGTGATGTGTGGTACATTTTGATGTCGGCCGTATGTCTGTTCGTTCACTGTTTTGCTGATCATGATATGACTAGGGTGCGGGTTAGCATTATTTAGAGTCAATGTGGATACAAAGTAATTTGCTAGCTCTTAGGCTTTCTCGACAGGCGTATACACTTTTACTGTGGGGGTGTCTAGTGGCGGATTTTATTATTTTTCCTTAATATTTTGTTAGTGATTTGCCGTATGGATTTGTTGGTGTTCAGTGATTGAACTAATGTTTCAAATTGATGATTGTTGAAGTTTTTGATTGATTTACGTACAATGTTTATTAGTATGTTAAGTTCGAATTTTAGCCTGGGAGTTCTGAGTTGCGACCATAGTTTGTGGGTTTTGTTTTTCTATTAGCATTTGTTTCACTATTTCTAGGGGAAGTTTTTATTGTTTATCATATTGGGTACTCGTTGGCTTTAATTAGGTCTTTTTTGTATTATGGTGGTTAGTTGGTTAATTGATTGCTTATTTCTACTGGGTTGGAGAGAAGTTTGAAAGAAGATATTGTAGAGCTAGTTATCGTGTGAACTTTTTCCCAGTCAACTTTTATCGTATTTGGATTTGGTACTCGGGCGTGCGATGGGGGTATTTGTTGTGTGGTTATCAAGACCGGAATGTGGTTCGAGTCGAGTTCGAATAGTGTAGTAGTGTGTAAATTTTTTTAGTGATAGTGATATCGAGAATATAGGGAATTCTTAAACGGTCATGGGGATAATATATGGAGGTGAAAGCCTCCACATATGCCTGGGGGAAATTATTTTGAGATCAGTAAGATTTACTATATGGGCTAATAGTTTCTCATTAGCGTTGGTGTTCAAACCACCCAAGTTAGAGTTTTTGGCATTTAAATCTCCTAAAAGTATGGTATTATTTAGTTGAAATAGTTTTTTAATGTTATCGAGATCTTGTTTATGATTTGGTGGATTGTATGCTGGAAATATATTCTATATGCTATTATTGGCTAATGTTGAATATTTTTATTGATGGCTATTAACACACCTCATGTTCAGGTTTCCGCCACCTTTGTAAATTGAATAGGAATATTAACGTACACGGGATTACTTATTTTAACATTGTCTCGAGACTTCTCTAGGTCGTCCTCTGAAATAAGTATACTGTAATGTTACATTAATCATGATTAAAATAAAATATATAAAAAACGCCACAATGGGTCTCTTTGAGGTGCAAGTAGCCAGGACACTAGGTCTGGAACAAAGACGTTGGGCTCTTCGACGCGCGCCGGCGAGGTGACTGGCCCAGATGCTCTGCGAAGAGCGTGGACAGATTTATTACTGGAGAAAGGGAGTGACGAAGAAGCGTCAATGTATTGGTGTGGGAGGGAGTTAAGCCCTTTCGCTCGACCTTGTCCCACTAATTAACCATGCCAAAAATACAACACTGAGACGACTACTGGAAATTGACGTGATGGGCGTGAAAAGGAGCAGGAATATAGGATAGGGCTTGCACTCTCACTCGTTTGTTCACAATTAAAGCTGTTGGGCTGGAGAAGCGTAGCGGCTTCTATGCTCCGTGCTTGGCAACGCAATCAACCGCCTACTCTTAAGAAAATGCTCATGCTAGGACTCATTTAGTTCCGCGCACGGATGACTTTTCACGAAGACGTTAGGGTGCGAACAAAGTCGAATACGTTTATGTAGTTCTGTAAATACCTACATTATATTCTCTTGTTCACGTTTTAACAACACTATAGCAACAATTGAATAGTATAGACTTCTTCCGAATTACTTTAATTTTAAACAAAGGTGTTAATACTCTATTTGATAAAATCTCCGATTTATTTGCATGCTTTGACCAAATTCATTCCCCTATTACAAATTTATCTATCTTAAAAATTGAAAACGCAACTTGACCTTCCTACATTATTTTCTGACAACAAAATGCCGCCTCATTGTTACTTTCCTTCGTGAAGCAGATGCCACAAGCTTGGCCGTTGTTCGACGTTTCATTTCATTTCCATATCGAGAAAAGTTTAATTAATGACGTTGCTTTGGTTTTCCTCATACGTACTTTTCATTTCCATCTTTGTTTTACATGCGTCTATTTTCACTTTGCCATATTCAAACTATTTTCGTACTAAAAACAACTTTCCTCCGCGAGCGTTCCGTGGACGCGTCCTTCCACCACCAAGACTGACCGAGCATTCTCTCGTTTCGAGTTGCGCGCGATCGTCTCCTGTTTTCTCCTGCGCGAAATCTTTTCCAAACACGTCTCTTCTTGCCTCTGTACGCTCTACAATTCTTGTTATAAACCATCACAATACTATTACTACGTTCTTCTCAAAAGACATTAAAATATTTGACACCTTCTCCAATAAAACAAATTTAATTTTAATAGTTCGGTCCAGGGAACGCAGTTTTGGAAAACCTCGTAAGATGACTACAGTACAAGTCGGCAGTAGGGTTGTCCATCGCCATCGACCTCTTAGGCCAAAGCATTTTCAACGCGAAATATTACGTTTCCAAATGTGTACTTACGCAATGAAGAGAATATAATGTCATGATCCAACAGAAAATGGTAATTTGTTTACAAAAAACTATGTTGGGTTTAAATATTGAATGGGGAATCGTTGGGTCTAAATATCGCAAAAGTTGATAAATCTTGTTAATACATGTCGTAAATTACTTCAGTAGGTTTTATGTTTCATTTCGTTTTGTAGACTTATGAAACCGAACTATTGGTTTACAGCAAAACGTCCGTCCGTCCGTCAATCCGTCCGTTTTTGATGTTGCCAATTCGGTTAGTACAAAACCATTGATGTACTCTCAAATGCACTCGATTCATTCATATTTTATGATCTGCCGAATTTGTGGGTCTATCCTTTTCTTTTGTAAAATATGATTTTGTTGCTAAAATTCAGCAATGTCCAATAAAACAATTTCTGTAGAATTGGAGAGAAACACAACGATGGAAATTATTTCAAATGTAACCATTTGGTACTAAGTTTGTATTCATTTCCTGAATGTTTAACTTTTGTACCAGATATTTAGAGATTCGGAAGATACACATGATATCATACATAAGATTCATATATGTAACAACGCAGCAGTATTAAAGGACCGCGATAAGAACGTTCTTCATACTGAAAGACGTATCGAATTTCTGTGGCCCCAAGATTAGGAGCTCGACTGCAGCGGCTTGCAGTGCACTTGCGTGGTTTGGAGTGGATGTTTCGGTGGGTGAAATCTCGCTTGTCAGAGCGAGCGCCGAGGCAAGCCGCACTCGGGAGGTTGAAATACGTCACAAGGCGGCCTACTTCACTTGATTGGTTAGCGCAGTCGGTGGCGTACTCAACCAGAGTCTTCGTGAGTTTTAGCTCCCTAGTAGAGTTCCGCGCAAGTGCCATTCAAAAGTATTCTTACAGCCAACAAACGTGTATTAGGTGATAAGATAAACTTCAAATATATTTATTATATAAATTATTGGTGAAGTGCGACCAATAAATAATTGGGCAAGTAGATGAAGACCTACTTTGCCTGAATCAGAACAGGTCCCTCTGCCTTGAACTATGTTTTTCAAAATATTTCTTACTTCTTCAACAATAGAACGTTGCAGTTGACAACCGCCACTGTAATCCAAAAGCAGTCAAGACAGGCCTACCTGAAAGTTCTCCATAATCTTTCAATCTTTATAGTTTGTAGATAACCGACCTACCGGAAATATTAATGTCGGAATTTGCAGTTGATACGGTTATCAATTCACCAGTCTCCTAAAAACACAATAGAAACCAACCTTCCCTTATTGCAAATCCAAATTGAAAAATTGGCAGACAAAATGAATATTAAAATAAATCCAAGAAATAGCGTCACTCGCATGCACAGATATTTGCACAGAACAATACCAAAGAAAATAAACAAAAAAGTATAATATCCTCATATTAATGAAAACGATTTGTAATGCAATATCTAAGATGAGTCAAACAGATACTGTTTCCAGATACTGCATAAATATTCTGTTGTGGAACGTTTGTGTTCTGAATAACTAAGCGTTCTTAGCGCGTCTCCGCCCAGAGCCCACTGGGACAGTATTTGCCGCGTACTTCGGAACCGCACAATGTCGCGTTCATGCGACCACCGTTGTCTGTCCCCACCCAGGGCGCAGAACAAAGATCTCTCAGCCCCTTCCACGAAAGGCGTCCAAGAGGCCCCACGACGACTGCCACGGCGACTGCCACGGCGACACTCACGTCCACACGGCCGTCGCCGCTCGCCCGCGCCGCCCCGCGCCGCCCCGCGCCGCCCCGCGCGCGTTGCCCGTCGCCCGTCACCTTCGGACTGTGCGTCGTGTTCGTCTCGCCCCAGGCGCTGCGGCAACGTGTCCATGAGAACGCGCGCGTCCTAAGCAGAGCAGAATAGCAACGACGCAACGCAAGTTTCCCACAGCACCTCGCATTCCGCCGGTGGCCTCGCACGTCGCGCTCGCGCCCATCTTGTGCTCATTGAGTCTGCACTTATGCCACGATGCACGGAATATAAGGGCCATTGGCCTTTCTTCAAGGCACAAATGCTCAGGAAAACTTGTGGGGATACAATTCCATATTTTGTAATAGAAGGAAGGATTTTTTGAGGGCCGGACGCAATCCGGGTCTTCAAATTGTCCGGATTTTCAAAAACAACCAATAAACGGGACGGTAGACATCTTGATCGATACAATAGTAATACTTAAATTACACAAGGAATTCGAAAATCTTGTAAAACCAACAGTGCTTCTTACTTTATTTCTAAACAACATAACGTATCACCCGGTTTTCGGTTTCCGTTACTTCGAAAATATTTTAAGGAAAGTAATAGCAGAGGCACAGTAATAGCACAAATTCTGAAAAATAATCAAGATATTTTGAACTCTAATACCAACACTAATGCAATGTACAATATTGTTAAAAACCACTTCATCTCGATATTTTGTAGGATGTTGTTTTAAAGAATATCACAGAGAAATAAGAAATCCGGAAAAAGTTGCAAGTCTCTTCAACCAACACTTCAAGAATTGCGACTTTCCCACAAAATTTCACATCATGTTTCCCCTCAAAGCATTCCGAACGATCTTCGTTTCCGAAACATCTACCAGTGCAACATTTCGAATAGTAAACTAAAAATCAAATATTCGGTTGATTTACATGAATTGCCGGATTGTTTATTACAAACTCGTGAACCTGCCCTTGTACACCCGTGAGTCGCAATTTTAATGCCTCTTTATGAAAAAAAATTCCAGTTGTCATGAAAACAGCAAAATCAGCCAAAATTTAAGAAAGGCACCAAAAATGAAAATCAAAATTATCGGTCATTTTCCCGTTTGTCAGTGTTAAAAACACTGAAAGGCTTTGTATAAACAAATGAAAACATTTCTGACAAAAAGCAAATTGTTTCCAGACTCTTAACATGGATTCAGAAAATGCAAATTGACAGAAACTTCCATTTTTTCCTTTCTGAAAGATGTTGCTTCATCAATAGATCAAAATGAAGGCAAATGGCTGATATATAAGTAACAAAATTTGTCTGTCAATCCAGTCAAACCTCAACTGGGACGTCCATGTAAATGAACACTAAATTAAGTTCATTATGTTACCCATTCAGAATTATTTTCAAATCAGCCAGCTTTCTTGCAGCTTGTTGCGTGGGTTTTGCAAGTGTACATTTCCGCCTGAGATATCTATCGCATAAGCTCACTCTATAGTACCCAGACATTTAGACTGCAGAAAAACTAATTCGAATAATAAGCAAATGCCATCTACGTGATTCGTGCAAGCTTATCTTCATTGCGCTTGGAATCTTACCATTCCATTGTCCATTTATTTACGAATGTGCAGTTTCTGATTGGCTTAGGTGGCTCAGGGCATCAACTGATGTCACTAACATGCTAGGACCGGCAGGTTCTAGGGGTCAAGTCCCGACGGTGGCAGGATTATTGACACTCCCGAGAGAGCTGAAAACGGTTTATTCAAAAAAATGTACATGATTTTTTTGAAAATCTGATTTTTTTGAACATATTTTACTTGGACAAAAATGTCTATATTCAATGCTATAGGGGAAGGAAATTCACAGTGGGACGAAACAAGTTTGATATTTGTTTCAGATTCAATATTAATAAATGACTGATTTTAATTTTAAATTATAAATAATTTATTTATACACCGTGCAAAAAATTAAGTTCCCTACAAGTTTGCAAATACAGTGTATTTAAGCATTTTTAGAAAAACCTCACAAGTATCCCGCCGGTAGTAAACAGTGGTACACATGTCAGTTTCTTCTCCTACAGATTTCTTTTCTGTAACATAAAAGTTGATTTTGAAACAGGGAAACGCCGTGTTGCTCGTCTAAGAAAACCTTCTAATACAAAAGCTACTGCCAGTTTCATGTCTTCTTCTGTAAATTTGGCTATTCCTTGCTCTTTCAACTTTCGTGACATCTAAAACAATGATAGTCTCATTAATGATTGTCTCACAGGACACATAATGAAACCTTTAATGTGACATCATGGATTACGAATACAGCAGTATAGATCGGGAAAGCCCCACTAAGTACCTTTGCTTGTCTCACTGTCTATTTTGCCCGTGTTATTAAGTATTCATTCATCACACGAAATATAACCATTTTAAATTACAGGAAACAACTGGGTTTTATACCTAAATAGTTACTTTCGACTACATTACAAATTTAAAAAAACAAACAATTTTTTAGACTCACCTATTGTAATTTGATTCAGAAACTGCAAGAAAAATAACTTTTGACCTCAATCAAGACCAGCAGTAGCGTAACGTCTTCTCCTTGAACCCTAATGGTCATGCTCGATTCAGTGGTGCAGTTATATTTGCTGCATTACATGGTTTAAGAAAGCTACTATCTTGTTTTACGCGCGAAATTTCAATGGTTGATCACTGTTTACTGCCTTCCCCTACTTTGCAATTTTCGAAGAGTTCGCGAAAATGGGACTATTACCACTTACTATACCGTCTTTTGATACATGCGAGGAGATAATCAAAAAGCGGAGGAATTTTTCAGAAAAAACATGTTTAAAAATTGCCTCTATTTTACAAAAAATCTCTATCTTCAATATTATAGTTGTAGGAAGACGCCGAAAAAAAATTGAACTTTTACAAGTTCCGAAAAAAATAGAGATTCTACGAAAACGATACCTGCAACATTATTTTAAGCGTCCTTTATGCTACCCAAGGACAAAGTTTAATAACAAAATTGTAGTAATTTATGAAAAAATTCGCTTGATATCTAGCAACCCAAAAAGTCAAAATATTCTTTTCAAACACAGAGGGTCTCCAGTTCCTTCAAATCGATCAAAGAATATTAATTTTGGAGAAAACCGGCAGAGTGGTTTATGTGCTAGGCATTGATCACAGCCATACAGCCACATACAGACACACACACACACACACAGAAACACAAACACACACAGACACACAGAGACAGACACACACAGACACATGCACATAGAGAGACACACGCACAGAGACAGTGCATCGCTTGAGGAGTTCGAGGAATTACTTGATCCCATAATAGATGACGCGAGAGAACGAAGGCCTTTTATTATTGCTGGGGACTTTAATGCATGGGCCACGGAGTGAGACAGCAGAGTAAAGAATCGACGTGGGGTGGCTCTCCTGGACAGCCTTGACAGTTTGGATGTCTGCCTCTGCAACACGGGGGCCAGTCCGACCTTTGTAATGAATGGTCGCATCTCGGTCGTTGACCTAACTTTCGTTTGTAAAAGCCTTGCTAGACGGATTGTATCATGGGAGGTTAGTGCACATTATACACATAGTGACCACCAAGCTATTGTCTATGAAGTGCAAGAGCAGTGCATGTTGAGTCCACCAAGGGGTAGAAGGAAAGCTGTTGGAACCACAGGACATTCGATCGTGATTCCTTCATTGCCATGACGGAGGGCAACCCGGAAGATATGGTGGCCGGTGACTCTGAAGATACGGTAGAAATCGTAATGAACCGGGTATTTGACGCTTGTGATGCGTCAATGACAAAAGGTCCAAGGAGAGAACGCGGTCTTCCAGTGTACTGGTGGACTGACGAGATCGCGGAACTTCGCAGGGAATGCCACCAAACACGCAGATTGGCACAGCGCGCCTGGAGCCGCCCAAATTATGACTTTCTCAAGAAGCAGCATATGGACGCCAGAAGAGCTTTCACGAAAGCCATTAAGATCAGTAAGTGTCGTTGCTGGAGAGAGCTAGCTGAGGAGGTGGATGCTGACCCCTGGGGGTGCTCGAACCTGGTAACGGCTAGACTCAGGGGTATGTCCAGGCGACCACTCACTTGCCCCGTTTTCTTGGGAGAAGTTGTAGTTATCTTGTTTTCTCGCCAGGTAGATATGTTACAACCTAAGGATCGTCTTGAAGATCTAAGTGAGGTTCCGGCAGTCACGTTGGATGAACTTTCCAGAGGTTGTGGCAAGGTCCAAGATTGCAAAGTCCCCAGATTAGATGGGGTACCAAATGTAGCTATTAAGACCGCTATAAAGTCTCGGCCCGATCTATTCTTACAGGCATATAATGCATGCATACGAGAGGGGAATCTCCCCCGTCGATGGAAGCAGCAACAGCTAGTCCTCCTTCCGAAGGGCGATAAGGCACCTACTGATCCGGCAGCCTATCGGCCAATATGCTTACTGGACCCAGC
>BOPP01000200.1:1132912-1156246 GCA_017312745.1 Gryllus bimaculatus
AGGAAGAGGACACACCACAAGAATTTCTGGTTTTTATGATTTGGGTGGATTGTTTGCTGGAAATATATTCCTATATGCTATTATTGGCTAATGTTGAATATTTTTATTGATCGGCTATTACAGCACCTCTGTTCAGGTTTCGCAACCTTGTAAAATTGAATAAGGCAATCATTAAAGTAGACACCGGGATTAACCTTATTCTTAACATTGTCCTTCGAGACTTCTCTAGGTCGTCTCTAAATAAGTATACTGTAATGTTACATTAATCATGATTGTAAATAAATATAATAAACCGCCACAATGGGTTCTCTTTGAGGTGGCCAAGTAGCAAGGCCACTAGGTCTGTTGACAAAGAACGTTGGGCTCTTCGGACGCGCGGCGGCGAGGTGACTTGGCGATGTCTTGCGAAGAGCGCTGGGGGTTGCGAGGATTTATTACTGGAGAACAGGGAGTGACGAAGAAGCGTCAATGTATTGTGTGGGAGGGAAGTTAAGCCCTTTTTGTCGACCTTGTCCACTAATTACCATGGCAAAAACCTAACATGAGACGACTCTGGAAATTGACGTGATGGGCGTAAAAGGAGCAGGAATAATAGGATATGGGCTTGCACTCGTCACTCGTTTGTTCACATTAAATGAATCTGTTGGCATGGAGAAAGCGTAGCGGCTTCTAATGCTCCGTCGCTTGGCACGCAATAAAACGGCTACTCTTAAGAAAATGCTCATGCTAGGACTTTTTTAGTTCCGCGCCAAGGATGACTTTTACGAAGACGTTAGGGTGCGGGAACAAGTCGAATCGTTTTATGTAGTTCTGTAAATACTACATTATATTCTTTGTTCACGTCTTTAACAACATATAGCAAAATTGAATAGTATAGACTTCTTCGAATTACTTTAATTTTAAACAAAGTGTTAATACTCTCTATTTGATAAACCATTCCGATTTATTTGCATGCTTTGAAACAATTCAATTCCCTATTACAAATTTATCTAATTTAAAAATTGAAAACGCCAATTGACTTCCCTACATTACTTTTCTGAAAAAAATGCGCCTCTTGTTACTTTCCTTCGTGACTAGGCAGATGCGCTTTTTAAGTTATCAGAAGTTGGCCGTTTGTTCGACGGTTTATTTCATTTCATATCGAGAACACACGCTTCTCACAATGAGATTAATCGAGTTGCTTTGGTTTTTTCCTCTACGTATCTTTCATTTCCATTTTGGGTTTTTACCTGGTCCTATTTTCACTTTGGCCATACTTTCAAACTATTTTCCGTACTAAAAAACTAACTTTCTCCCGCGAGCGTTCCGTGCGCCGTCCTTCACACCAGACTGACCGAGCATTTCTCGTTTCGAGTTGCGCGCGATCGTCTTCCTGTTTTTCCTGCGCGAATCTTTCAAAACAGGTCCTCTTTTTGCCTCTGTACGCTCTTACAATTCTTGTATATAACATCACAATATTACTTATCACGTTCTTCTCAAAGACTTAAATATTTTTGACACTTCTCCATTATATAAAACAAATTTAATTTTAATAGTTCGGTTCCAGGGAAGCAGTTTTGGAAAACCTCGTAAGATGATACAGTAAAGTCGGCAGTAGGGTTGTTACCATCGCCAATCGACTCTTAGGCAAAGCATTTTTCAACGCGAATATTACGTTTCCAAATGTGTATTAGCACTGAGACGAATATTATGTATGATCCAAGACATGGTAATCTTGTTTACGATAAAAATATGTTGGGTTTAAATATTGAATGGGGAATCGTTGGTCTATATGCAAAAGTTGATAAATCTTTGTTACTACATGTCGTAATTACTTCAGTAGGTTTTTTTATGTTTCAATTTCGTTTTTGTAGACTTATGAACGAACTATTGGTTTAACAGTGACATAAAAGTCCGTCGTCGATCATACCGTCGTTTTTTGATGTTGCCAATTTCGGTTAGTACAAAACCTATTGCTGTCTCTCAAATGCACTCGATTCATTCATATTTTTGATCTCCGAATTTGTGGGTCTATCCTTTTCTTCTTTTGTAAAATATGTGTTTGTTTAAAATTCAAGCAATGTCCAAATAAAACAATTTCTTGTAGAATTGGAGAGTCAAACAAACGATCGGAAATTTATTCAAATGGTAACCATTTTTGCTATTAGTTTGGTTTCATTTCCTGAATGTTTAACTTTTGTACAGATATTTAGGAGATTCGGAGATTACACATGATATGATACATAAGATCATTGATATGTAACTAACGGGCAGCCAGTATTAAAGGACGCGATAAGAACGTTCTTCATACTGAAAGACGTATCGAATTTCTGTGGCCCAAGATTAGGAGCTCGACTGAGCGGTTGCAGGTGCAACTTGCGTGGTTTTTGGAGTCGGATTCTTCGGGTGGGTGAATTCGCTTGTCAGAGCGCGCGCCGAGGCAAGCCGCACTCGGGCGAGGTTGAATACCGTCAAGGCGGCCTACTTATTGATTGGTTAGCGCCAGTCGGTGGCCGTACTCCACAGAGTCTTCGTGAGTTTTTAAGCTCCCTGTAAGTTTCGCGCAGTGCCATTCAAAGTATTCTTACAGCACAAACGTGTATTAGGTGATAAGATAAACTTCAAATATATTTGATTATATCATTATCTGGTGAAGTGGACAATAAATAATTTTGGGCAAGTAGATGAGACCTACTTTGCCTGAATCAGAACTAGGTCTCCTGGCTTAACTATGTTTTTTCAAAAAATATTTCTTACTTTTCAACAATAGAACGTCTGCAGTTGTGACAACGCCACTGTAATGCCAAAAGCAGTCAAGACAGGCCTATGAAAGTTCCTCCATAATTCTTTCAATCTTTATAGTTTGTAGATAACGACCTACGGAAATATTAATGTCGGAATTTGCCCGTTGATTCACGTTTCAATTCACAGTCTTAAAAACACAATAGAAACAACCCTTCCCTTATTGGAATCCAAATTGAAAAATTGGAGACAAAATTGAATATTAAATAAAATCAAGAAATTGCGTCATCGCATGGCACAGATTATTATGCACAGAAATAACCACAGAAAATAACCAAAAAAGTATAAATATCTCATATTTACTGAACGATTTGTAATGCATTCTATGATGAGTCAAACAGATACTGTTTTCCGCAGTACTTGGATAAACTATTCTGTTGTGGATCGTTTGTGTTCTGAATACTAAGGCGTTCTTTAGGCGTCTGCCGCCATGAGGAGAGCCACTGACAGTATTTGCCGCGTACTTCGGAACAGCACAATGTCGCGTTCATGCGACACCGTTGTTCTGTCCCCCCCAGGGCGCAGAAACAAAGATTATCAGCCCCTTCCACGAAAAGGCGTCAAGAGGCCCCACGCGACTGCCACGGCGACTGCCTACGGCGACACTCAGTCCACAGCGCGTCGCCGCTCGCCCGGCTGCCGCCCGCGCCGCCTGCGCGCGCGGCGCGGTTGCCCGTGCCCGTTCACTTCGGATGTGCGTCGTGTTTCGTCTCGCCCAGGCGCTGCGGGGCGAACGTGTCCATGAGAACGCGGGTCCTAAGCAGAGCAGAATAGCAACGACGCAAGCAAGTTTTTCACAGCTCGGCTTTCCCGGTGGCCTCGACTGTGCGCTCGCGCCCAATCTGTGCTCATTGAGTCTGCATTATGCCCGATGCAGGAAATAATAAGGGCCTTTGGGCTTTTCTTAAGCACAAATCTCAGGAAAACTTGTGGGGATACAATTCCATTTATTTTGTAATAGAAGGAGGATTTTTTGAGGGCCGGACGCAATCCGGGTTTTCAATTGGTCCGGATTTTCAAAAACAAGCATAATACGGAGGTAGACATCTTGGATGATACAATAGTAATACTTAATATTACACAAGGAATTCGAAAAAATCTTGTAAAAACCAACAGTGTTCTCTTACTTTATTTCAACAAATAACGTATCACCGGTTTTTTCGGGTTTCGGTTACTTGAAAATATTTTAAGGAAAGTAATAGCAGAGGCACAGTAATAGCACAAATTCGTTGGCAAAATAATCAAGATTATTTTTGAACTCTAATAAAACACTAATGCAATGTTACAATATTGTTTAAAAACACTTCATCTCGATATTTTGTGGATGTTGTTTTTAAAGAATATAACAGAGAAATAAGAAATCCGGAAAAGAGTATAGAGATATATACAACACTTAAGAATTGCGACTTTCCCACAAAATTACACAATCATGTTTTCCTCAAAGCTTCGAAGATCTTCGTTTCGAAACAATCTACGAGATGCAACATTTCGAATAGTAAACTAAAATCAAATATTCGGATTATTTACTGAATTGCGGAGTTGTTTATTACAAACTCGTGAAACTGCTTGTACACGCCGTGATCCAATTTTTAATGCTCTTTATGAAAAAAAATTCCAGTTGTCATGAACAGCAAAATCAGCTCATAAATTTAAGACAGGCAAACAAAAATGAAAATTCAAAATTATGCGGGTCATTTTCCCCGTTTGTCATGTGTTAAAAACACTGAAAGGTCTTTGTATAAAAATGAAAACATTTCCTGACAAAAGCAAATTGTTTCCAGACTCTTAACATGGATTCAGAAAATGCCAAATTGACAGAAACTTCATTGTTTTTCGCTTTCTGAAATGATGTTGGCTTTCATCCATAGATAAAAATGAAGGCAAATGGTGATATATACAGTAAAAAATTTGTACTGTCAATCCAGTCAACTAACTGGGACGTCATGTAAATGGAACACTAAATTAAGTTTCATTTATGTTACCATTCAGAATCTATTTTCAATCAGCCAGTTGTCTTGTGCAGCTTGTTGCGTGGGTTTTTGGCAAGTGTAGGCATTTCCGCCTGAGATATCTATCGCATAACTCACTCTAATAGTACCCAGAACATTTAGACTGCAGAAAACTATTCGAATAATAAGCAATGCATCTACGTGATTCGTGCAAGCTTATCTTCATTGCGGCTTGGCATCTTACATTCCATTGTCCATTTATTTTACGAATGTGCAGTTTTCTGATTGGCTTAGGTGGCTCAGGGGCATCGACTGATGTATAAACATGCTAGGACGGAGGTTCTAGGGTCAAGTCCGACGGTGGCAGGGCTTATTGACACTTTCCCGGAGAGAGCTGAAAACGGTTTAATTCAAAAAATGTACATGATTTTTTTGAAAATCTGATTTTTTTGAACATATTTTACTTGGACAAAAATGTCTATATTCAATGCTATGAGGGGAAAGGGAAATTCACAGTGGGACGAAACAAGTTTGATATTTGTTTCAGATTCAATATTAACTAAATGATTGATTTTATTTTAAATTATAATATATTTTAATACGTGCAAAAAATTAAGTTCCTACAAGTTTGCAAATACATGTATTTAAGCATTTTTTAGAAGAACCTCAACAAGTATCCCGCCGGTAGTAACAGTGGTACACATGTCAGTTTCTTCTCCTAAACAGATTTTCTTTTCTGTACACATAAAGTTTTGATTTTGAAACAGGAAACGCCGTGTTTGCTCGTCTCAAGAAAATTCTAATACAAGCTAACTGCCAGTTTCTGTCTTCTTTGTAATTGGCTATTCTTGTCTTTAACTTTCTGACATCTAAAACAATGATAGTGTCATTAATGATTGTCTCACAGACACATAATGAACTCTTTAATGTGAATATGTGATTACGCATGAGCAAGTTTATAGATCGGGAAAGCCCACTATGTACCTTTGCTTGTCTTCCGACTGTCCTTATTTTGCCCGTGTTTATTAAGTATTCATTCATCACACGAAATATAACCATTTTAAATTACAGGAAACAACTTGGGTGTTTTATACTAAATAGTTCTTTCGACTACATTAGCAAATTTAAAAAAACAACAATTTTTTTAGACTCACCTTTGTAAATTTGATTCAGAACCTGCAAGAAATAACTTTTGACCTCAATCATAGACAGCAGTAGCGTAGTCTTCTCCTTGAAACCCTAATGGTCTGCTCGATTCAGTTGGTGCAGTTATATTATTGTCTGCATTACATGGTTTAAGAAGCTAGGCTATCTTGTTTTAAACGCGCGAAATTTCATGGTTGATCACTGTTTTACTGCCTTCCCTACTTTTGCATTTTTTCGAGAAGTTCGCGAAAATGGGACTTTACATTACTATAGAAACGTCTTTTGATATACATGGAGGAGATAATAAAAGCGGAGGAGTTTTTTTCAGAACACATGTTTAAAATTGCCTCTATTTTTACAAAATCTTATCTTCAATATTCATACGTTGGTAGAAGACGCTCGAAAAAATTGAACTTTTTACAAGTTTCGAAAAAATAGGATTCTAACGAAACGATACCTGCACATTATTTTAAGCGTCTTTATGCTACCCAAGAGACAAAGTTTAATAACAAATATTTGTAGTAATTTATGAAAAATTCGCTTGATATTGCTAGCAACCCGAAAAAGTAAAATATTCTTTTCACAACACAGAGGGTCTCCAGTTCCTTCAATGATCAAAGAATATTAATTTTTGGAGAAATACCGGAGAGTGGTTTAATGTGCTAGGCATTGGATCAACAGCCTACAGCACATACAGACACACAACACACCACAGAAACACAAACACACAAGACACACAGAGACAGACACAACACAGACACAATGCACATAGAGAGACACATACGCACAGAGACAGTGCATCGTTGAGGAGTTCGAGGGAATTACTTGATCCATGAATAGTGACGCGAGAGAAACGAAGGCTTTTCTATTATTGCTGGGGACTTTAATCGCATGGCCAGGAGTGAGACAGAGAGTAAAGAATCGAGTGGGGTGGCTTCCTGGACAGCCTTGAAGTTTGGATGTCTGCCTCTGCAACACGGGGGCGTCCGACTTTGTAATGAATGGTCGATCTCGTCCGTTGACCTAACTTTCGTTTGTAAAGCCTTTGCTAGACGATTGTATCATGGGAGGTTAGTGCACATTATACAATACGTGAACTCAAGCCTATTGTCTATGAAGTGCAAGAGCAGTGCATGTTGAGTCACCAAGGGGTAGAAGGAAAGCTGTTGAACACAGGACATTCGATCGTGATTCCTTCATTGGCCATGAGGAGGGCAACCCGTGAGATATGGTGGCGGTGACCTGAAATACGGGTAGAAATCGTAATGAACCGGGTATTTGGACGCTTGTGATGCGTAATGACAAAAGGTCAAGGAGAGAACGCGGTCTTCCAGTGTATGGTGGACTGACGAGATCGCGACTTCGCAGGGATGCCACAAACAGCGATTGGGGACAGCGGCGCCTGGAGCCGCCAAATTAATGACTTTCTCAAGAAGCAGCATATGGAACGCCAGAAGAGCTTTCACGAAAGCATTAAGATCAGTATGTCAGTTGCTGGAGAGAGCTAGCTGAGGAGGTGGATGCTGACCCCTGGGGGTGCTCGAACTGGTAACGGCTAGACTAGGGGTATGTCAGGCGACACGTCATTGCCGTTTTCTTGGGAGTAAGTGTGTAAGTTATGCTTTCTCGGTCCAGGTAGTATATTGTTAACACTAAGGATCGTCTTGAAGATCTAAGTGAGGTTCCGCAGTCAAGTTGGATGAACTTTCCAGAGGGTGTGGCAAGGTCCAAGATTGCAAAGTCCCAAGATTAGATGGGGTAACCAAATGTAGTATTAGACCGTATAAAGTCTGGCCCGATCTATTTATTACAGCATATAATGATGCATACGAGAAGGGGAATCTCCGTGATGGAAGCAGTCAACAGTATCCTCCTTCGAAGGGCGATAAGGCACCTACTGATGGGGCAGCCTATCGGCAATATGCTTACTGGACCAGCAGGCAAAAGTGTTGGAGCGTTATCTGCAATCGTATTGAGTCATTTCGAGGGGCTCAAGGATTGTCTGATAATCGCAGGTTTAGAAAAGCGAGATCCAGGTAGATGCATTAAGGTTAGTCTCGACACTCGCACGCAAGGCCATTGAGGCAAAGATGGAAAGGCGGTCCTTCTAAGTATCTGTGCTATAGTGACCTAGAAACGTGAAAAAGCCTTTAAACACTCAAGGTGGAGCTCCATTCTTTCTGCGTACAACTCTTGGAGTTCAAGGTACACTCGAACTGGTACAAAAGTTATTTAAGGAGAGATCCTCCTAATGAACCTGGGGTCTGAAGTACAATCTTATAGCGGTCAAGGCGGTGTCCACAGGCTCGGTACTTGGTCCGATGTTGTGGACATTATGTATGACGCCGTTGTTGAAGCTCGAGTTGCCGGAAAGGCGCAAGAAGATTGGGATTTCGCTGCCAATGTTCGCAATTGTCCGTTGTCGGCAAATACATCGAACAAGTCACGCAGGTTGCCAACGAGGCTTGTAGCGGAGATCCGGCGGTGGTTACGTCGGTAGGGTTACAGATGGCCGCCCATAAGAAGAGGCTTGTGCTGGTGAGGGGCAGAAAAGTGAGAGAGAGTATTACTCTTAATGTAGGAGGCTGCAAAATATCCTCGCAGCTGTCACTGAGGTATTTTGGGAGTGCATATTGACGCGAGACTTTGGCTTTGACGAGCACCTGCATGTCTCGAGACAGTGGCGTTTGTATGGCGTCCCATTGGCATCATTATGCTATGTTAGGGGTCCTGGCAAAGAGCCGGAGGCTGCTGACTAGCGTGTAAATTCCATTCTTCTCATACGCAGCCCCTATTTGGGCTGATGGCCATGGGCATGTCAGCATACTCCGTGGGGCTAAGTCGGTGCATAGAAGGTCCGCCTTGCCGGTTGCTGCGAGCGTTTCGCACCGTATCCTATGATGCTGTGTGTGGTGTTAGCAGATATTGCCTCCGATCGACTCATTGCGCAGCGAGAGAGCTAGACTCTATTTGCGCAAGCGAGAGGGGGCCTCAAAATGGAATACATTACGAAAGAAGAGAGGGGGTGACATAATTGACGAATGGCAACGACGATGGGAGAATCATACTGGGCGATGGACATTTTCGGGTCATTCCGAATCATGACGTGGATTCAAAGGGAAATGGAGAATTAGATTTTTATCTACTCAGATGCTGACAGGGCAACGGATGTGCCGATAGTATCAGCTCCGATTCGGTTGGACGATAGCTCTCATGCCCAAGGTGTTTTCCCGGTGATTGAAGATGTTAGAAACGTGTTCTTTCATTGTCACGTTCGCAGTTGGAAGGGAAGAACTTTCCAGACTCTGCAAGAGGAAGTGAACCCTGAACCATCGTCACTAGGATGCTGCTACACCAGGTATTGGAGTGCGTAGCCACTATGCGAAGTCTGAAGAAGCTCGCTCGAGGAGGCAGTTACGAAGAAGATCCGTAATATTTTTGGTGAAGTGCGGAAAAGCCCATCCTTCCTTCTCGCGATGCACTGCCTAAGGCGGTTCCGCGGGAGGGACTTAAGAGGGAAAGGGAGTGGGCTTTGTTTATGGGCTAGGCATAGGTAGCTATGAATCACTCGCTGCGGTTGGCGGGCCCCGCTGTGTCTTTAGAAGATTTTCCCTGCCCACGTAAAACACACACACCACCACACCACACACACAGAGACACACACACAGAGACACACACACAGAGACACACACACAGAGACACACACACACACACACAAAGACACACACAAAGCAGACACACACACGGAGACACACACACACACGGAGAGACACACACACGGAGAGACACACACACACGGAGAGACACACACACGGAGAGACAGACACACACACGGAGAGACAGACACACACACGGAGAGACAGACACACACACGAAGAGACAGACACACACACGGAGAGACAGGCACGCACAGAGAGACAGGCACACACAGAGAGAGACACACACACACACAGACAATTTTATATATACTTGAGAAAAACAAAGACAAAATTTGAGCAGTTTGAGAAATTCACGTGAAAACTTATAACATTTTCAAAATATTGATTGACCTAGTTTAAAATCTATTTTAGAACAGATTTCATTAAAGAAAAAATCTATTAACATTTATTAGCAGCAGATCTATAATGTTGCTGTGATCTGAGTTGTATGAGATGAAATAGCTTTTTTTAATTATTAGTAATTTTTGCGTAAGTTTGCTTAAAATAATAGTTATTTATGACAGGAGTCCTCTAAATGAATCTTTAAGGACGATGCCGGAAGGTTAACTTCGAAGCGGGACGTTAGAAAATTCGTATAGTTGCCTTTCCGGGAATTGAAGTATCAGAAGATATTTTCGTGCAAGATAATATTCTGGAGGAAGCAGAAACTGCAAGCACTAGTTTGATGTCTTCTAAATCTGTAACCACCGATGAGAAAGCTTATGATTTATTTTGGGATTGGTGGACGAAGAGGAATGTTTGAGTCATTAACAAAACTTGCTGGCATACTACTTTCAATATGTCTGTACCAAAATAATTGTAAAAATAAATTGTGTTCACATTTTTTCCCAAAAATTGTGATTTGTGTCTAAGTCACAAAATCCCAAGATGTAGGAGCACCGATAAAATCTAAACCCGAAAGTTCGGTAGAATATTTTTAATAAACTCTCCAAGTTCTCTCTCCAATTTCTTCGACATATAGAAAAAAGTGCGCCTAAACATATCGCAGTTCTCGTTGAGCTCTCTGAATTTTTGAAAATTGCAGATGTTAGAAATAATGAGGCAATGTATGTACTAGAAATAATATGAGAATGTTGCCACAGCAGTCGTTGATATTGGTTATAGAGCGTGTTTTACCGATAGGAAGGCAAAAGAGCATGCCGATGTATTGCGTGGGAGGAGTGAGCGATGAGCATTTTATTACTTATTTTGTTTGGTGTTACAAATGACAGACCCCCCCGCCCCCCCCCAAAAAAAAAAGTTGTCAGACCTGAAGATTTGACACATGTATCTGTACGTATGTCGACGCGCTGAATCCGAATCGGAAGCCAGAATTGCGCCACTGCCACCATTTAAATCGCGAACACAAACAGTAAAATTTATAATCTATTATACCATAGAGCGCCGATCATTAGCACTGTCGTGTAACTGATGGCCTGAATGTGATCTCAATTCTTGTTTTTGAGAGGCTTATGAGCCGTTGGTTGGTATTCCATCAATACACGCATCATACTTAGCTTAGATTTAGATTTATTTAGTCAAAAAAACAGTAAAAACTGTATGTGACGTATAGGCTAGAAGATCATCTGCACACGTTTTCTTGAGTTCCAGAATCCCTTCCCGTTATTTTAACAATAAATAGTTGAAAGATGAGTAAAAGTTAAAATAAGTAAATAAAAATAAATTTTAAAAAAAGCGCGAGATTAGCAATATTTGAAAAAAGTAAACATTTTTGTTCCCGAGTTATAGAAAACTTATTTGCATCTGTAAACGAATTGCAAGTATGATTTTTCCGCATTGCTAACAAAATAGTAACTCGCCCTTACCTCTATTCCTACCATTACAAGCAAAAGGAGAGCTCAACAAAACGTGCGCATAGTGAAGCTACATTTATTCCCAGAAGCAAAACAAGGGGCCATCTCAGCATTTGCTCAATGTATGAGAGAAACTGGACAAAAATCTGATCGAGATGAAAGTCATTGACCAGGAAGCTGAAGTACATTATTTGTTACAAACATATTAAGTATTTTTAAAAGATGTATACAATAAAATTTAAACTAATTCAATATATATCACTGCTTTGTTAAAATTAACATTTTTCGTTTTGATAATCAGTATAGTCTCTAATCAGTATAGTCTCTCTCACAGAAACAGTTTTGCAGGAGAAAATATTTTACTGTTAACTTAAATTTGTGAACCGACTTCAATTGTTTAATATCATCTGGCAATGCGTTTTTAAGTACCGTACATGTATTGCATGTGGATATTTGATAGTCAGCTGTTGTTACTGACACTTGAACGTGATTTTTACGACGTGTGTTGTAATTATAAATATTAGTATTGCATGAAAAAATGTTCCCACCGATAAGTAAGTCACTTTTGACAAACATTACAGATTCGAAAATAAGCTTGTTTCGAATGTGTACGGTCTGCTGGTGGTCGGGGACTTCCGAGGGTATAAACAATATCACTTAAATGGTACGATATCAGAGGTGTTGGCGATTCTTCTCCCGTGGCATTTGGAGCGCTGCATTTTTCAACACCTAACCACTGGGAGGTCACTACTCAACACAAATACATCGCTCCGAACGTTTCACAGAACAGTAATGATAGATTTTTCTGTGTTAGCACTAAACAGTATTAAATGGCCGCATGCATGTTGTGGTAGTTCAGTAATATTTATATACTTAACGACGATCTTCTTAGCACAGGGCAATTGGTCATTCAGGACCTAGAATCAGTTTACAACCCCGAAAATCCAAAGACCATGGCGTTCGCTGAAGGCATCCTGGACTTCACGGCAGCAGTGTGAAAAAACACAGAAGGTATTCTGCCGCAGCCTCCACACAATGCAATCTACAAATCACACCCGACAGGATCAACAATGCTGCCCGCAGAACCTGGGCAAGTACCATATTTTCAACGAACAACCGTCTGAACTCTGTCAGAGACGCAGCAAAACAATGTATGGCAAGGGTAGTGAACCCGCGAGGACATATTCAGGTCCTGACGCCAAACGCATGTCCTCGATCGAACTTGCTTCAGAAGTGAACACCGATGTAAAAGAACTATACAAGTACAAGTTGCAAATAGATTCAGTTTTTTAAATAAAAAGACACCTCAAGTCCCAGGAGAAGTAAAAAAACAACAACAATCAATACATGAATTAGCTATCATGAAGGAAAACAAATCTAAGATAACAGAAAACTAATTCAATTCAATTCAATTCAAATCAATGATGCCCCATTTCACGAGTCGAGACTCGGGCCATCTCGCCACTGACTATTCAAATTTCGTCTCTCCACTCGAATTTCGCTACGCTTCTCCTAGCGGAAAGACGTGTCACTCGGGTGCAAAACAGGCAATTTGAATTCAGCTCAGAGACATTAAGTTTAAAGATATTTTACATGGATAAATCTATGGGATGGAACAGGTGGCTTTTCCTCCCCTCCAAAGGATGGCGTATGAAGTATTTTTTCGCCCGTAAAACGTCTACAGCTTCGATTGTGTTTGATCCCTCAAACTTGTGTATACAGGTACGCTAACCGGTACACCACCGAAGTCGCCGACCACCACTCAACTCAAGAACAATGAAATTTAGGGGTGCCTCGTGGGTATTTGCACGTTGGTTTGCAAATACAACTCTAGACACCTTTGGAAAAACTGTTCTGGAACCTGCTGAGTCGCCTCGCGGTAACCCGACACTAATCATAAATATTTCAGAGGGCCGAGCGACACCGAAGCGAGTGCGGAGAAAAGAATGTGGCCAAATCTCACTGCTGATAAAAGGACCCGTTCCACATGCTCATAAACTTCATAAGATGCCCTGTGTTTGTCTTTATGTTAAGGTATGTTAATGTAAGGTAGGTCTGCATGTATGGATATGTGGGTGGCAATGAGTGAGAGAAATTTGGGAGGAGGGGGAGAGAAGAGACGCGTTGCACACTCAAATAGCGAGACGACGAGCCGTCAAAGATGAAATTAAAATACAATCCACGACAATAAACCACTTCAGAGCAGCAGTTGAATACTTTATGAACTTAAATAAATAATTGCATAAGCGTGCAGATCCTTGCATAAAGAAATATTCAATAATGATAAAAAACATTCGCCCCACAATCTCGGAAAACGCAATTTTAAACACATCGCATTACAATTTCGAGGACTGGGGTTTTCCGTCCAGAATTATTATCAACATACTAGTAAATATTTAGCATTTTGCAACAATTATACTATTTTTAGCAATCAATTTGTAACTCTGTCAAACTGCTATTTTAAAATGTTAATTTCAGGCACAATTTGCGGATCCTTTCTGGCCGTTCTATCGCATATTTCAATTTAATTTGTTTATAAACTTGTAAATTGTGGCAATATTGTTAATTCGTGGATTTCGGTTCTGGAGCATTGTGAGACTCTCCCCTCTTTAGATCTGCAAAAGTTGGTAATTGTTCATAAATTTACAGTTATTGCAAATTTTTTTATTGTCTCCTCTAAATCCCCTATAAATGCAATATAAAAATCCGCAATTCTGACAGTGCTATCAACTTCCATTCTCGAGATATTGAATTATTTATTAGAACTTTGCATCTCATAATCACCCCCATTTTTGTGCACTCATTCCATTCACTCTCTTAACATAAGTATACTGAAAAAAGAGGTTTGCGAAGTCTCGCTTGGATTGGTCGCTTCATATGCTCAATGTCGATATCAGATGCGATATCGCGGCCTCGGTAGCGCCTCGAAGCGATAAACAGTGCGACAGAGTGAAGAGATTGGTTTTGCCATTTCTTCGATAAAAAGTACAACAAAAAGCAAGCCATAACGTTTATTAGTAGATTCGTGGGATCATTGCAGTATCAAGAAAAACGCCAAGAGAAACAGTTTTATGGTGAATATAAACAGAAGCTATATTATTTATTTTTATCTTCTCTATTCAATGGTACGACTTGCAATGCTATCGACTTGCAAAGGAATTGTTCATAGGGCAGGGTGCCCTTCTACGTCCCTTAAGAGGCTATCAGCCGCCTTAAAAGAAGGGAAACCAAAATGAAATTGAAACAGGCACTTCAATAATTACACGACCCCTCCTTAAAAGAAAGGGCAACTAACGATGGTACGAGAAATTCTGTGCCGTTTTGTAGCACAATGAGTTGATGAATTTTGTTTTTCCTGAGAAAAGTTTAAGAAACTCTCTGTGTTAACTTATGCAATATGGCGCAATACAGGAAGTGACATGGTTCGGATCTTTTTTCCAAGCGGATTTGACGAATCACAATCCTTGGTATTTGGAAGCTCACTTTCTGAGTATATACATGACTTTTTCCTTTATGCGCATACTACGGCGCGTATGCGTAATCTTACAGGGAAAAAAAGAGTAAGGGGACCGCTGCGACAGTGTTTGCGTTATCCTTCTTTAACACATGCCTGTGAACGAGAGATGCACTCTTAGATATCTTGCCACGCAATGTCTTCAACCATATAAGGGCTAGCTCCGAAAACGAGGGGAATCCCTGCGGGGCGTGGGCGCGGACGTAGATGCCACAGAGGACGCGACGGGACTCGCGAAAGTGCCAGGGGGAAACATGAGTACGATCGTCGCGCGAAGCGGTACACGGGATCACGCGTAGCCGCCATACTGCGGCGTTTTTACTCAGCGGCGGGCCGCGGCGGCAGAATGACGATGATGACGATGACGGCGACGCCAGACAGTCGCAGCGACATCCGGAGCGCGGCACAGGCTGGACAGCCAATGCTTTGACACGACATGAACGCCCTCCCGGACATTACTGCATCCGAAAACGCGCTCACCAACGACATACTTTTCAGCTTCGTTTCGAAAAGTTGTGAAAGTGCTCATCGTCCGCATTATGTTGTAGGCCTACCAAATAATTGAAAATACAAAACGTTTCATTAGAAAATCAACAAGCAATGAACATTTTACATGAAGATGAAATTGAAACAGGCACTTCAATAATTACAACAAATTTCACAAAATTTAACCACTCTTCAATTTATTACAGAGGAAATAATTTCCATATTCTAATTAGAAGCATGGACAAGAATAAAACTTATGGTGCTGCCCAAGCAATACTGTCTCGCTATGTTTCTAAACACTCCGAAATATTATATTGATTTGAATATTATATTGAACAATTGGTTCGATGTGACATACGTTTTACAAATAGGACAAGAGAGTTGTGACAAATAATTGCTCGCGAGCCAGGCTCGAACCAGCGGCCTTTCCCCCCAAAACGCTGAGTCTGAAACGGACATTTACCCACCTCAGCCACCCATAGAGAAAATTAGCAATTCTATAATAGCCATAAGCGCCTAACAGCAACTCTTCATTTGATGGTTCATACTTTTTACAAATTAAATAAGAGATGAAAAAATTGTTAAAAAGTTGAAAATTCGAAAAATCACGTACCGACACATCCGGTTTCTTATATTGATGAATAGTATTAGCGGTTAGAATTGCTTCAAATGGATTTCAATATTTATCTGCAATGATCAATTATTTCCTGCAGTAACACAGAATTGTTACAAATGAGGGGTTCAGAAGCTAAGCCGACTAATCCCATCAAATGACAATTTTCGACATGAACAGTTCAAGTATTTTATCTGTAAAAAAGTCTATAATTTGTTCCACATATTTCGAATAAACTCCTTCATTACTTACAATTAAGTGTATGTTTTCAGCTCTGTAAATATATTTAAAAAAATCAATGTCTCTCTTTGCCATAAAAAAGCCACTTTATATGGAGTTAGACACATTGCCAACTGAAAAGTATTGACATGAACGACATCCTGAATGGTTTCTAAACAGGTTATTTTATTAAACAAATACGCCCAGAATGAAACATTTTTACTAGAAAAAGTTACCGGTATTATTGTAAGTAGTTACACAATATCTAAAATAAAATAAAAATTACCTGAAATTCAAATAAAAATTTGTAGTATTGAAATGTTTTTGTAATTAAAAAAAGAGCAATACTTGAATATGGGACTGGCGCCATCTTTCTTACCGTCCCTTATTACATATGTGGAGAAAATTTAACGAAACTAGTCGTGCTACGGAATGGCACAGGCATTCCCGTATTCTTTTCTATTTTCTTTGGTCTCGGCGAGCTATACGAATTTGCCACATTTTGCTAGCTGCAATCTATCGCCGCCCAAATAAAGTACACCACACAATAACTGGCGGGTGAAATTCTACTTTCCCAACCGTCCAGACAAACTTGACCACCCTTCGCTACAGTCAGAAACGTAGTGATTATGTGATTGGTGTAAAATACCATGGGGCGGGAAATATGTTCCCGGGGGCGGAGCACCGATTGATTACGTATGTGAGCGAAATATCTTTCCCTGACGCAGGAGAGATTTTTCCTGCGCGTACCCCATTTCGAAAAAAATATTTCTGAGCGGAAGTTTCCATTAAGAAATATTGTCAATAGACCAGTAAATTATTAGCATTTTAGCTAAAATTATGCCATCTTTTAGCAATCAATTTTACTCGCTCGAGCTTCCAGTCCTCGAGTACAAACGTCTCGAGCTTGTGATACTCGAGTGGCCGATACACGCGGGGCAGGAAGCCGTTATTGTAATACCAGCAGTGGAGATTATGTTACAAAGTGCACCTAGATGACATATTACAATAATATACAGGGGTTCTTTAAAAAGCATACTGTTCGAAACTAATAATAAAGTTAAAACTGAACTCGTGTGTGAACGTATCAAAATAACACTGGGAAGATGAAAAGACGTTCATAAGCAGATTTAAAGTGGCGCTGTGTATTATTGATTTTCAAGATTTAGCAAAACTTCTGTCTGGTGAACGGAAATTGAATGCAAATGGATATTTTATTTATTTCTGTATTACTCAAATTTATCTTCACATAAGAGTGAGAGGGAGCGAGAGAGAGAGAGCAAGAGCGAGAGCGAGAGCGAGAGAGCGAGAGCGAGAGAGCGAGAGCGAGAGAGCGAGAGCGAGAGAGCGAGCGAGAGAGAGCGAGCGAGAGAGTGCAAGAAAGCGAAGGAGAGAGCGAGAAAGCGAAGGGGAGAGCGAGAAAGCAAAGGAGAGAGCGAACGAGAGGGAGCGAACGAGAGAGAGCGAGAGAGAGTGAGAGAGAGCGAGAGAGAGCGAGAAAGAGAGCGAGAGAGAGCGAGAAAGAGAGCGAGAAAGAGAGTGAGAGAGAGCGAGAAAGAGAGCGAGAGAGAAATTTCTGGAGATATTTTAAGAATGAAAATTATTTATATAATAAGTGTTTATCAGTTTTTTAATGTAAGTAATTTAATTTTTTTAACGTTTTTTTCGTTAAATATAAATTGCATCATAATATAATACAAGAAATCGTCTATATGGCTCACAGCGAACTCATTGCGAACTGCATTTAACTCATTGCGACAAACTCATCAAAAAGTTGCAAAAGAATTAATAAATCAGAATCATTCAAAGCTGGTAATACAATACCAATGTTTCAATTTTCACGACCGACTGCATATAGTGTTCCAGGGAAAAGAGCATACCTTTGGACGCTCCTGTGAGTGATTTTTAAATGACACAATGTCTACGATAGAGCCAAAAACTACACCTCAAAGTGAAAAATGCGTGGGAGGAGAGTTAGGCAGCCGATCACGTCTTTCAAGACCGTTTACGGTGGAGTGATCAACGCTTATGGCATTAATTGTCTGATTAATCTGCGTGTATAGTCATCACCAGCAATGAGGCCCGCCTTTTTACCGGTAGCGCCAGTCAAAGTATTTGCAGGAGAACAGAAAGAGCTGGAATGGACTGAAAGCCAGCATAGAATTGCCATTGTTATTGGATTGTAAACCGAGACCTTCAGCTCTTTATGCCACCGTTACTGAAAGCGACCTTTCAGCATGTTATATTTAGTCCATTTTATCTCGTATCTAACTTTTCTAAGGATTTTGAAAAAGGTATTAAATAACAGAATCGTAGGAGTTTTAGATAAATGTGAAATAAATATGTGCTCACGTATCTATCGCTGATTATATGAATAAAAGTTATACAACAGTACACCTACTATTACTGGTGTTCTGGCCATACCTAAGATTTTGAGATTGTTAATCATGAATTACTGGTGTGTAAATCGAAAAAATATGAATTAGGGGCATTTTATCGCTGATATGACAAAACGTCTTCAAACAGACAAAATGGCCTTCCCCAGGAAACTATACTAGGGCCAGTACTTTTTACAGTATGCTACAACGATCTGTTTATAAATCTGCCAATTGACTCAATTATACCATACACTGATGATAGTTATCTTTAGCGATGATAAGTAGTGGAATAGGGGAGAAAATATTATCTACGAACATCTTCCAACTTGGTGACAATCATTCGTCAGTCACAAATATACTACATATATTCTGATAGTGGGTTTTATCCTGGCTCTTAATATTATTATTGACAATATATTCGCCGTACTGGGCATGTCAATTTATTACGAATCTATCCACCTCCCTTATTTGTATGAATATTATAAACAACCTCTTATTTCTTTTATTTATTTAATTATTATACTATTCTATATGACGACCGAATTTTCACTATCAAGAAAAAGTTTATAGCTGTGAATACGATATATCGTCCCCATGGACTCCTGATAACGAAATATTTACGTACCCGGGATTACTAATTCTAATTCCGAATATTAGTTTGTAATAATCCGTTTCTGTTTTTTCCAATCGATATCCTACAGCTCCCGCTGTAGATCGAGCGATTAAAATATTGCGTCTTACGCCTTTAAATGCAATTGCGGCTATGTACACTGTAAAAACCGATTTCTTTGAGCGTAATTCTCCCTTAATGTCATAATTGTATAATAATGAGTCGCTACACTGTGACAATTCTATCCCTCGTTCATGGATTCTTTTGCACCAGGACAGGTAAAAGTTTTGACACGGTCGAGCTGCTCCTGCTGGTAATACCATTTTTCTTTGTTACCCCAAATAAACCCATTCTTGAAGACTTTTTTTTTTAGTATTTACTTTTAGTCCCCGTGTCTCAATATACCTTTCAAGGATAATTAAACTCCTCTGTAAGCCCTCAATACTTTCCGAACGTAGAACTAACTCATCAGCATAATAATCCTGGAATTTGCAGACCAAACATTTCGTAGATGCGTCCGCTTCCTGTACTCCTGTCATTAATTTTTTAATAAACAAAATACAAAATAGAGGAGAAAGAAGACAAGCATGTCTTACTCCTACTGTCGATTTTATTTCTTGCGTTGTACTTTTGTTGCAACACTTCGGTTCAAATGAAGACCACGCCGAGTGAAGTATATTTCTGAAAGAAAATATACCTCAAAGTCTCTCAGAGGCAGTTTCTATTGTTTGTTTGCTAATCAGATTTCTTTCCACATGGTGGTTTCTTGTTTCAGACTCGATGAGTCGAGACTATAATGTTATAATTATGTAACTTTTAATAATTATTATTATTACTTTTTCACTTCTCCCTCGGGGGGGGGGGTTAAACCTTCACCTGCCGTAGTCACTTCGGCTAATCTCGCTCGTACGGCCCCAGCGAGCAAGTACGGGCACTGCTTGTGGATTTTGTTAGTTTAATGAAGCTCATTTCCTAGGAATTTTCCTAGGAATACTATATGACATGTATCCAGAATAACTGATTTTTGCATAGTCATCATTTTCCATCTTTTAATGTCTCGAGTTGACGCTTTGTTGATTTTAACACTACTCCGGTAGTTGAGATTACTATAGTTGAATTATATTGAACCTTCTTTACCTACCAGAACTTCTTTGTCTCATCTGTCAAATATTTATAATTACTAGTCTTTGTGTTGTAGATAGTACTGATGTTATGAGTGAGAGGGATGACAATGCCAATAATATGCTCCTCTTGTCTACTTTTATCCAAGAACAAGACGTCAGGGCGGATGGCTGGCACAGTAACATGTATTCTTATTTCCCTATCCCAGTATAGCCTTATATTCTGGTTATAAATAACATGTAAATGTTCGTATTTAAAATAAGGGATGTGGCTCTTATTTCATTTCTGCTGTGAAGTTGGGTTTTAAATATGCTTCTGATTCACTCCAAAAATCTCTGTTTCAGATTCATTTTTATGTACATGTGATAAATTCCTTTCAGTTGTTCGATTCCAAGGCATTTATATTAATCAGAGGTATCTTATCGTGTTTTCAGGTATCACGTCGTATCTGAGTTATGTAACAATTTTTCCTTTTACAGGGTGGACAGATTTGCACTGGCCAAACCCAAATTCCATTCATAGTTCGCTACAGAACCGGGTGGCCATGTCAAGAAGTTTGTGTAGCTGTTCTCTTGACTTTGCGTAAATTTTCAAATCGTCCATATAAAAAAGGTGATTGATCACATAGTTTATTTGATGGCATTGTTAGTTTGATTCCATATCCTGTATTATTAAATGATTCACTGAGTGGGATCAGTGGCATACAAAGCCATAAAGCGCTCAGTGAGTCACCGTGGAGAATGCCTCTTGGATGGTTCTTGTGGTTAATGTGCATTGGTAAAAAAGTGTAGTGTTCCATTTCCGCATCATGTTTGACAAAATCATTAGTTTTGTCGCCACTTTATATATATATTAAGGATGTCTATTAAATATGTGTGAGGACCAAGTCACATGTATTTGTAACCAATATAGGACATGCTGATATTTGTTACTGCTCGTGATTCTATAACCATATATATCATCTGTTGTTATTTGCATGCTTTTGACAGTCTATAGCGTCCCCTCTGTTCTTCAGTCATTGTACTGTTTTCTTCTAGATGTGTGTAGATCCTGTTTGTGATAATGGCTGTTACATATTTGTTCGTTGTGGGTAAACATGCTATTGGGTGATACTTATCTGGGTTTTGTGTTGGCTAAGCGTTTGGTATCAAGATTGCTTTGCCTCTTGTATACAATGCAGGCGTATTCTCAGGGGACGTAATGATGGCATTATAACAATCTGCAAGGTTCGTGTATATGCAGGTGATATGTTTAAATCAGAAATTTGGTATGTGATCCAGTCCAGGCGCTTTTCAGTTGGATGTTTTCTTTATTACTTGTCTTATATCTTCTTCATTAATATGTACGGGTACCATTCTCCCAATCTTTTCCATTCTTTTTCTCTCAGAAGTTAGCACTAAGCTGTTTAGGTCATGTTGAGTAGGCTGTTTCCAGTTACTGGACCAAAATTTGGTGATTTGTTGTTCAAAACAGTATTTATGTTATCTCCTACATTACATTTATGTTGAGCGTCAATCTGGAATTAAATTACTTTTCGTTGGAACTCTGCGTTTTGCCTTTTTCGAATGGTAGTTGTCCTGTACCTTCGAAGTCTTTTTGAATAAACAGCCAGCTGTTCGATGTGCTTATTATTTTCATTAAGATCCTCTCTGACAATTTCTCAAGTGCAACTGGTTTGATACATTCAATGACACATTTCTTTCCTTTTTTGTTCTCAGTCGCCTCTTATACTATGTAAATCTTCCAAGATTCTGTTTCAGCAAACTAATACGCTATTCTAATCTGATTCGCCACTTACGTTTTTTGTTAACTGTCGCATGATTAGTTGTGAAGTCAAGTGTTGTTTCCTGTATTTACGTTGATAAATTCAGAACTGTAGCTGCACTACAGTATACAATGTGAAGTTATTCCAGGTTTATTTTCTGTTGTAATTCAACTGGTATAATTTCTGATTTAAGGATACGAGTACTCTCCATCATTTTTGCTGTTATATTTTTCGGTTTTAATAAGTTGGGTTTTGTATTTGGATCAATCCCATAAAACTTGGTGCGTGTTGTGTAAAACTCCTAAATTATAGAACTTAGTGCCTCTCTACTCTGTCTAATAATTTATGACATTTGATTTGTATTTTCGTTTAAGCTGTGTAGAATGTTAAGGTTGCTTGTGTCATTAGGACATTAAAACAGCGCGGTCGGGGGGATGATTGTCATTGTTTTAATGCATTTTCATCTTGATAAGATTAATCTCTTGTTGTGGGAAAAGTGTATTAGTTACTGCTCTTCTCCTATCGACAAGAATTGTTTCCTTTGGTAATCCCAGAATATTCTGGGTATATCTCAAGAAATTTTAAAAACATCCGCTTTCTGTATCCTGTCATATCAGTTTCACCTATTGTTGCATTCGTACAACATCGAATGGCATTCTTGTTCATACCAGTATTTCATTTAATTCGTTGTCTGACGAGACCTGCTTTAATGGTTGTCGATTGATTAACCGAAAAAATACGCTCAGCAGAGGAAGCATATTGTTGTTGGGTGCTTCTACTATTATCTGCGGCTACCTTCCTTTCGGGCTGGTCCCCAACCAGGGCCTGCCTGCTCAGCTTCTGGTCCCCACGGGCTCGCATGCCGTCGCCCCCAGCGGTGGCTCCAGAGACGCCCTGGCAGCGGCTTCGGTTCCGAGGCCTCACGACTCTTGGTTCGAGTCCCCATATTTTAGGACTCTGCTTTTTTACCCTACAGCCAGGGGGAGAAGAAAGGACATTTAGATAACGACTTAAAGTAGGTTACAGAAGTCTCAGGGGTACTTTAGTCACCCGTTGGCTCATGAAAGGGAGTGATCGGTATGAGAAGGATGTATGGGAGGGTATTAGTCGACTCATACAATAGGGGGTAGCCCATGGTGCAATGCTACTAAAAAGCGGACACCATTGAGGATTATATATATTGAAACGAAGAACGTTTCCGCATGATAACAAGCAAAATTGATATTAATTCTAAGTAAA
>BOPP01000200.1:1156939-1176384 GCA_017312745.1 Gryllus bimaculatus
TTTCAAAAGGGAAAGGGAAAAAAAGGGGAAAAAAAAAAAAATTTTTTTTTAAAGAAAAACGCCCCCGGGGGAGTAAAAAAAAATATGTAAAGGTGAAATATTAAATTCTTTACCCCGTTTTTTTTATTTTGGGGTTGGGGAAAAGCTTTGGAAGGGAAAAACAAGTACAACAGGGAAAGTCGTTTGCATTGCGAATATCGGCACGAGTTCCCTCCTAGTGCGGGGGAACATTCGCAACGGCGGCGTCAAATAGAAAACGTCGATGGGGACGAAATGCAGAAGTGAGGAACGGAAGTGCGCCGGTGGAGCAAAACATAGATCTGAAGACGACGCGATGAGGGCAGCCAAAGCAGTTCCCCCTGCGGGCCAGGGGGCCCAACCGATCTGGGCATGCGGGGGAGGCCGGAGGCAAACTACGTGGACGTATATTCAGGCCGGGGAGCGCGTCCAAGTCAAGGGTTAGAGCTCTTAAATACACTCTGGGCGACATGAGGTAATCGGTGCGCATATAGCGCCGCAACAATTAGGTCAGTTCACGGCCGGTCAGGGCGAAAATTATGAGGCAAAATAAGCATACTGGGAGCATCTGAGCATAAAGATTCTTGCCATTTATGCATCTGCTTGCTTTCTAAAAACTAAATATGAATCATTAATTATTTTTTATGTTGTTCGCGACCAAAATTGTTGTACAGGGTGGCTGCATCGGCGCGGTTTTTTAAGTAATCGTATTGCAAGGGAATGTTATAATTGTCATATTGTCAGTGTTTAATGTATAATAGGAATTGTAACAAATTTATTTAACTTCAGAGTAACAAAAGAAATTCCCAGAGATTCATTAGCTTGTGATAGTTTTCACAAGTTAATTTTTTTACTTAATTGAAAAAGGAGACTCCAGATTGCGGTGTGTTTCATTGTAATTTGGTGTGATGTTTGTAAGCGACAAAGAGGGTTTTAAGATATTAAAGCCAGTTTAACTGATATTGTGTGTTCTGTTATTGGATTGGCTGTCAACACCCAACGCCAAAGATCCCCCTCCCTAGCTATTACAAGCTCGCAAGGGCACGGATATCTGTGAGGTCCGAGGTCCAACATGGCGATGTTGGTAAGTACTCAGCCGAGGGGAATATTCGTCGTAATAAATAAATATATACACATATACTATATACAGAGAGAGAGGAGAGAGAGACAGAGAGAGACAGAAGAGAGACAGACAGAGAGAGAGACAGACAGAGAGAGACAGACAGAGAGAGACCAGACAGAGAGAGAGAGACAGACAGAGAGAGAGAGACATGACAGAGAGAGAGAGACCGACCAGAGAGAGACGACAGAGAGAGACAGACAGACAGGGAGTACAGACAGCAGAGAAGAGACAGCCCAGACAGAAGAGAGACAGACGACAGAGGAGAGACAGACAGAGAGAGACAGACAGACAGAGAGAGACAGACAGAGAGAGACAGACAGACAGAGAGAGACAGAGCCAGACAGAGAGAGACAGACACGACAGAGGAGAGACGACAGTACAGAGAGAGACAGACAGAGAGAGAGACCAGACAGAGAGAGAGACTAGACAGAAGAACGACCAGGCAGAGAGATTTATGACAGAGAGAGAGACAAGAGAGACAGACAGAGAGAGACAGGTAGAGAGAGACCGAGAGAACAGAGAGAGAGAGAACCAGACAGACAGACAGGCAGAGACAGACAGCAAGACAGAGACAAGACAAGAGAGGAGAGACAGACAGAGAGGAGAGAGACAGACAGAGAGAGGACAGAGAGAGACAGACAGAGAGAGACAGACAGAGAGAGACAGACAGAGAGAGACAGACAGAGAGACACAGACAGAGAGAGACAGACAGAGAGACAGAGAGAGAGAGAGAGAGAGAGAGAGAGAGAGAAACTCAGGAAAAGGGTCAGGAAAACCATCGGCATTTATATGTTCCCTGAACATATCACAGAAGTTCATATGAGTAACATTTGTAAATATTTATGATCGTTTAATTTTGTGAACACACTCGTAATATATTCAGGAAATTTCGAAATACCACTGTTTCTCTAGACCTGAAGTCCCCATAAAAAGCCGAAACGTTCACTTAACATGAGTAATGTAACTCCATGATTTTGTACTGAATGCACTTCTTGAGTTTCGGTGGGGTAAATGGAGTCAAGAATCCATTAAGGAAAATGAAATTTTTCGTGTTTTATTTCGATCAAATTCCCTAATTCGGAAGTAAGCAAGGTTACAAATTTG
Organism: Gryllus bimaculatus; assembly: GCA_017312745.1. Taxonomy (NCBI): domain Eukaryota; kingdom Metazoa; phylum Arthropoda; class Insecta; order Orthoptera; family Gryllidae; genus Gryllus; species Gryllus bimaculatus. The sequence goes on from BOPP01000200.1 coordinate 1,159,185, forward strand.
AAAAGCAGACATTTGAAATTATTTCTGTCGCACATAAAATCTGATTTTTCAAAATCCGTTTGGACATTGTAAATTTGGCGCGCTTTGTCGAATCTCCTCAACAATCGGTCGTAGAAGATTCGGAAACTATTGCCCTAAGTGTCGCTAGACGTGCATTGTTGGAGAGCGGTAAGAATGGACGCGCGATGGGAGATTATTTCCAGCGAGGACTAAAGTCGAGGGAGTAATGCGGGACTGATGCAGCTTGGAGTTGCATCTTGTGGTGCAGGCGAGGTGGCGCGAGCGTCGCCGGCCGCCGCCGGCAGCGGCGAGCTTAACAGAGCGGCGGATAGATGGCGTCCAGCGCCACTAACCGGTACGGCACACCAGCGCGCCAATATGGTTGTATGGGCGACGGGCGCTCCACTGTGCAGGACGCTTCTAGGCAGCCTGCCTCTCGCCCCTCCCGTCTGCCCGTGCCACGGCTCGAAACGCGCTCGTGCCAGACGTTGATTAATAACGTCTTAGCACTTTTCAATTTTAGACTTGACAAAACTAAAACGCACTCGAGATTAAAAGTGGTCGTTCTACAAAAGCATATACTTTCTCTATTAATGATAATGATTCCAAAATATTATTGAATTGGAACTTGGAACTATCATAGCTCTTCAAACATCTGAACCGAACGAAGCATCGTCTCTTAACTAAACGAACCACAGTGCTTGAGATAACCCTTCTGGCATTTAATTCAGCATATTATGTGGTACGTTTACCGTATTACAGATAAATTAGCGTTCCCGTGCGAGACCTCGCGTATTAAACTCTACACTCTTCCCTTTTCCTCTCCCTTTTCCTTTCCCCCTTCCTTTTCCTCTCCCCTTTCCCTTTCCATATTAAGAGGGAATGCTGTTAACGAAACATGTTATTTGTTTAATTAATGTATAAAATTGCAATGCACTTACAGAATATCAAATAAAAATAAAAACAGTGAAATTGATGTTTCAAACAAATTTAGAATAAAGATTTATTCAGTATTATAGACAAATGGATTTGGAACAACTCGCAACACTTCCTTAGAAAAAAAAATTCAAACTTCTTTGACAGTTAACATTTCGCTTTCCTTGATAGTCACAAAAATATTAGAAAAGTTTTTTACTGTTGAAAAAACTATGTGAAGTTAACCGTACGAAAATACAGCATCGGCCATCACTATACCCTTGGGAATATTATTTAACTTTATTACCCAACATTTCACCAACCCGTGAAATTCAATCGCCTAGAATATCAAGAAATTAGTTTTATTTCACACACAGTTGCCGATTCTGCCCATCTCCGAATACGCGGGGTTGATTCGAGAAGTGCCGGACCAGCAAAATGTAATAAAGTCAAGACGCTCTCGTACTACAGATTACGGTACTAGGAACGTTTCTGTACGGTCTTTAGTGCCAAAATCACAGATTTTGAGGACTTAGAACGCTTTGTTTAGGAGTTATTAAACTAAATAGATTTTAAAAAGTGTGCCACTGTGGCGGGTTGTATTTCACATGAATATTTTGATGCCATTTTTTCAACAAATCCTTCATATATTTGAGGTGAAAGTGCAATTCGACACGTTTACGTGAAATTCTCTTTCTTTACAGACCTTATTTACACAGATTCATTGCATGTGAGAGCCACAAAATTCATCTATACTACTGAAATAATATAGTTGTTTAGGAGTTATTTCATTATATAGATTTTAACAATGCTGCCAAGTACTGCGGGTTGTATTTGACATGGCTATTTAGATGCGTTTCTTCCTTCAACAACAACAAATTCTTCATATTTTTAACGTCAAATGTACGTACAATTTGTCCCATCTCCGTGCAATTATGTTTCTTTAGAGACTTCCTTTATAAAACCTGGTTTAGTGTGAGAGCCGCAAAAGGTATGTATACAACTGAAATCATATACGAAACAATACCCTCGACAATATTAATATGTGCACATTAATGACACGTTATATCGCAATTTCCTTACTATCATATATTACGACTATATGACTTAACGTTCTGTAGGTTACAAGTTTCTATTACGAATGTCATAAAACGACAGCTGCTCTAATAACAACTGACGAAAACTGGCCTTATAATGAAACTATCTTTGTAATAATTGACTGAAATACACTACAATAATCACAAAATTTGTATTGTAATTTTAAACGTCCTCGAATATGAAAGTGAAGATCTTTAATATGATTACCTGCATATGTCAATTATTACAATTTCTCTTGGTTTATTATTTCCTATATAATGAACACGAATAGAATTATGTAACTCACACTCTTCGATGACATGTTTGAGTGATTCTTTAGCTAAATTACAAACTATAGATTTTATGGATGAGGTAATTCTATACATATATATTTGAATTTGTGTGTCTCTCCATTCATCATTCTTACACCCGATACATTGCTTCCTTTTGGATCACGATTCGGGAGTTTTACGGAACGCATGCATACGCAGTGTCGCCTCTGAGGTTCTTGAAACGACATTGCCCTTGAGAACGCTCGATAAAACTTCGCAATCGTTTGCCAATAGGAAGTGTGTAAATCTGCTTTTAGTCTCTCCAAGGGACTAATAAACGAAGTTGCAGATCGGCACACAGGTATTCTTCTTTTTAATTCTAAATCTTTGATATACCTGTAGATCTGATTGTACGATGAGACATGGTTCGCGTCTTCAATCATATCAGATCTTATAATTTCCGTTAGTTTTTGCAGATCAACGTGTTCGATTTGGCGAAGTTCAAGATCGTGCCGTAGATGTTCAAACTCATATTTTGAAAGAACTCCGTTTGAATCGCTAACTGTGTTTTGCTCAATTATTAATTCTGGCATCACGTTAAGTGAAATTGTCTTAGGCAAATCCAGGTGGTCTCCAGAATCCATTTGGTTTTCTGTTCTATAATTACAAAAAGTGTAAACAAACAAAAATTAAATCATTTGGCCGACAAAGACTAGAAGTTTGGCTGCCTCATCTTGCGCCTTGACCATTCATATTATTCTCCCTTCTGGGCACAGGCCCATTTTCAACACACCAATGATTCACCCTCGCCTCGCCCCTGCCCTAACGCAATAACAAAAGTTTATGCTGTATAATTATTTTCAACTTTTTATACCAATTGCCCATGCTGTACTCGAAAATAATACTAGTTTTCCTCAATCACGTCTAGTTTTTGTGCATGCATACTTTTTTTACCATTATAAAATTTTGTGTCTATATCTTGATAACAGATGTGACAATAACAAAAGATTATATGAATGTAACTATTAATCGATTTAAACACAAGATAATTTCAGCACAAGCTTCGTTAATAGAAAATTGTACTAAAAACCTAAATATTGTGCGAAAACAGGTACTCTACCTTCCTTTCTGTATGCGTCCTTCATGAGTAATAAATGTGAATATTTGAAATAAATGTAGCAACTCTCCTTTATTACATTTTAAAAGTTTTTTACATAAGACAATTTATTTTGTAGAACTGATTGCTTCGTTTATGTATGTCTCCAGGTCCATCTCTTTTCAGACACCAAAAATAGTCAACCATCATATTGATGGTTAAGAGACCTTGATACCCCTCTACCTCTGAAGTATAAAATAAAGTCTCTCGACATTAACTACCGTATATTTTCGTCATGCTAAAGTAAGAAAATGTTAAATGATCCTGTCCTTCCCTCCATATTACTCGTATACCGAAGGGTAATTGCCTTTATGATTTCCTTGTTCCATCGTCCGAACTTACTTTACACATGTTCGAAACCGTAGCTATGGAGCAAAGGTCTTGTCCTCATCTGTCAATTTCATATCAAAATGAGCGTAGTAGCTGTCCTTCAAAAATGCTGTATTTGTAATGTTTGATTTTTGCCTTGCAACGTCACTTTAACACTTATGTACCAAAACAGTTTCATTTTTAATTTTTTTTACATTTTATATTTAGTGAATTCACAAAATGTACAGTACCCAAGTAATTATAAAAATCTATGTAAAAATGTATTAGTATTTACATCTAATAAGGACCCAAATGTCGAAAACCCATTGTCTTATAGAGAAAAAACGAGCTGATACGGAAATACCAATTGCGCATTTGAAATCACCGTGAAAAATAGCACAAAGAAACAAATAAAATATTACAGACTAAAAAAATTACACAGACCGGTGTAACAGGCGCAACTCTAATTTACTGTACTCTAAAGAATATTTTGTTCGTTATCATGTCCTCTTCCCTTCGCGACTACATCTGAATCATCACACTATAAAACACGACAAAAATACACACGGAAATATTATATACCCTAAAGAATAAGAAAAATGGCAAATACATATACGAACGTATTTATTTATTTTGTCCTTCCATAGACGGACGTTAGGTGACCTATGATGGGAGGATATACTCAGGGTAGTTTTCCATTGCTTTCGAGCCAGACGTCTTTAGAAGCCTACCCCGACACGGGCCTGGGGACCTCGTTCGAGCAGGCACATCTCGCGGGAGGTTCTTGAATACGCCTGGGATTTGACTCTCACTTTCTCCGCCGGATGTCGATCTCAGTTAACTATATCCGAACTGTTTGGTTGGGAGAAAGTGAGATCTCGTTAGGGCGGGATGTTATCGGAGGATTTAAGTTTGCAGGGCATACCGCCAAGGTTCTTTTACACGCCAGAAGTGTTCAATGGCTACTGTGGATTCTCCACCCTTTGACAATCCGGGCACTGGGGCTTCAGAGGCCAGTAAGCTAACCCCACACCCACCGAAACCCAATCCTTATTTAGATTATGTTCATTCAATAATTCCATTTACATATACTCTCCTCTCACGCATGCATGCTATTATGGCCATCTAATTTTAAAATATAATTATTTCTTTTAATTGCTAGACTATCTTGACTTTGTCATTAATTTCCAGCAAAAAGTTCAAAATTATTTACTTCTCAGTATTGCAGCGATGCCAAGCTTATCTTCCACCATACCTCGTTTTATCGCCACTCAGGAATCTTCACTGCTGTCCATTGTTCCATTTCTCCACCTTCATTCCATAATCCACGCACTCATAATCCATGCTATCGTGCACTCATAAACAGTTGAGGGAGAGACGAAAATAAAACGTTTTTCTAGTTAAATCGAGCCAAATCTGAGAGCAATGATTAATAATCAATGTGACGGACGCTAATTAGGAAAAGAGCATGTGAATTACATAAACATTTCTTTATCTTCACATTTTCGCCGCCAAAATACAATATATAATGTTGAAAGGGCGAGGACTAAAAATTTTATGGGATGAAAGTCAGTTACAAAAGAGTAATGAGGAAAACCTCTACATATTCTGGATGGAAATACATTAAAAACATTTTGGAATGAATATTAGAATTAAAGACTTTTTCTCACTGCTGTTTCTTTCACTATATTTTTTTTCACTGCTAGCTAAAATGAAAACTAATGCAATCTCCTATCACCTTCGTATTGACAACACTTTTGTTAATTTTATTTATTATCTATTTTATTAATAATGTTATGTCAATAATTTCTACTTTTGTCCAAAAAGTAGTAAAAATGTCCACCGATCGGGAAGCAACAAGAAGCCTTCCCTGACGGCGAATGAAAAATGAGAAGATATTCGTTAACGATCCGCCATTGCTATAAGACTTAAGTTTGACGTTGCGCACAGAGTTATGTGGACGGAAGCAGGATACGGCAAATAGAAATAATACGAATAATAAGAACGAGAAGAAAAGCTTCAACTATTACGGTGGTAATGATCTTGTGTAATATTCTTTACATTTTTATAATGAGAAATGCATGAATTAGAGAAATATTCTCTGTGTAACGTGTACTCGAGAAATTAACCCGCACGCCGCTAATCTGAACATGGTCTCTATTCATTTCATCTTTTTATTTTTTCTGTATTTATTGGCTCAGTTATTTATTTTCAATCTTGAAATTTTACTTTTACATGTACGACTTATATTAATAATTTGAATATTATCTGTAAGCTCGAATTGAATGATCGAACTTGCATGATCTGGTATTAACTCTGAGATTCGAGAAACAACCACGTTCTAATACATATACTGGATTTGTGTGTGAATAGCGGTACACCGCACGGTATCCCAACTCGTTGTTGCGAGGAATTTCAACAAGAGGATTCCACCGTAGCCGAGGACGAAGGAAACTACACTCATGGAAACCCTTCTCTATAATCCTGACATCACGAGAACAGTGAGGACGCCCCATTACCAGCATATTAATGATGAACAGGGAACGTCGTCTCTCTTTGCGCAGATAATCAGCGACGACTCGAACAATGTCCGAGTCACAACGTCTTCATGCTGCTCGTAGGCTCATTCTGGGGCTGAGTGTCCACGTTATTTGCGAAAAAGGTAAACAACAGGTTTTGTTCGTGTTTTTTATTAAGGGGAATAGTTTAAAAGTATGCATTATTTTAGATGTAAGGACTGAGTGATTTATGCACTTTTTTTCTTGATTTTGTGAAAAATTGTAAAAAAGGGGTACAATTAGTGAGTTTTCTTATAATAAACTGAGAAATCGAAAGCTTCGTTCATGTGTTATTATCGAGCAGTTCATCCTCAAAATTCACTCCTTGATATTAGGAATTTCTTGCATGTGTTATTTCCCAATGTGAGGTCAAAATAATTCCATTAGCTTACAAATTAATAAAGAAATCAATTATAAAACATTTATACATAAAAAACCTTCAAAATCTGTACATGCATGATTTCACGAGCGCCGTACCTTTTCGACAACGAGCCATCAGACGACACTTGTGTTTCACGCGCCGCCATCACCAACCAATCAGGAAGCTTTAAATAACTTCCATTCACAACTAGTCGAAAATGAAAACATGCGCCCCCGTTGAGGCGTTGCCCCGCTGCTGGGATATACCTGGTTAAGAAAATCATCCACAAGCTGACGTGTAGGTTGGCGCCGAATATTGCCATCCAGCGGGGGAAACATCACAATCACATCCAGTGATAAAACATTCATTACACTTACGGCACTAATGACCTAAGCATTTGACACACCCGGATTCGCTAATCCATCCACGATATGAATCTTACTGTTGTCGAAAAGAGTGTGGTGATACAGAATACAAATCCACAGAATTAACGGAATCAAAAAAACACGACTTCCACAGTATAATTATTTAATCTCTATATAAATATCTTTCCCACACATTTTAATATCAAAAGAGAAAAGCTCAAGGAAAATACTGGCAATAAATGTGGAGGTTTTCACGCCATTCTTCAAAAGATCAACATTTCTGACAGGGTAATAATTGACAAATATTTTGCTCAATAGTTACGAGCTAAAGAAGCAAAAGAAGCGATTAATAATAGCAGATCTACAAAAGAAAAATAACAACATGGAAACCTTATGATATGGAAAAGACTTTTCCCCGCCCAATTATCTTAACAAGACTTGTTATGTGTTATAAGACGCAGATAATAGGTGGATCCAATATGGAAAAGAAAACGAAAGGTCATTTACGTCTGTCACGTCAAGGCCAAAGGCAAGAACGAGCACCAATAACTTTCTGCACTTTTAGAATTTTGTGAGTTCCTGCTTGCGAAGTCACATTCTTTCCTCATGCTGAATGGAAGGTGACAGGTCTTCTTGTGAGGAGGCCAGATCCCTAATACAACTAGTGATCCTAAAGCAGGGTACACACTTTCTCGTACTAGCTCATTTCCTCGGTCTGGGTTAGCTTGTCGGTCATGCCACATCCTCTGGCCACCTGCAATCTATCGTCGCACAAACTACAGTTTTAAAAATATTCCAAACGTTTTTTATATCCTAACGGTAGTACCCAAATATTTCTTTAAGAATACTAAGAGTCGTTTTTAAGAAAATGTCTTTTGAGCGTTACTGTAAATACGGAAATTTCATTTTCACAGAAAAGTTTAGAGTTTTCATCAGACATAATTTTAACCACGTGTACTCATAAATGCAATAATAAAATCTAATCGCCACAAATGTAAATATTAACGACGTGAGAGGCATGTCAAAAAATTACATTTTTGTAATTAAAAAACAATAGAATGGAGCAAAATGGCCTTTAAATCATCTTATACGGTTCAGTTACCTTTACTAAAAGTCTAAAGAAAAAAATGAAACCGAACAGAAATTCTTGTTTTTGTTATTTTTTTTAATACTGCACATGTTTCACGGAATATTGCCCGATAACTACTAAAATGATGAAAAAATGTATTAGACCTTAATGAAAGAACTAATTGTAGAGAACTCATTCGAAGGAAAAATATTAATTTTTAATTTTGTAAACGTAGAAAGATGCCAAAAAAATCAAACTTAACAGTGTTCAGAGTAAACAGTGAAACTCGTACCTATGCCATCTTTATTCTATTCTTTTCTAAAAATTAAAAAAATTGACGTAATTTAAAAAAAGAATGGAAATGTTACCGGGGATTCATGAAAAGCATTTAATTTTTTTGTGGCCAAATAGCGTGTTTTGTAGTTGCTCTAGTTTTCTTGAAAAAATTATGCCTACCGACATGTACTATGATGAGCTGAAAACTTGATTCTATGAATACACGTTTTAAATATAAATATTATATATTTATTAAAACCATGTCCCTATTTACCCTGTCCCTGTTTTTTTGTGACAGTGACTTATTTATCTTTTGTATGTGATGTAATAGGTTTAGAGTAATGGGAATTCATTGGTCTGGTGAATAAGATTTTAAAAAATAGTTATTAAAAATATTTGAAACAGAACCAGATAACATTCTGAAATGTTTGAATAATTGTTAAAATTAGTGCGATTTATGATAACAACTACTACAAACAAATTTCTTTTTTAGATGACTATGAACTTTCTTTCTGAGTTAATATAACAAGATAATGGATACAGTTCCTAATGTGAGGGGTTTTTCTGATACATTTGACATATCTTAGAGATATTATTGTATTACAAATGGATAGTAGTACATGTTAAAATTATATGTTATTCAAACTGTAGTGCAATAAAAGAGTTGTTAATTTAAATACAATCAATATAATAATTTATGTTAAGTTCATATCTGCAATTAACATTTGGTTATTGCTAATAAATAATTGCAATTTGTATGTTTTTCTTTTACAAAATTGTTTCTTGTATTAATATTTTTGTGTATGCCTCTGAAAGCGTTTGGAAGATGAAAAAAGGACAATTTATGATAATAATTGTAAGAATGTAAATGGTAGTCAGGAGAATAAACAACGAACGATGCTTCCAGTTCTTGCCACACTTTTTACTCCTGTAACCCCAAAAAAGGTAAAGAGATAATTGTTTATTACTAACATGTTTGATATAGTGCTTTTATGAAGAGTTATGAGCTTGCAGTGCCAAAATATTCGACAAAGCCACGTCTTATCAAGCGAAACTAGGATTTGAAGCCGTGGCTCGAAGAAAGTGCGGCTCAGACCTCCTCTTAGAAATCCACTCATATTTTGGGGCAGCAGACAATTCTCTGACTAGAATCTCTTTTCTAAATGATATTCAAAGACTAAACCTAACAGTTTTTGCATGTGAAACCTTCAACTTATAATCCTTATTGCATTTCAAGAGACATCAGTTGTAATATTTATGTTGAAACACAGCTCTTCAATCATATCGCCCAATCATCCCCAATCATATTCTCTTCAAACATCATCCCGCAAAATCCGACCCACCCACCCTTATCTACGAAATGTCAAAAGGGCATATTATCAACTCCTTGTCACACAACTCCTACCAGCACTATCAGCACTCAAAACCACAAAAGAAATAGACCAAGCAATCAATGTACTTACAGCATGTTAGATATATTAGATTTAACGGTCCCCTCAATAAGAACCTACTCTCCACTCACACTCATACCACCCATTCTAGAAAAATTGATCGATCACAAACGACATATAAGAAATCACTGGCAGAAACATCGATCTCCATTTATAAAATCGTACCTGAACCTACTCACCACAATTGTGAGAAAACTCTTAGCCATCGCCCATGCTCAAAAATTAAACTTCCAAACTATCGGCAAAAGCATCAGAGCACTCCTTATGAAACATTACACGGCGTATCCTGAATAAGCCTATCAATATACCCTCTCACCACTTTATCGGGTACAGCAACAACCCTGAACATGACGATTTCATCACAGAAGAAATCGTAAGACCAATAATAACAATACCAGAATGTCCAAAATTCATTTTCCCGTTTTTTTATTAGCCAACTGCACATCTCAACAAGGTCAAGGGCTTCCTGCTTGCGTAGGGAATTTTAATATCTCTTTAATGAAGTGATAGTATGATGAGAGGTGAAAGAACGATCACAAATACATCCATGCCCGAGGCAAGATACAAACCCGCGATCCTTCGATCCGAGATCAGCACTACATCTCTGCGTTTCGCTCTTAGAAATCATTAAATATATTTCTCTGTCAGCCCCCAAAGTATCAAACGGGTTCCATGAAATCTCAGCGTACTTACACGTCTTTCTCTAAAAGTCATTGTACACATTACAGCAATATTCAATGCAGCCCTGAGAATGTCATACTTCCCCCATAAATGGAAATACGCACGTATCATCCCCATCCCCAAGCCAGGAAAACCAAATGCCACAGCAAGATACTGTCCAATCACTCTGTTATCCTCCATGGGAAAATGACTCGACAAATGCATCGTAACCAGATTAATACTCACCTCACCTCCACCTCACCACCAATATAATACCACCTAATCAGTTGGGCTTCCACCCTCAGCTTTCTACATACCATCAAATCTTACGATTGAGGACATCATCGAAAGTTTCCATGATCATAAGCATACAGTAGCAATATTCCTTGTCATAGCAAAAGCTTTTGATACAGTACGGCCCCAGCACTAATCTTCAAGCCCCGGAACATTGGCACTTCCTGTATCTCTCACGAATAATAGAAGGTTTCCTTATAAACATAGTTTTTCAGTACGACTTTCCAGCGCACTCTCAACACCATATCTCATCAAAACAGGAGTTCCACAGGGTTCGAGCCTCTCCTCAACCCTATTCAATATCTACATAGCTGACGTACCCACCACATTTACATCCATTGCCACCTTTGCAGATGACACAGGATTCTACCCCACAAACCGAGACAGCATTAGAGCATCTGTAAAATCTTCTCAGAGTATTTTCCGATTGGGGAACATGCCAAAAATGGCATTATCAGATAAACGCAAGCAAGAGTCAACGAAAAATATTCATTCTTCGAAGACCTCTCGACCCGCCCACACTCACCTATGAAAACCGTAACATAGCATGGATTCCCGCGAACTCCTTGGCAAAATACTTAGGAGTATTATTCGACAGACGACTCACATGGAGATCAAATACCATGCGCAGAATTGCATTAGCCACCAGAAGAACACATCAATTATATCCCTTACGTAAGAAATCATCAACACTTTAATTGCACACATCCATTCATCTCTACCAAACAATGATACAACCTATACTATATTCTGCATCTCTAGTCTAGGACGCAGCATCAAAAACCAAATCCGAACGTTCCAAAATAAAATCCTCAGAAAAATCACAAAAGCACCCTAGTTTATCCCTTAGTCTGAACTCCATCAAGAACTCGGTATCATCTCAATCACTGTACATTTCCCCCATCTATCCGCAAAATTCTATAACAAAATTTCTCGAATACCTTCAGCTACCGATTTCAAGCTAGGCAAAAATAACATTCATCATAAACATATGAAAAGGAAATTACCCAGAGACGTTTTTGATCCTCCTTAAGCAGACTGGAAACGATTAGTCTTTCCGTGTAATATGTGCTTCTGAAATGAAAAACACGATAAAAAATATATCACGTAAATTTTCTATGTAAAAAATCTACTGTATCGGTCGTTCACGGCTGCTAAGGGCCACAGGCCAAGAATACATTAAAAAAAGAAACGTGGACAGAGTTGGAACAAGGGCTGGGGGAGGCGGCGGACTGACTCGGGGCAGATGGCGGGGGTAGAGTACAGAGAAAAGTCCTCCGCTATCGAGCGCCGCCACCGCGCGGCCGCCGGTCGTCGCGCCTCGTGCGGTCTCCCGAGACAGTCCGCGCGGGTGACCGAAGAAACAGGGTCAAGGTTGCTCCTCGTTTTTCGCCTCGGTAATTTGGTGACAATGTTCTCCCCGCATCTCGTACTGGCCATTGCCACCGGAAGGACAACTTTCAGGAGAAGAATAGTAATTAATATTATGGGCGTAACACCACAGTTTTTCTCAATTAAAATAATACGTAGCGCAGCTATTCGATCTTCTTTGGCGGCGTGCAAATTGCGTGTGCGAGTGGGCGGAGGAGGCGGCCGCCTCATAACGCTGTGGGCAACCGAGGGATGCTGGCGTGCAGGCAGCTGCCGCCGTGCGTGAGGCCTAATGAGCGACGCGGCGGCGGCGGCGGCGGTGGTGGTGGTGACAGTGATGGCGACGGTGATGGCCAAGGAGCCCGGCGCGGCGGTGGATGCCAAGGAGCGGTGGCGGTGAGGCGGTGCTAACGGCTTGTTTGTTAGGGTATAGCGTCCGGTATTCGCCTCTGTTACCAAAGAAATCACAGAAACTATCGATCATAGCAGCCGACTGCTAGATTTTTCCTCAAACCGCGGCTGACTCCTAACTATCTGGAGGGCGGTGCCTGGTGGTGGCGCAGTAGCGGGGGGGGGAGGTAGAGGTGTGGAGGTGGAGAGGAAGGAGGGGGAGGGGGTGCTAGTGGGAATGGAGTTGGGGGTGAGGGGGTGGCGAAGCCTATGGATGGGGCGCTAGCGGGCAGAATCGGGTGATTTAGATTTCATTCCGTGGAATGGTACTCGCGAATTTAATAGCAATATCTATGGTGCACAACTTACTCTTTCGAAACATTTGTTTTTCTTTCATGGACTACTTCTTTTAAATTGTGTCCGTGAAGCTTAAAACATAGTAAAAACACTTAATAGTATTATTTTTTGTTTAATTAATTAAATTTATTTATGTACATATTTACGTATTTATGTTTTTATTACAGGCAGAAAACATTTCAATTTGTGTGTGACACATGGGGGAAATCGTTACATTTGACGTCCGGCAGCAAATCAAGAAACTTATTTTTTTTTCATTGTATCAAGAGAAACTGAACGAGAAACCCTATTCAAGATTGGGGACATTGACTTTCCAGATTATAATAGTTTACAATACAATGGAATCTCCATTACCCTGGAGCCGATACCAAAGAATGCAATTATTTGCGCCCATTTCCTAATCAAGAGTAAAAGGACAAATGATTTTTCCTGCAAATAAAATTGTAATTTTTCTGGCAGATTTTAATACCAGCAACTGTAAATTCTCATGGGTTTAAAAAGGAGGCAGAAAATTATTTTACCACTTTCCCTTCGATTCAGACGATTTATTATTTTTTAATTCTGTAAGAAATCATACCCTTTAATTTTTTTAGTAAACAATTTAGGACCTTAGGATTGTCATTTCAAACACTGAGATTGCTGAGTATGTAGTATAGCATTTTGCCACATCTCAGTATTATCAGGGTTGGGTCAAACGAAAATCGATTTTGCAGATTTTGACGATACACTTAATTAAAGGTTTCAAGTTTCTATCAGCGTCAAGACTGTGATCTTTCGAATATTATTCATTGGCATTACTGCCATCGCATTCATAGTTTGATGTGAGTAAAAATGATTGTCGTGGAAGAGTATTCTACACACTAACAGTGAAATTTAATGCTCTTCTGGCAATTATTACCCCAACAAAAAAGTTGCAGTTCCATCCACTGACAGGAAAGTAATTTACAAAATTCAAAAATGTTAATATATTGCATACAAACATAAGCAGTTTGCGTAAACTAATTAAAAATTTGGATCCCTTTTTAACATTTTGAGAATGTTGAGGCTGCATGTCACGTACCCTTCAAAATTAAAAAAAATATGTTTCAAACTCAGAGGGTCTCCGGCTCGTTCAAATCCTCTTATTATTATCAATATTGGAGAAATGCGGCTGAACGGCCACAGACGGACGGAAAGCCTGACAGTCCCATCAGAAACTCTGTCCCTAAATTTTGTCACAACAATATACAACAAATAATACATAGCATCTATAATATATAAGACTGGGACTAAAAGTAAATATTCAAAAAACGAAAGTAGTGATCATCAAGAATGGGTTTATCTGGGGTAGCAAAGAGAAATGGTACTAAGCTAGGGAAGAAATTGACCGCGTCAAAACATTTACATATCTTGGTGCAAAATTTTCCATGGATGGGGGATGGAATAATCACATATTAACGGCTCACAGCAAAGGAAGAATTGCGCTCAAAGAAATCGTTTGCGCAGTGTGCAGGGTTCCGAAATTGCCAGTAAAAGTGTGCGATACAATGTTCAAATCGCTATTTCTCTCAGCTATGAACTATGGGGCAGAAATCTGGGGAGTGAATAGGATAGATCGACAAGAAAGCATCGAAACAGATTATTTCAAATGAATTCTAGGAGTTTCTAAATGCGCAGCAAATGCCGGAGTCTTAAGAGAGGTCGGTAGTATAGGAATTTGGATAGATATTAAAATGAAACCTATTCTACTTTGGATTAAATTAGCAGATGAACAGGCTGACACACTTATACATAGGTGCTTTAGAGTGCAATTGCTGGGAAGCGACAATCGCTACTGGGCGCACAAAATTAAACGGCTACTTGACCGCGCAGGGTTGGGAGACGTCTCTCCGGAAATGGTGGGAGATAGGGGAACCCGTGAGATAGAACGGCTGATTTCCGATAGACTTGCGGATATTAAAAGGCAAGAGATCTGGGCAGCAACGGCTGAAAAACGTTCGCCAGTAGCTCAAATCCATGCGAGTCCGTTATGGGGTTGCAAAAGTTACGTACTTACTCTGGGAAAGGACGCAAGAGGGGGATACGCTTGGTTCAGGTTTGGGGAGTGAATGCAGCGTAGACTAAAGGACGCAAGTGGTAATGGTATCTGTGTGCTTTGCGGTGATAGGGAAGACTGAATCCACATCCTCTTAATTTGCTGTGCAACCGAATCATGGAGAAGAAAATGGGTGGGAATGGGAAATTACTACTTCCTAAACAGAAACGTAACGCTCGCTCAAAAAATTTTAGGTGATAAAAGGTCTAAATTTATGAAAAAATTAGGATAATTTTTAGGAAAGTTTCGGACCATTAGGGAAACTGAAATTAGGGAGTGGGAAAACAGTATTGGTTTGCTAGAGCGGAGCCTAGACAGGAGAGAAATAAATAAGTCAATAAGCTAACAATAAGTAAGTTAATCAGTACTTTTATGTTAAGTTAGTAAACAGTTAAGAAATAATTCACCAGTTGTAGTCAATTGGTAAGTAACAGGTCAATATAATAAATAAAATAAAACTGGCATAGTAATAAGCACATTAGGGGGGGGGAGACCTTCGGCCTAGCCACATAGGATCAAGTAAGCTAATTTTTTCTGATCGAAAATATAAGGGCAGAGGCGCTGGTGCGGACGATCTTCTGTGTCGCTGTTTGATTTCAGGTGCTGAGGAGGCCAAGCACTGGAAGGAGACGGCGGGACGCCCGCGCCAGAAAATAAATAGTTAAAATAAACGTCGGATAGATTAGTATGTACTCGACTTCTGATGACAGGTTTTTCCCCCTTCAGGAGATTTTTCCTGAGCCGTACCTTATGGTCTCTTTTCCGCGGCTTAGATGCGATGGAGAGTCCATTTGGGGTGAATACCAGAATTCGAAAGATTAGAACACGAAAATATATCGTCAAAAACAGTTAAAACCAGGGTGGGGAATTCTGTGGGTGAAATACCGACCTAACTCGTATAAAATGTTTTGAATAGGAAATCAGCTACAGCTTTTTGCTATTGTTCTTTATCATGCCCTTCGTGACGGTATTGATTTCTAGCCGCTAGAAAATTGAGAACAATTACTATATTAACTACATTGTCTATTGAGCTCAAGAAAACGCGTGCAAATAGTGAAGCTATATTTATGTATAGAAGCAAAACAAGGCTCCATCTCAGTATTTTCTCAATGGATCAAGGAAACAACGAAGTACTTGTTGAGATGGGGTGATTGACGTAGAAGCTAGGGTACAATGTTTGTTTCAGGAATATTTAATGCATTAGAATGATACAATCCATAACGAAAATAATACATTAAATATCATTGTTCAGAAATATTATTTTAATTTTTGCTGCTCAGTATTGTAAACTCTTGCTAAAGCGATTACATTCCATCGTAATTTTTGAATTCGCACCATTGCCCACCACTTTAATTCATCACAAAATGAGTAGGGGACACTGCGCGTAGTGCAGTCGACATCTAGAGAAAAAGATCACCAAGAAGTGGAAAGTGTGCTTCGTGGATGTTCTAGATCAGCGTTTGCCAACTAGCGAAGAAATGACGTCGGAGCTCCGTTCTCCTCCCCGAGCGTCCCGAGCGAGGGGGGGGGGGGCGGCGGACGGTTGTCGCCGACAACGCGAACCAGTGGGTCTTTGCCGATGTTTCGGGAAATATGAGTGGGGGACCTTCTAAGCCCGTTAATTTTCTTTCGGTTTGAGAAGAAAGGTTTCCTTTTGTAGATACTGTAACAATAACGAAGTGTTTCGTGTATTCGAAAGAACTGCAGTATGTTAAAACGTTCTACCGACAGAGGCATTACGCAGTTTTGCAACTCAGAGAAACCCGCGAGATGAAAATAACTTCTGAGAATTTACAGATAGCATGCAATCATGAAATGAGAAAAGGATTTTACAGATAGAAGATTATGGAAAAAGTACTGAAACCCACGAAAATCTTTTACAATCTCAAACAAAACTGTCTTGTATAAATAAACAAGCCTTGAGTCAAAATTCTTCCACATGACCCCTCCCGGGTATCTATTTGTATCTATTTTACATCACTAACATAAGATTGGATAAAAATAAGACATTAACTACGCAGGAACACAAAGAAATGTTTTCATATCCAAAGACTTTCTACATGTCGTATGTTTTTAAAAGCGCGAAACCACTGTGATATTGTATTTTTTTTTTCGAGGTTTGCTGTCAGACCCAAAGACTTGACACATATTTCTCTAGGCATTTTGACGCGCTTAATCTGATTCTCAAGCCAGAATTGGGCCGACACCTTCCGTTTTTTTAGTCACGAAAAACACCGTGATTTTT
>BOPP01000200.1:1176434-1192178 GCA_017312745.1 Gryllus bimaculatus
TTGTTGCAATTTAAAAGAAAAATTGGGAGGTGTTGCGGAAATTCTGGCTTTGGAGTTTGATTCAGCTCTTTTCCGTACATAAAGAAAAACATGTGTCAAGTATTGGGTCTAACAACAACACCCGAAAACCAAAGTGTACGGTCACGGTGTCACAGTGGTTTTTAGCGATTAAAAATAGAAGGTGGAGGGTGGTAGAAATATTCAAGTTTCAGATTCAGCGCGTTGAGATACATAGAGAAACGTGTCAAGTCTTTGGGTCCAATTTATCTTACTTATTTACAATTTTTTTAAATTTTGTGTTCATGTGTTATTGATTCGTGGCGAACTTATATTGTTATATTATAAAACATTGTATAAAATATTGCATTAACATGTTAAAATGTTTTCTCCAAAAAGTGGAATTACAGTATTGGTTACGATAAATAGAGTCAGGTACTGCTTTTGTTATGAAATAATCTACGTTCTATTTTTTAATTGTTCATATTTTTTATTGAATCAAACATTTGAATGTTAATTACCATTTAAAAACGTAATTATTAAGCGAACCTTTCCCCGGCACTTCCGACCCATTATTGGAACGCTGTATGCACGACGCCTTGCTCGGCAGTGGCTTTTCTCCGCGGCTGCGTTCCGAGCAGGACAGCAGACTTTGTGACGTCACAGAGCATGGAATTGGCAAGCACTGTTCTAGAATCAATTACAAGAATCTCGAACAGAGGTAAACGGAATTTTGTTATAATAGTCCCTATTTTTATCAAAATAAAATTGAAATTTAAAATTCAACCTGGAAAAATAGTAACACCCGAATTATCTAGCGAGAGTACGCTGTGAAAAATTTGGTCACATATGTATACAAATCGTGTTTCTTTACAGATCTTTATATTTCATATGACTTGAAATGATTTCTTCAGGATGTTTCGTTTCGCTTGTTGTCACTCCGATACGTTCTGCGTCCGAATGACAGATACATTGACCGAGAGCTCATTGTATTGGATTTGACCACTGCGGCACTATGAGCAAGGTAAAGTCGTATACCTCCATCGTACACGACTTGTATATCCATTGGCGGCCTCGCCTGCGCAGCCGCGCCCTGTGAAGCCCACAGAGGGTCACGCAGGCGACGGACAATGCACGAAGGGCGGAGTTCAGCTCTTACACAGCCCACATTTGGCGAGATTTGTGTGATTATTTCGGAAGCTGTACGCGCAGAGGCAGAAAGCGTAAATGTAGTAGTAACTCAGAGCAGTTATTTTTAAAACTACTATAGCTACGCGCTCTCAAGCTTATTTTAACTGAGAGTATTTCAAGGAAAAATTGGACGCTGTTTGCTAGCAAGCACTGTAAAATAACTGTGTACTTTGACAAGTGAAATTTGAGAAATGTAATAAATACCATGAACATTATCACACTTATTTCATTGTTCATTCATGGATATATGGATGTTTAAATTTGTTTCACTACAGAGGAAGTTATATCTTCTAATTACAACAAAAAATTAACTAAATATTTAAAGGGATTAGTACAAAAGATAAGTTTATATTTCACATTACTGGTCCAGCATATGGCCATTCAACCAAATTAGTTACTGAGTGCACATGTGTAAATAGGAATTCATATTGCTTGTGTTTAACTTAAGCTGCTACTACTGCAATTCTCTTTGTTTTGGTGAGATGGAAACCAACGCAAGTTCCTGCTTATTAATTTCAATCCTTCCACCTCGCGACCTACGGCTCTTCCCTTCTATTCCTTCCATCTCTTCCATTCACGAATAAAACGAGCGTAACGCACTTTTTTTAGACCCAGCATAATCGGCTGCTGAGGTTTTAAACACCTCTCTGCGGTAATGCTTAAATAGGTAAAATTTGGAAAATAACATTATATTTTGTGCCACTTGGATGTGGATTTATTTATTTATTTTACATACAATGTTTAACAGTCTTGTTTGTAAAAGTTATAGGAAATTCATAGATGAGTACATAGAAAATACTCTTAATATTTTATTGGAATATTTACCACGAATGTATAATGAAAAATTAGAAAAATAGTCACAATTCAATAATTCATTAAAAGAAGCAAGAGATTATCGCAAAAGTCACCTTTCAGTGTGAAGTTCATTCTATTCACGTGAAATATTCTTGTTTGAACACTTTAATTAATTCCCGTATTTCTAGGCTGTTAATCATTTTCGACACGTTCAGACGTCCTTCATATGGCAGATATCAGCTATAGTTCGTTTGCGGATTAGTGTGATTGACGATTGGAAATTAGCAGCGCCGTAAAGGAAATCATCTTAAAACTTGTAGTTTAAAAACACGCAATTGATTATCAACTACGAGTAAGCATAGTTGCCTGTAATTCGGGAATCATAGCATTTTAAACTACTTCTAGATCAATACGTCTGGTAAGAGGTTGCAAATTACGTTGTTACTCATAAAACTGTGGACTTTTCAAGCTAATAAGAGTCAATTGTGTATTTTAAAACTCCATTTTTATCTCTATCATCTTACTCGGTTTTGCCAATTATTTGAACACTCGTCATATTTAACATTCCCGTAAATCTTTTACGTAGTGGCAGTGCTGTTTTACAGTTAGCATATTTTCATTGTTTAACTGATTGCGTCTTTTTATGTAAATGAGTGTTTTAAAAGTATTTGTATATAAATAAATATGTATCTTGTTAAAGTAGAGTAAGTTCCAAGAGTAATCTCCATACAAGATTACACTTCAAGTTATATTTGATTGTTCGAAAAGTGTGCTTCATAACTCCTGTTGACTGAAGCATTCAAACATTGAACGTTGTTTAAAAATAATGTCTCTAATTTGAGTATTATAGAAACTTTATTATTAAAATGAGTTTTTATTGATGACCCCGTGATCTCCTGGTACATCATCCTGACTATGGGTAATTTATAAATTGAGACATCAGTCAGGGAAGGGGTTCCGCTAGCCAGCAAATGTACAGTCCCAGATATTTATGTATGTATTTATTCTTTTGTTTTCGTATGATGCTGCGTTGGCTTGATCTCTTGCACGGTGTGTTGTTGAATTTAGATTTTCGTGTTTATTGTATTGTTTCGTCAATGTCTATCTTTTTTTCAATTTCAGCATTTTTTCATTCAATGATAAAGCCAATTATGAAGTTGTGTCAATTTAAAATCAAAGAGTGTAGTACATGCTGAATTCTTGCCTAAACTGGCACTCGAGTATTTCTTCAATCTTTCCTATTCGAGGGACGAATCCTTACATAGTATATGTTGTAGCGCCCGGTACTCAGCACGCGGCAGCGTGGTACACAGCGGGCACCGTGGGCACTCTCAGAGTGGGCAAGTGTGGAAAGCATCACGATTGGCAGGAAGCCGGCAAGGCCGAGCCCATGGGGCAGTACCAGAGGATATGTGCCATACTTGCGTCAGATGTGTCACACGACCATGCAGACTCACCCAGGGAATGACGACGCGGTCACAGCGAGGCTATAAGGCGAGTGGGCCTGAAAAGAAGCAGTATTGTTCCTCAAACTTCTGTCGGGAGACCGTCGTGAGGACGCCAGTGTCTGTCGGAAGCCACGCGAGCTTACGCCAACATGAGCTTACGCGTATGAGCTTCAAGTTCATGTTGAACAGTGCTTTCGGTAGTTAGCTAATGGGGAGCGAATGCTCCTGTAGTAAATGGTACGGCAGTACATGTCTGAATGTCTGTCTGTCTCTCTCCCTCTGGGTATATATATATATATATATATATATATATATATATATATATATACATATATACATATATACACATAGCACGTCACGCACACTTTTTAACTATTTTTGACGTAAGTAAATAAATAAATTAAAGTTATCACCCCTCTTTTTCCATGCATCTAATTTCTTGTTGCTCAGTGTCTGCTGAAAAGTAAATATTGACGGCATTATACTGAATGTGCCATTCTGTGTAGGGGACCGCGGGGTCCTAACACACCTGACTGTAAGGGGTTAGTTGACCAGCAGGCGTATTCATGTCTGGAGAAGAATTAACATTTTTTCAAAGTGTTTGGTTTGATAGATCGTCGGCGAGATTACTCGGTAGCATGCTTAGGGGTGTGCATAACGTACGGGGGATGGTTGAGAAAGGCAACCCAGCGGAGAGGGAAATTTCAATCATACTCGTAAACAAATGAGCCTAATGAGTCATTTCTAGTACAGATAAAGTCTAAATTCGTTGTCAACGATTTTGTAAATAATGCAAGAGCTGGGAATGAAATATCGTAAACTGACTTTGTAAATAGATGTAAGAAAATATTTTTGATTTTATTAATTTGTTTCAAAGGGGGAGACATTCCAAAATGCCTGACTCAAGACAGAGAAGATTTATCAATATTTTGTAAACAATGAAAGAGTTCAAATTTTCCAAAAGGAAAATAAATGTCTACTGTTATTTTAGTAATGCGTGTTCCCCCCCATGTTATAAATAAATACTTCACCTGTCTCAGAGACACCCACGATTACTGTGTGGGGCATGATTCACACGACTTACGCAAATGTATTTCTTAAGTGTCCAGTTCTCGTGTCCCGCGTTCCTTGGTGCGACAAGTAATGGGTAAAGAGAGAGAGAAAGAGAGAGAGAAAGAGAGAGAGAAAGAGAGAGAGAAAGGGAGAGAGAGAAAGAGAGAAAGAGAGAGAGAAAGAGAGAGAAAGAGAGAGAAAGAGAGAGAAAGAGAGAGAGAAAGAGAGAGAGAAAGAGAGAGAAAGAGAGAGAGAAAGAGATAGAAAAAAGAAAGAGAGAGAGAGAGAAAGAGAGGGAAAGAGAGAGAGAGAGAGAGATTAAAATTGATACTTAAGTTTCATCAGAGGAATTCGTAATTCCTGTATTGGTCTCGACCTGATGAGAGTTTAACCTGGACTGTTCGAATATTGCCTGTGGATTCTGGAAACCTCTCAGTGATGATTTCACCTTGCACAAGGTGGGGAGAATCCTTAATTAGAATGACCAATTTACCCACTTTATTATCTGGGGAGATGGATTTGCATTTTGTGCGAGCTTGTAGAGGCTTAAGGTAAATTTTATTAATGAATATTCAAACAGTGTTAATTGCTTCTTTACAGTGTGATAGCGTCGGGAAGACAAATTCTGTCTCGATTCTTGATCAATGACCAGTAAGTTAAGAGGATGCCTATTAATTAAATGAGTTAGAGGGAATATGAAGTATCTAGATTTAGACTTATTCAGGCAAAAAGACAGTAAAAACTGTATGTGATGTAGGGGGAAAAAGAGGGTATGGTATCTTTCTGGGACTCTGCAGTCAGGGGCTGCGAATTTAAGATGTAATCCATCTGAGCTAATAATGTTTGCAGTACAGTGAGTGATACAGTTTGGCCAATAGAGCGTTTTAAATGAAACTTTAAAGAACTTACGGCAGCCTCCACTGATCTATTACGAAATAGTGAACATGGGGGACAAAAATTGTCATTCCACTCCGTGTATAGCAAGAAAGCTTTTGAGTATCGACTGGTCCTGTTGAATGTTAAAAAGGTTCGACTGCTCAGCGAAGTGGTATTTTGCTTTTACAAAGGCCATAGCATTATCATTATAAATTACTCTGGGATATCCGCTGCGGGGAGCAAACCTTAGAGAAGCTATGAATTCATTTGTTGACAAGTTTTCCACGTCTAAAAATGTACGACCTTGGTAGCATGGTACACAAACACAGCTACTCATGGTTGCGTAGGCTTCCGCGGCCGAGCTTTCTGTTATCTAGTCTATTCGGGACGAGCCGCGTCTCTGACATAACAAAACGAAACGTTAGCCATCATGTCAGTCATATGGAATAAATTTTACTGAGAACAGTGAAAGTGTCGTACTCGACAGCGTAAGAGTCTAAAGTATTGAAAATGCTGAGTTTGCTTGTTTAGAATCTGAGTGTGGAGAATTACATGTTTAATAAACATGATTTTATCAATATTATATTTTTTATCGAGATTATATTTGAAATCTATCTATTAATTGACATTTATATGGTAAAAGAGTTATAAAATAATTGCACAAATAAACAATATTGTTTTTCTCAATTTGCTGAAACAGTAAACGTGTAAATGTCACCTTTTGTTACTCACCTCATTTGAGAGGCAGATTTCACACGCTACCGTGTATTTGATAAAGAGTAAGCAAAAATGAATTACGCTGCTAACCACGCTTCTAATGGAAAGATTTCTCAATTTTTGTCTGGCTAGTTACGCTACCAGTGGACACCCAGCAAGTAAATAAGTTATGTGCAACATAGTAAAAAGAAATCCAGACAAGCGCGTTTCTGAGGGAGAATAATTTGCTTTTTTGCTTCACCAGAAATCAATGAGCGTCTCAGTTTTTCACCCACTAGAATAATGCCGTCCTCATCCAGGAATGAGAGAGGACCGTGAATTTTTGAAATCTTAGAAATTTCTCTTTTGTTTGAAAGTGCAAATTATTTGGCAGAAAGGGGTTTTTCTGAATTTCACAATTAATAGAAGAGCATTTCGTAGCTCAGTTGTGGGGAGAGGGTCAGATTTCATTGGTAATACTGGAATCCTGGTGCGACACTGATAACACATAAAACGAACGCAATAAGCTCCTACCCTGAATAGTTTGTGATAAGAGTAAGACATTTTTAACCGGTTTTAAAAGTAGGATTCTTCAACAGAAGGCGTGCTAAGAAGGGAATGGGAATGCAGTAGTATTTACACAATATCATTATCGGCAACATCAGCTTTAAAAATTCCAATGAGATAAAGGCTGAAGCATCTACATCTAACGCTGACGAACCACACGGCAGTCTTGTCACGGGGAGGAAAGGGTACGACATATTTTCGAATTCTTTACCGTGGTAAGTAACCCTAATTTATCTAAGAAATACCCCTATTACTGTGACAAATTTTCTGTTAGAATAAAGTGATCGCAGGAAAGAAATTTATTTCTTAGACAAGTTTTTAAAATGTTAATGGTTGCAAAGCAAGGAACACAAAATATTGTAATGCATTTCTAAATTACAAATATTCTAAATCATTTGCGGGAAACCACATTAATAAAATACATTATTTAATATATAAATATTTTATATCAATAATATTGAAATTCGTGATTATATTTTTAAAACAATTTTAATTTTGGCTTTTCTTCACCATTATTATCGACATGCAAGCGATGCACACATTTTGTTACGCGTCATGGGATTGAAATCGCCCACTTTTTCTATCTAAGTAGGGTTTAACGAAAACAATGTTTTCGTTAATGAATTAAAAATCACTAGAGGATATCGCAAGTAAAGAATCGTTGTAGTGTCGTATTTTTCAATATTATATACACAATGTTTAATAATGTTGAAATTTTATCGTGATAATCTGTGGAAACTAAATAGGGAATATATGTGAAATATTGTTGCAAAAATATAATTGGTATTATTTGCCATACACTTCTCAAAAGTTGACAATTTTCTATTACGCTACTGAAGTGATTACCGCTATCCCTCCCCAGTTATATTAATTGCAGAATTGATATTGTTAATAAATAATGGAAATAATATAAATAGCATTTTAAAATGTATTTGTGGAAATCTTCAGTAAAGTTAACTATTTTTTTAAAGTTTTTATATAATCAGCTGCTAAACAAGAATAAATTTGAAAATCTTAAAATGTTACGAATCGACGTAGTTTTCTTAAAACGAGCCATTAAGACAAAGAAAGTAACGAAAACTCTTTGAATAATCTTTAAAGAAATTAGAAGTTTGTTGTTAAGAAATGCCAATGAAGGTATGATTATTCAATTAAAATTTTCAAACGGAACTCATTTTCCTGGAATGTATTATCTACGTAATTATCGAAGACGAATCTCAACTCATTAATGTGCACCTAACCTCATAATCACAACACAAAACACAATGAAGTTCTGTGAGTTTCAATGAACTGACAAGAAAAATGCTAAAATTCTTCTCCTTTCTTTATTATTTACTCAAAATGCAATTTCATGTCTTCTTAAATGATCGAACAAATTTTCAATGTGCTTAGGTGTCGTGAGTTCCTTGACAATTGCATAGCTAAATATTATTGGTAAAATTGTCTGAAAAGATGCGTCGAATGTATAGATTGATTTTAGATCAGATGATTATGATTAGGGTTTAAGGACGCCTCAAAGTCCAACTTCATTTACCCCATGTCATTTGGTACTAATAACATGGATCCACTGCGTCTGTGATCAGTTAAAATAATGTTTATCCATTACAAGATAAAATGAGTAAAATTTAGTAAAGTCTCAATAATTGTGTAATAAAATAACTGACAAAGAGTGTAATTTGAACAATGCCCAATCGGTTTCAAGAAGGCAAGTTAAATAGAACTATCTTCCACTCTCAGACTACATTAATATTTTTTTCAAGAAAGTTAAAGACTGCTGATAAAGGATTCATTGTTACCCAGCATCTCATCCAGAGTGTTGGCAAGGTGAGGCCATCTCCGAATAACTCTTGAATTATTCCAGAGCATGATATACGGTGGGGTCAGTTCTTCATTGCTCGTAAATAGGGGTCGGTCACTGCGGAAGAACCTGTCCTGGCGAGAAGAGGCAGTGTCCGATCCGAAGGTGAGTGAGAATTACCTTCTCGCGCCTTGAGCAACGAAATGACGAAGACCAGGGTTGTATAGAGTTCTTGATCCTCGTGACTTTGAAATAAAGAGTTCTTCCTTTCTAGTTGCCATGTATACAGAATGCAACGTTCGATAAAGCGTTTGGTGTCAAGCGCAGGTACCACCATAGTGATGTCTATCTCTGGCTTCCTAGTACCAAACTTTGCTATCAGGTCATCTGTCTTATTTCTAATTATTTCTAAGCTGCCAGCGACATAGGACAAAAACATTTAAAATGATAGAGAATTAAACGATGTTCTCGATGCATTTGATCTGTAAGTATTGAAGAAATCTGTAGGTATAATGAAGTAGTGAGATAATGTCGAGAAAATTTTCAATGTTCTAAATCGTGAAGGTTTTATGTAAAATTGGACAAATTATCTCGAAACACGTAAATACCAAGATGGTCATATTACTACAAAACGCAGAAAATCTATGAGAATATGGAAGATTGAATCACTTCAACATTATAGCTACTATCGTATAGTAGAAACAATTTCGTTAATATGTTGTATTCTTTCGAATGCGCCCCATATAAAATCCACTTTGCCCAAATATTCATTTATGACTTTCTTCTTTCACAACATCGATGTCTTATTATATTTTAAAATACATTTTCATCGTGCTTAAAAATCTTTAGAATCAAACTGCAGAGTCGTTTGCAAAGGAAAGTCGTTTGCATATAAGAGAATGTGAGACGGTTGGAAAGAAACTGATTTTAGAACTATCGAGCATAAATTGGTAACACGTCATCATTTCGATCAATCAAGTACACGATTCACTAAAGTCACAATGACTGCAGACACATGATTTCATTCTATTAGTATTGCTGTGTAGTGTTTGTTCATGACCATGTCGCCGTCGCGCGCCTCCGTCGCAACGACGGTTCCCTGCTGGGGAAGGGGGCTCAGTCTGCAACGACAAAGGCTCCTCTCCACTGCTCGGCGCCGGTCCCCGCGATCGTATTGTTTATGTATATGAGTTCGACTCTTACCGAGCTCACGATGGATCGTGCCTGGTAAACGCTGAAGTGGTAAATAACGGGCGAACTCCAGAACGTCGAGCCAGCCCAGCGCGCCGCCGCCACCGACGTCTGCGACCGTGGGGGCAAAGCTTCGTCCCAGAACACCTCGACACGTCCCGAGCTGCACAGACTCCGATGGACGACACAAGTCCGACGGCATTGCTCGCTACCCTGTAACGCTTACTGCAAGCGCCGCAGCCGCCACGCCTATCTGCGAAGTTGGCCGCGGAGAGAGCGGGGGACTACGAATCCGCGCAAGCTATCAAGGCTGATGTCGCACGTCGAGACCACATAGAGTAAGTATCTTCAAATACTGCACCCACTGACGTCTCACCTCAAAGAAGAAGACAAATACGCCTTGGAAGGCTGCAAATCAGCCAA
Organism: Gryllus bimaculatus; assembly: GCA_017312745.1. NCBI lineage: Eukaryota > Metazoa > Arthropoda > Insecta > Orthoptera > Gryllidae > Gryllus > Gryllus bimaculatus. The sequence goes on from BOPP01000200.1 coordinate 1,186,470, forward strand.
GCGCCGCCTCCACCGCCGCCCGACATCTACATGACCACACGGCAGCAGGAGCGCGGACGCCCTTTCCGTGCGGGCCTTGCCTCGCGCAACCGTAGGCGTAGGCGTACCCGCCCCGCTCCGCGCTGGAGGGCCGCGCCGGCAGCTGCGCCCCACTATTGACAACGCCAACCAGCAAGGCGGACGCGTCCGTCGACGACTGCGATCCGGGTGAACTCCTCACTCTCCTTGCTGTCCTGGCCGCCGTCGTCCACGCGCCTCCCGCACAGGACCCGTTTCCAATAGATTGCAATTTTTCGAGACCGCCCATCCGTGATCTGAACCGTGAGGACGTCACGACGTCCACGTATCACGCATAACCATACGTTTATTCTCTCCAAGAAGAGTGAACAACATTCGAAAAAGTCTTTTAATGGTGACGTTTTGTTCAATTAATTCATTGCTTGGATATTTTTGGGTTTAATTAACTATGTGTAACTCTCCGAATATGGTGCTACGAAAAGTAAAACTCTGAGATATCATCTAGCTGAAGTATTTCATTGTCCCTATTTATTCGAATAGAATACTCCAATCACCTTCTCCAGGAGACACTGCCTTAAAGTAGCCCTGTCCGTGCGGGCGAGGTGGTTTACGTGCTCCAATGAAGTCTAGAGCATTATGGGGGTTGCGGTGCTGGCAGATTGATGAACTTGCCAGTACTGCTGCCGGTAGGATCACCCATTATGTATAGGTCTCGGTTGAGGAGTCAGACAAAGGGTTGCCTCAACGTCCTGTCAATCAGATACCTCACCTATCGTAATTTCCATACTGCATCCGTTTCTTACCCCTACCCCACCTGCGGCACTGTCTTAAGGCTGGTATCCATCTCTAATGTGGTATTATTTCCACGTACTTGTACCACACTACTTTTGTCTTTGCTATAAGACCTCTGTTCGCCCCTTGTGGTATTTCGATTCCGACGCTATTAGGTTGTGAGGGCTAGGGTGTCTTTTACTTTATTTTCTTTCCCTTTCCTAGTGTATTCATTTCTTCTTTCTTCTTCATCTTTATCATCTTCTTCTTTCTTCTTTCTTCTTCATATTCTTCTTCTTTCTTCTTCATCTTCTTCTCTCACGTTCTGTTTTCTTGCTTTTTCAAACGGGGAGGGGCAGAGAAGGCTCTGAAGGTGAGAGGGCAGCCGGCTAGTCTAGGGAAAAGTAACCTCCAAAATAAATCTCTGGTTCTGCAAGTTGGGGGTTAGGGCGGAGGACCAGCTGTAAAAAACACAAACGTTAAATATCTAAGTAATGAAGCACGAATGTCCATGAAACAACTTGGCAAACGAATATAGGCACGTGGAAAGTACAGGGTCTCAATATGAAAAGAATAGAAGTCTTCGAAGAAATTAAAAAGATGGGAATAGAAATATCTGTGGTCAGAAACAAAGAAAAAGGGACAGGAATTGAAGAAATAAAAGACTATATCCACACATATAGTGGTGTCAACGAATAACTTAGAGCTAAGAAAGGAATTTCTATTGATTTGTTACAGAATTATAAACTTAATTTTAAGAGTGGTTCATGTGTGAGTGAGAATATTTTAAAAGTTCTTCTTCTTCTGCACTTCAGGGATTAGGCGGCTGCCTGTTCCGTCTTTACATATCAAACCATCTTCTGCGTGGTCTTCCTACTCTCCTTCTTCCTGTTGGGTTGCACTGCAGCACTTGTTTAGGTAGCATATTGTGCTTCATTCTTTTTAAATGTTTTTCCAGTCTTGTTTGTATAGTTGTATATAATCATTTAGACTAAATATATTTAATTCTTTTCTTATATCTTCATTTCTTCGTTTGTCTAGCAAAGTACAACATTTTACTCTTCCTAAAAGTTTCATCTCTGTAGCTTGAATATTATTTTTTTTTCCTTTTGAGAGAGAATTCAATTTTCACTCCGATACAGAACTACTGGTGTTGCCATTGTTTTATAAAATTTTAACATAGTGTATTTTCTAGTCTTATTTCGTAATGTTCTGTGTAGCGTGCCGCATATATATTGGAACTTGTTCAATTAATTTTTTATATCTTGGCCCCGGTCTAACTTATATCACATCCCAGATAATTGAAATGTGATATTTGTTATATTGTTTGTTTTTTTAGGCATATCTTTGTTCTAATTAGATAGACTTTAAAATTCATGACCTTCGTTTTTTGTTTTGATATTTTCATGTTATAATTTTTACACATTAGATTTAATTGATGGAGTGTCATTTGGAGATAATTTTCCTTTTCATACATAATAACTTGGTCATCAGCAAATAGCAGAGTATTGATATAATTATTTCCGTTCAATCTGATCCCTTGTTTTACTATTAATTTCCATTCTCTAAAATTATCGTCTATATAGATGTTAAATAATATTGGGGAAAGGCTGCAACCTTGTTTTATTCCTTGGTTAGTTTTTAATAGTTGTTATTGTTGTGAATTTATTTTTATTCGGATTTTTATATTTTTACATAAACTTTTAACTAAGCCTCGTCGATCCATTATGGCCCATAATCTTCTCCTCTTTACACGGCCGACGTCTCTTTCAAAATCAATGAATGCAATGTGCGTGTCCAAATTAAACTCTCTTCTTTTCTCTATTATTTGGTTTAATATAAAAAACATTATCTGTGCAGGATCTTCTCTTCGTGGTCATTTTTTTCTTCTAACAATATAACTTCAGCTATCGTCTTAATCCTCTTTTGAATCATTTTACTGTAGATTTTATATGTTGTGTTTAAGAGGCTAATACCTCTATAATTTTCACAGCTACTTCGAGCCTCTTTTTTAAGCACAGATATTATTAGGTCTGTTTGCCATTCTTCTGGTATCTTACATTTTAGCGAATATTGGTTGTATAGATGTAACAGTCTAAAGTGGAGAAAAGTGCTTCCATATTTTAGTAATTCTACGTTTATATTTTCTATACCAGTAGCTATTCTACATTTCATTTCTTTTAATACTTGTAATAATTCTTCTATTGTTAGTGGATCGATATTATCTTTCTTTAGTTCATGTTCTTCCCTTTGGGGTGGGTTGAACCATAGATTTTTTATTGTGTTGTAGCCATTTCTCTTCATCTTTCAATTGAACGGTATATTTTTTTCTTTTTTGATTGAGTTGTCTCATTACTTTATAAGCTAGTACTTGCTTCCCATGAATATCACTTTCTATTCTATTTATGAAGTGATCCCACGCCCCCTGATGTGCTATACGAGATAGCCTTTTGGCTTCATTCCTATAGCAGTTATATTCTTTCTTTGTTTCTTCATTTCGTGTTTGAAGATATTTCAAGTATGCTTTCTTTTTCTCTGCCACTGCTTAAGTTGTTCATTCCATACTCTGAGTCCTTTCTTTTTTCTGAACTTCTTTTTCTTTCCTAGATTTTCAAAAACTGCTATTAATATTTTCCCAGTCTTTCTTTCTTCATCGCTTATTGGTATATTTTCTAAGTAATTATCTAGTATCTATTGATATAGCTTTTTAATACTCTCTTGAGATATACTTTAAAACTTTCTTCTAAATTGTTTTTATTTTTGGTGCTTAAATTTTGCAACTACTTAGTAATTTAATAGTTGAGACAACCAAATAATGATCTGCATATATATCTTTGCCTCTATAAACTCTTGTATCTCGAATAAGGGTTGATAATTTCTCGTTAACTATAACATAATCTATGAGTGATCTCCATCCTTTAGCATTCCAAGTATATTTATGAATATCTTTATGTCTAAAGAATGTGTTAATTTATTATAGGTGGCAAAATTACTTAATTCTATACCTTATTACTCAATGTTTGCTCTCCAAAGGTCCCTACTATTTTAGAAATTAGTTTGTCTCCAACTCTTGCATTTAAATCTCCACTAATTATCAAATTATTTTTGTTATTAATTTGGGAAATATCTTTTTGTAGATTTTCATAAAAAAAATCTTCCTTTTTTTCCTTTCATCTGGGGCATATACTCCGACCACATTTAGAGATCCTCTCTCTATTTTTAATCTTACTGTTATTATTTTTTCATTTACATAACAATAACTTACTATTTTATAGGTCCATTTCCTATCAATCAATACTGCTACTCCACTTCTTGCTCTTTGACTTTGGTCTACTCCAGAATAGATCATTGTGTAATCGTCAAGATCTTTAGTTCCCTTAAGGTTTTTCTTCGTTTCTGTTAAAAGGGCTATATTAATGCTACATTCCTTTAATTCATCATTGAGTTCTTTTTCTTTGGTACCTAAACCTCTTACATTCCATGTGGCAATTTTTTATATCCTTTATTCCGAATCGCGTGTCCTTTTCTCGCTATGTTGTCGCACCCGGCTTATTTATCTATGCGAAGATTTTTAGTAACTGAAATGACCCCTGACCGCGTTACAGGCGCCGTGCAGGGTAATCCCAGTAGTGGTGCTGCCGCTTCATTGCTTCTGAGCCAGCAGGATTTGATAAAAGGGTTTTCTCTCTTAGGTAAGTCGGTTTCACCTGGAGAACCTCCCCTACCCTTTGAGGAGCCTTCTTCCGCTAGTTTCGTCTTCTCTTCTACGACGAGCCGCCGTTGAGGTTCTCTTCTGAACTACTTCTTAGTCTGACCCCTTCCTTAATTTTAAAAATTGATTTTCAAATTAAACGGTATGAAATGGTAATTATAGTTATTTATTTTCCAAATGAAATGCTAAAAATTGGAGAAAAATAGGTTTTTTAATTGGCTAACGACTGTCTTGGATGGGATACCAAAATGGAAGGATATATTTTTAGTGGGAGATTTCAACAATAGAGTTGGAAGGCTTGCGCATGAAGAAGGTTTAGGAAGATAGGGGAGGATATAATAAATGGAAATTGTGAACGACTAATAGAAGTATGCGCCCAGTACAGTTTAAATGTATGAAATGGGTTTTTCAAATACAAAGACATTCACAAATTTATATGGTCTAGAGGAACTAGTAAAACCATAATAGATTACGTTATCGGCAAACGCAACAACAAAATAAAGGTGGAAGGTATTCGAGTCTGCAGGAGGCGAGTACAACTAAGACAATTTTTTGTTCAAATCAAGAGAGTATATTCCTAATGTAAACGAGAAACAGCAATCGAAAATTCAGGTCGAATTTAGTACCAGAGAGAAAAAAAATACACAATGTGTTTGCTTGAATATACATCTATATCCTTCCTCTACAAGCTCAGATTGCATAAGAGAATGCTAGAAGTGAACTAAGCAAATATTTGAACACTCTACGATGGAATTATAGATGCCGTATATCAAATAGCTTCTGACAGCTTCGTCGAAATGCAACATACTAGTGGGAAAGGAATAGATGACAGACGATGGACTAGTTCTTTGGCAGGGAAAGTGCTAGACAAGAAAATTGCCTATAATGCATGGTTAAGTACCTAAAATAGTGAAGAACACAACGGTAGAGAACAAATAAATTATATAAATGATTTGAAAGGTGATTAAAACAAGTTATTAGGGACAATTAAAACAGATTATTAGGAAGGTAGTTGTCAGATAAATTAGGAATGGAGTTGACTGTATGAATAAATTTTGGGATAACCTGTGCGGTGATAAGGAACTGGAAGTTAAAGAGGCATTGAGAAAACGAAAGAAGGAGAGAGCGTAAGGAAAGAAGGAGAGAGCAAAAGGAAAGAACGAGAGAGCAAAAGGAAAGAACGAGAGAGCAAAAGGAAAGAACGAGAG
>BOPP01000200.1:1194524-1207561 GCA_017312745.1 Gryllus bimaculatus
CGAGAGAGATAGCGGAGAAACGCGACAGCTGTAGAGCAACTTCGTACTATATATATATATATATATATATATATATATATATATATATATATATGATTTAGAAGAGAAGTTAAAGAAAGGCCAGGATGGTGAGTTATTGATTGGCATATTAAACATTTGGTCTTTATTTTATGCTGATTGCCTGATATTATTGACTGATAACGTCAAGAACTTAAATCAAATGATAGGTAGATTAGAAAAACGTCTAGAAAATAGAGAACGTTAATTAAATACGGATAAGACGAAAGTGATGGAGTTTGAAAAATGCACAAGTAAATGTGAGAAAATTAAATGGGAAGAACGTATTTTAGAAATGGCGAACGAATTTGGATTACTGAGGGAGGGATCTACGGAAACCACATAGCAGAAATAGGTTAAGAAGAGGATTGTGGCTATGAAACAAATGTGGGGAATAATTAAAAGAAGGTACAGGGATTTTTGGGCAAAGGGTATGCCAGTATTGTTGGTTCTATTTTGGGTGGGGAGTAGAAATTTGGAGATGTAACAAAAGGAGTAAACTAGAAGAAATACTTGAAATATTTTTAAGATGGATCCGAGGAAAATAATATTACACACCTGGTTACATGGTAATATGGGAGACAAAGAGGCAAAAAATTAAATGGGCAAAATGACATGTAAGTTCGAGGATGGGCTTCAGAGAGGGGTCAATGAGTTATTAAAGCAAGTTGGTTGGGAAATAGATAAAAACAGAGAGACTGAGAAATTTGATTGGAAAGGGAAAGTTTTTGGAATAATTAAGGTTTTTCCTTGGAGGAGGTGTCAAGGTTATGAGGAGAAGGTTTAGACTTAACTAACGAATTGATACAAAGAGATAAAGATCAGTTATTGCAGGAAGATTATGGAAAAATAAAGATTTCAAAATTTAATTAATGGTAAAAAATTATTCAGATGGATGATATTTCCAGTTATTTGAAAGGAAATTGTAAGGAAAATTAGAGACGTAGGATTGGTTAAGATAGGTAATGAATTGAGAGAGAGCAAATATTGCCTCAATAGTGAGGGGAAAATGTAGGATCTGTGAGATGGAAGAAGAATATATTTAGAGAGATGTCTCGTTTTTTGAGAAAGGAAGAATGTGGACAAGGTGGAATATTCAGGATAAGGTGAGATGGTTATTAGAGGACTAAGGTGAAATGATTAGTGTGATCGATAAGTACAGGAAAATGCTTAGTATATAGCATGTCTTATATTCTAGTGTGTATGTATTGTGCATCTTGCATGCTTCATCAGCATGCAAGTGTGTATGCTTCATCAGCATGCATGTGTATTGTGCATTTGACTTATTCAACTATTGTCTTATTCAGCTGTTGTATTTGTACAAAGTTGTAATTTTTTTTCATTCCGAACGGTATTATCAAATTAGTATTATCTAGCAAGATGAGCAAAAATGAAGCTTGGGAATGAGTATGTGAAGATGTAGAACAGAGTAAAGTAAAAAACAGAACACGCTAAATGGAATATAGTATTACAGAAAGAAAGACTGAAAAAACTATACAGAGATTTAAAAATAGAAAAGCAGCCGGTCCGGGATGGGTATACATTGAATTGCTGAAGCATGGTCCCAGTTTATTATTGGATATTCTTACCCAACTGTAGATGTTTAATGGGACAAGAATTACCTAAGGACTTCAGGAAAGGATATTGTATATTTGTAACGAATATTGCGCTGCGAATTCAGTGCGCGCGGATTGCGTCATCTGCCGGCGCCCCTTCCCTTCCCCCCGAAATGGACGGTTCCGAACTATTCGCGAGTCGCGGGAAAGGTGGAGAATGTGCTGGTTGTGTCGAGACGACGTCGGCAGGGTATAAATTCGCCGCTGCTGGCGGCCGCGAGACAGTAAGGCAGAAGTAGCAGTCAAGTCAGTAGCAGAGAAGTCATTTAGTAGTCAGTCAGTGTATGTTAGTGTAAGTCGGTGTGTGTATGTCAGTGTAAGCCATTGTAAGTAGTAGTCGGAAGTAAGCAGCCTCGGATCAGTTAGTGTATGTAATCAGTGAATAAGCAGTCAGTCCGTCAGTGTGTCTGAAGTGGAATCTGTGCAGTTAAGTGTGCATCGCGGTAAACAGCAGTGCAGTGGACCCTGATGTGCGCAGTGAAGTATGGTCTGCGCAGGGAATTGTGGTCTGCGCAGTGGACCGTGGACAGTGCTTTGGACTGCGATAGTGTAGAAGAAGTGAACTGTGTAAATAAATAATAAAGAGAACGGAGTCGTGTGTAAGAAAAATAATTAAGTGAACAGCGCAAGAACTGTGGTAAAATATACCTGTATATAGATCAAGCAGTTTTTCGTGTTAGTAGATTTTAGTCTATAATTCTTCAGAAATATACGTTTTTGTTTTCGAATGGAATTGGTGCGAAAAATGAGGGTGATGAGATGCTATGTTCGAATAAACAATTTCATGCCTCAAGAACGGATGTTGATAGTTGCGGAATTTGTTATTGCGTTTAATGGTGATTTAAAGGAGATAAGAAAAATTGCAACATTTAGAAACTTATAAACAATTGCCATCTTTTTTATCTCTAGAGAGGAGAATTTCCCAATGTTCCAGAGCCGAAATCCGCGAATTAACAATTTGCAACAATTTACAATTGTATAAACAAATTTGAAATCTGCGTTAGAACGACCATAGTCAAAATATAACAGTTTGGCAGTTACCAATTGATTGCTAAAAGAGAGTATAACTGTTGTTAAAATGCTAAATATTTACAGGTCTAATGACTAATTCTGGACGGAGAACCCAGATTTTTTTGTCAAGGCGTACGCGCGGGCAAAATATCTCCTTGGGCAGGGAAAGACGACATTTCCGCTTCGGACCTATGGAAACGAATACCCCGCCCCCGAGAACAGCGCCTTTCCCGCTCCATGATCTTTTGTGCCAATCACCTATTCATTAAGGTTCTGTCTGTAGCGATTGGTCGGCCCGTCTCTCAGCCCGTCTCTCGGCCCGCTTGTGAACATTACTAGTGCCTACATCACATCTAGCATTTCTCACCAAATAGGAAAAAAATGCAATATTTCAACATTACGTAAATATTTCATGGAACTGACCGATGGCCTACTAAGTAGACGAAGAAGACTTTAAATTACCACTAGAATATAATTATAATTATTCAAGCATAAATATTGAAGCTGTCTTTTGGGCATTACATTACTATGTCTTATTTGCAATACATTACATTGTAATATGGGCAATACACAAAAAAGGTCATTGAATATTTGTAACGTTGGAAAATTCAAAATGTATAATAGAAACGGGACTATGTTTTAACAGCACTTTACATAGGCTGCAATAGCTTCGTGTTATAATTTGTCGTCTCTGGAGGTTCGCTGACCGGAAAGTCCTAGGTTTCCAATCCTGACGGTGACGGATATTCGATTCTAATTACAGATGTAGGTTGGATTTAGCTACTGTATGGGCTAGAATTGCAGCTGTCAGCTGTTCTGACGAGTAGTTTTCCCTGGTTTCTCCGATGAATACCCGGACCACTTGTGGCAAGCGATCGTCCCTTGCTCATTCTGACCCGCTTACTCGAATACACACATACATACAAACTTACATGTACAACTTTACCGCACAGGAGAGGATACCAGTCAGGGGCTTAAATGTTGTCCCGACTGGAGGCATTGCTGCGGTGGGGAGATGCCGATCAGAATGATGGATTTGTTGAGTAGTTTTCTCGAAACCTCATGAGATGGCAGCACATGTCAATGAAATTAATTATATTCCTTTGCCACCAAGTAGAACAATTTCTCCTCTATCGACGGAATAACTATCTCATTTTTAAACAAATAATCGCTTACACTACACCCCTTTGGTTCTACCCACCTCTTCCCTGTTTTCGATTACAAAAATTGAAATATTTGATTAATTTGTGCGAATGTGTCATTTATTCTGTTTCACCCAAACTATTTCCACAATAAAATATCAGATTCAAGTTTTATTTGCAATCATACTGACATTGACAGTAAAGTACTGTTTATGAAATAAACTCTTTCAGTTGAAGCACCGCTATGCTTTAGCTTTAATTGATATGAGGATACTTCAATATATTACGTAATATTCAAAACATTAATTAGTGTATGTCGCGTACATTTTACTTGCAAAACTTTACTAGAAAACGAAATAGAAAAATAAGTACTTTTTAACCTGTAACTTTTAACACGAAGCAGAAAGTACAGGACAAAACTCCTTATTGTGTGTTGGCTCAACACTATAACTCTAACAATAATATTTTTGAAAGGTTTATTAGACCACGTTCCAACACTCACGGCCCTCTACAGCCTGATTGTTATTTTATCTGATTGAAAATATGAAAAGAAAGGAAATAATTCATATGAAAAATCATTTCTTGATATTTTCTCATGTCCAAGTTCAAACGCAAAACAATATATTTTTGAAAAAAATTACAACAAATCATTTTTACTGTCTTAGAAACGTGGAAGAAAATCGAAAAAAAATTGAAAAGTACCTCTCAAACACAAATTATTGTGAATTTATTAAAAATTTTTCGACTGTTGGGCTGCAGTTAAAAAATAAAAACCTGTTTTAGTATTATCCCGCCTTGAAAAACCTTGACTTTAAATATACCTTCATAATGTCTGCATCAGTTTTGTGCATTAATTTTATGGTTTGTTATACATTTGTATACATTGATGTAGAATCCAGTAATATTTTGACTTTGGACTGTAGTTACAAATTATCATGTTTTTACAGCTTTCTAATCTGCCCTTTATCGGATGTCTAGGCTATTATTATTGTAGAAGTACTCGTACACCATACGCTAAGGAAAGATGTTTTTTGGCAGTTTATGAGAAAAAATTTGGTCACATGCGAAAGATATGTGGGGGAAATGAAGGGGAACAAGTTGGACTCTGATTTACAAGAACTGTTCTATTGTCTTGTAACATCGGACTGCATGAAAAAAAAATCTTAAAACTTCCTCTCAGAACACTTATGATTTTTTTAATATTTTTTTTAATTGCTGGCCCATAGTTAAGAAAAATAAGACATTTGTAAACAAGTGCATGGCTGTCCAGTAGTCCTAGGCAACTGTGAACTTCCTCCAGGAGGAAGCTCGCAGAATGGCGGGTAAAACGCTGGCACCTGCGCCAGGGCGCCAAGTTGTTGCTGACGCCGCCAGCGGAAGTCTACGCTCTCACATCTGTAGTTGTTTTAGACTAGAGAAGTTGTGCTATCCTTGACTTAACAATTCGCTCGTGTATAAGTATAAATAAGTATACCTGACTACGTGCGAAAACTTTGCACTTTGTAAACAGTAATTGTATGAAGCCTGCAAATTGATTTAAAGTCGCACCCAACGCCCACCCCTCGATTTACAGTATTATAGGTCCGGTAACTGTGCGAGAAAAACCTTTTCAATACTGCTGAGCGTCGAGATTAAAAGGCACAGAAAATAAAATAGTCCCATTAATTTTATCGTGAAAAATAATTTCGGTATTTTTCTTCAAATTATTTTTACACTGATTTTGCCTTCTACTCTTTCCTGTCCACACATACTATGGAGTTAAGGCCCCCAAGAAAACTAAATCTGCAAAATTGTAAAAGAATGATCAAAAAGATATTATTTTGTAGAATACTGCTCTTATTTTGCAGAATAAGAATATAATCTGGGTAACCCGTCCCCAACCCAGGATCCGGATCCCTTCCTTTCCTTTCCTCACAGCCCTCCCCCCATCTATCCTACACCTACACCCGGACGGACGCTCATCATTTCCTCATTTGATATCTAAACACGTCTTCTGTCAGAATCGCCCTTTTCTAAAAAAAATTAAAAAAATAAAAATTAAAAAGTTGTGTCCTAGGGGACACGCAAACCTGGTCTAAAAGGCCTGGGACGCATCGCTTCTGTGTTATTCGCGATCAAAATGTGTGTAGCAATAATCTTTAGTTTTATGTCATAACTTGCAAATTTTTATTGCTTCTTCTGGAATGCGTTCGATGTAGGGTTGGGGCGTTTTTCTCTATTCATCAGTATCACATTCACAAGGATTCTTATAAACTGCCAAAAACTATTGTCTTTCTTTAGTGTATGATATACGAGTACGTAGGGTAGAAACACAGGGCGCGGCAAGAACTATATCATGTATGGCTATGCGCACGAACACACACCACACGGCGAGGCGCGCTGCGGAACAGTCAAGTTTGATGTTTTCGGGTGAACTGGCAGCGATAAATCCGCCAGAATGTGAACATGGAGGGCGGATTAATGATGAAAGAAGTGTGAAATGTTGCAAAAGAATTCTGCAAGTCCAGTTTCTGTTTTTATTCATTTTAATATCAGGAACATGAGGAACATGATGATGATGATGATGATGGTTGTGGCGATGGTAATAATAATAATAATAATAATAATAATAATAATAATAATAATAATAATAATAATAATAATATTTTAGATATTCCCAATTACAATGGTAAATATTTATTTTAAATGAAGATTAGATTTAAACAATTTTGATTGTATGTTTAGATTCTGGATCTGGAGTCCTGAAGTACAGTTTTTCAGCTGATGTTGATCAACCATCCACTTCTGTGCAATCACATAGCAAAAAAGTTTTCTCAAGACGAAGGGGCAAGAAACAAGTTTGCTCTGAATGACCAGAAGCTCCTAAAAGAACCCAAATCAGTGAACTATCATTTTTAATAAGTCTCTTACTACATCTCACTGATATGACCTCTATTCAAAAATTGTCTGTGAGAAACAAAATCATTCAAGTGATTATTGATGAAAATAGTAAATATAATATTAATAATAGTAATAATATTAATAATGGTGATAATAATTAATTTCATATTATTCCAATTTTCTCTATTTAAAAATAAATTATTATTTGTTTTATCATCAATAATCGCTTGATGGACATCAATTTTGGACATGTTGGACGAGATTTGGCTGAGGGACATTCCTTCTTTTAAAAAAATGCATGGCAAAAAATGGCAATGAAGTCTTCAGTTGACATCTATCATTGTCAAATCGCTTTTATTTACTTAATTCAGTTCTGTCCGGGACGTGATCCAAATATTCTTTCACCTGGATTGAATCTCATATTTTGTAATACATATGAAGAGAATCTAGTTTACTTTAAATTATTACATAAACGTATCAGTAAGTTAACTCTAATATTTTTCAATGCAAAATTTGAAAGAAAAAACTAAAAGCCATTGTTCTGCCTTCACCATTTGTGTTCATTCATTTAAGATTCTGTAAATATTCTATTAGACATTTTTACTTTTTTCAAGGTATTTTTATTTCAAAATAATGTTAGGTTCGATGTACAATGTATTTAATACCTCAAGGGAGCTTACCCTTAGCTGAGAAGGAAGAATGATTGTATTACCATTATTTGTGGTTTGTTGCTTCTTTGACTGTCATTGACTCTTTCTGAATTTGTTGACATTCAACTCTTCTGTGACCATGATTCACAAATCCTCACAATTACTAATAACATAAACACTGACACAATACATAATACATGCGTGTGCAGAGAATTCACTAAACTTTACATAAGATTATTAAAGGACTACTTGCTGAAGGAATCATGGGACACAGTTTACAACGCAGTTGACAGATATGAAAAATATAGTTTATTTTTCTCAAAGCTTTCATTTCACTTTAACGCATGCTTTCCTTTCAAATAGAGAAAAATAAACTTTTTACGCAAAAATTATACTTCAATCACACAAGGAATCGTGTAGAAACAAACGTGCGTTTTACTTTATTTCTGTACATCATAACGTATCACCCGCTTTCCCTGTCTACTTCCGAGTGTACAAAAAAATTAAGAAAAGTAATAGTTCAGGCAAAAACAATGAAAAAATAATAAGGATATTTTGAACGCTAGTAACAAAACTAAAGCAATGTGGAATATCTTAAAAAATACAGCTCCATCATCTCGATACATAGTAGAGAATGTTGTTTTAAAGGATAATGAAAGAGAAGCCAGTAATCCGGAAAAGTGGCAAATCTCAACCAACTCTTTTCTAGAATTGCAGCTGAACTCACGAAGGGAGTAAAACCGCAAAATTCAACATCTATACCTTCCCTAAAAAAATTCGACAAGATATTTATTTCCGAAACTTCTAAAAAAATCCTGAGAATAGTCAGTAAACTAAGAAATCAATATTCATCTGGTTTAGATGAATTTCAGGATTGTTTTTTGCAAACTTGTGTACCTAGTACCTTTATACACCCGTTAACTCATATTTCCAATGCTTCTTTATGCGCAGGAATATTTCCAGATTTTTCAAAACAGTTAAAGTTAAGTCCCTTTTGAAAAAAGGGAGCAAAAATAAAATTCAAAATTACTGACCAATTTCTCTTTTGTCAGGATTGTCAAAAATATTAGAGAGGCTTTTCTATACGCGAATGAAAACTTTTCTCAGGAAAAACGCAGCGTTTTCAGACTCACAACACGGGTTTAGAAAATATAATCTACGGAAACTGGCATTTTTCTTTACTTAAAGATGTTGCTTCATCAATAGACTAAAATGGAATTGGAATAGACCCATTGGAATATTTTTAGATCTTTCGAAAGCTTTTGACGTTATTGACCATAACATTTTGCTATCAAAATTACCTTCTTATAAAATTCGTGGTATCGCCCTAGATTGGGTAAACGCGTACCTTCAACATTGATCTCATGAGTAGAAATGCCATACTGGCATGAAAAGACGTTATTTACTTATCTTTGAAATTCTGTACCTATTGAATATCGGATACCGCAAGGCTCGATCTTGGGTTCTATCCTCTTTCTGTTATAGGTAAACGATATGGTCTCGTCTATTAAAACCGGAAGAACGGTTCTGTTTGCCTATAACACGAATGTTCATTGCCAAAAAGAAACAATAAATAGTACGATTTTAGATGTTTCAAATTGGTTTTGTAATAAATTAATAGTTAACAAAGGAAAAACATTTTTTATTTATTTATCTTTAACTTTTATATATCTTTCAACTATTTGTAGTTAAAATGATGGGAAGAGATTCTGGAACTCAAGAAAACGTGGGCAGATGATCTTCTCCCCCATACGTTACATACAGTTTTTTACTGTTTGTTTTTACTAAAATCTAAATCCAAATCGAAATACGTTAATGTAATGGTTCAGAAAGAAAACATTACACAGAAATAAAAAGCGCCCAATTTACACAATTAAACTGCTTTTTTATTTCTGGGTTTTCGTTTTGAATAAATATATTGATTCCTTTTGTAAATAACAAACAATTTAGATTCAACACTGGAAAATGATTTATATAGATGGATCCATCTCTCCAGCGAGGCAATTTAGCATATCACATCAGCAAAACCGTAGGATCATTCTCAATACAAACAGACATTACCATGTAGCCAAAATTATTCACCAAAGGATTGCAATGAACAGTAAGCTTCTGGAAAACAAGCAGCTTTATTACAAGTACACACCAACAACTGTATTGGAATACCACCTTTGCAAGCTGTAATGAGACAGAATCATAATTAAAGACAAGACTATAACACACAACAGGGCAGATATTACGCTAATTGATAAAATCAACAAAATAACTTAACAGATATCTCAATCCCAAACGCACACCATCTTTAGTTCTCCCACAGAGAAAAAACGTTTACAAGTACACTGATTTAGAAACGGAAATAAAAGAAGAGAGGAAAATGGAGAGAGTTTATACGATACCCATCACTATGATAGCAACTGGTGTCATCCTAATAACTTTGCATTACAGTCTACAACAGTGAAAAATGGCGATGGCATTGTATATGGAATTATATAAAGTTGTCATCCTCAACACATGTGCAACAGTCAAAAAGTTATCAGCAATAGTATTACTCATGACTAATACCTATAATCCTATCTTGACACTGAAAAGTGTTTTTACTTGGCAAAAGGCCGTAAGGTTACTTCAATCCTGAGATTTTTATCCAGAGACAGAATCACATAATAACCATAATAACAATAATAATTAAGTAATACATTTCTTTTTGGGGTAATAAATTAGTATTGAAAGTGTGTTTAATTATTAATGTGGTATTATTTGTAGCATGGTTGACACGGTTGAGTAACTATGATTCAATTTTTTAAGAAACGGTAACAGTAATAAATTTATTTTATAGTAATAAATTATTATATAATGTGTATTTAATTATGAATTGAGTTTAATTTGTTTGGGCTCTCTAATATAATACTCGAATCCTGTGCGTGGTTGCATAACTACGTGGTTTTTAACAATATGTAAACGCCAGCAATAATAAACTTCCTTTTAGTGGTAATAAATTAGTAATAAACGAGTACTAAATATTCGCATCAATTTGAATCGATTGTGCCATTTTTTTAAAAAATTTGGTTGTGTCAGCCTGACTGGCACGCCGGCACAACCATATTTATTTCATAAACGGCAAGTAATCAATTTAATTTTTGGATAATAAATTAGTACAAAATATTCCGTTTCGTTTGATAGGATTGTGCTACAGGCGTTGTGCAAGTTTGCACAATACGCTTATTTCATTAATACTTCAAAGGGAGTGCTCACAATATTTATTTTTATAATAAATGACAATTTTAACCATTGGGCAACACAAAGTCTATTGACAATTCACACGACGAAAAGATACCGAAGATGCATGGTTAAGAATCAAAATACAAAGTGGCCCACTTAAGATGTTGCCTTCGATCGTGAAGAAATGAATATATACGTATACATATTATCCAGTTTCATGTGATTATTTTAGAAAAAATTACAGTTTTTAATTTGCAGACTCTAAATACTCTGCCACTGCAAATTCAATGTTTCTTTTTTTTCTTTCAGACACCCCTCTCCATCACCCCTTCCAGCTGTTTCAACCGCGATCCCCTAGACAAGACCACCTGTTGCAAATACAGCGAATTTTGGGCGACCCGGCCATAACAGCAAGAAATTTTCACTACCGGGCGGCGTGAAATATCAAATAATGTGTTTGCCCTAGTGTCCTTATATATGATCTACCAAAATAATGTTTTTTCCTGAAAGATATAGTGTACAAAAACTAGGAGGCGTTGAAGTTCAAGGACAATTTTCATTTAACAATGATTGTATCTTTATCAGTCTCTTGATGTTGATTTTGTCCTGGAATTCTGACATTTCTAAGTAACGCGGTCAACATACTATTATACTATTCAATAGCGATTAAAACCCAGGAAGAATTGAAAGGATGAGCGCAGTAGAGGTCTAACCGTCTTTGATGTTGAAATTTAGTTAATTTATTTTCCACAAAACAAATTGCGCCATCTGTTTTCATTAACCATGAACTACGTGGCACAACCAATAAATATTGAATGTAATAAGTATTTGAGTGTTTACAGAACTGACAATTTTTGTTCTCAAAGTAATTGTAACAATTTGGTTTGTTTGTTTGTTGTGCAATAGTGGTCAAACCGAATTCGACGAATTACAATTGGCGTAAGAAGTCACGTTCACAAGTAACTAATTCACTAAACGAGATAAGGTTGCAGTAAATTTTAGAAAAATTTAATTTTTGAAACTAACGATCATTCATGAAAATACTGTCAGAACAAGAGTTACAGTTCACTAAATGTAACTAAGAGCAAAATACATAGAGAGAAACACACTTTTGATTTCGCACAAATTAATCTTCCTTTAAAATACAAATCTCTAAGGCCAATAAAGCAAATAACTTGTAAGATATCAAAGAACTTTTTAAATATGAACCAGCCGTATATCATGATTTCAAATAGTCTCTCTTCCAAACCACATCAGAAAGGTCATGACAACGAAGATGGTTATTTCTTTGACACATCACAATATTGTGATTATACACAATCATGTAATTATTTTTATTATGTTCTTAATATTTTATTTCATATATATTCTAATACGGTCATGACGTACGTGGCTTCCATCAAACTACTTATGTTCAAACAGTAATTTGTATAACACTTATTTTCAATAATTTCCTACACATTCATATTTTTTAAACTTCTGTAATATTGAAATAGCAAAAGCACATTTGCTTAAATTTCAAGGATTACTTTTATTTTGTTCTAAAATCAAAAATGTGTATTTGGCAATCAATGTTGGAGTTCTGTGCAAAACCAGTCTAAACCATTTTATGATATGTCAAGCACAACAGAATTACATTAATTTTACCCTTTTCATTTCATCTTATGCGAATTTATTCGCGTACCTGTCAACGTCGTACCCCTGAAAAATACTGCCTAAGAACACATGTACTCATAATTCATGTACACTCGTAATCATCAGATATGTAGAAGACAAGTAGTGGACCAACGTTTATAACTTTAAACAGTTAATCATATTACATATTAATCGCATTCATTCTTTCATCGGCTATACTTATTGCATCAACTTAACATACTTCTTAATTTCACAAAGTTGATGTCATTTTCGTCAACTTTAGGGACAGGATAAAATACTGCCATAACCAGCACAAATGAACATTTTTACGTGGTCTCTGCGGGTCATTGTGCGCAGTAGAAATACTAAAGACTGCGAAGGACTGGTGTAGATGCCCTGTCCGCCGCCTGCTGTGTTGCTGCACTCGTTAAATCGAATTAACGTCCCTCCCCATGGCCCTCACAGTCCATGTTTGACAGCCACAGCGCTGACTTTCTTCCTTACCTGCAGCGAAATGCGACGACGAGCCTGTGCTTGGCCTTGAGGAGTACGCGACAGATCTCTGCAGGAGGCACGTAACACGCAGAGCTGCTGCGATAAGGCGAGAGCGAGACCGTTGGTGCACGGCGATGTCGGCATACTGACGCAGCGCGCGCTCGCTGCCAGACTTTATCTGGGCGGCGCCGGCGTCTGCATTAGCCAAGGCGTGGGATGTCGCGGGGTAGGGCGGGGCGGACAGGCTACGGCAACACACATTGTACAACGCCGTGAGCTTCAGACGGGGCAGTCGGGGTAAAGTAGGAGGCGGGGCGTGGCGGGGTGGAGGTGAGGAC
>BOPP01000200.1:1213703-1230049 GCA_017312745.1 Gryllus bimaculatus
AAATAAATAAATAAATAAATAAGTAAATAAATAAAACGTTTCGTAATGAAGGTCCAGTAATAAGATTTTTCCTGTCAAAAATTCGTCGTTTTCCGGGGCTCCATTACAATAGTACTTTCTCTTCTTACTAAGTAAGCAAGAGGATATAAAAAAATTGAATAAATTGAGAATTTTTTTTGCGTTATTTCAACAGAAAATCAATGTCAAAGTATCAATATACAACTGGTTTAAAAAAGATTACTAATCTTGTTCAACGTCATCTCTAGAACTTCTAAGATATGCGAAATAATCAATAGTTAATTTAATTGGAGATCTTCGGAAGCAAACTAAGGGCAGTCTTATATTAGACTATGAAATATTTCAAAGTTGATATAGAGGTAGAATGACCATAATTTCAAAGGTAAGTATACTAATCATTTAAAGTTGCATATATGTTATTACCCATATTTATTATACCTTTACTACTCAACCATGAAGACACATCACTTTTCAAACTACATTTAAATATATTCTGTCATTGTAGATACCAAGATGTGTTATAAACGCTGAATACTAGGGGAAAACAAAAAATAAATGTGCAGGAATTAGTGATATCTACCAGAACGAAAGAAGAGCTCAAGATATTGTTAAATTAGTTATATGAAATGTTTTGGCAGCAAAAAAATTGTATCCCATTTCTGAACCCGTATATATGAACGGTTGAATAAACATTGGCATTTCCACCCCCGTACTTTATCTACAGCAGTTTTTGTTATCAAAGCTTAAAAATGACAATATTTTGTCATACGAATTTCACCTTCATTCAAATATGTATTTCCAAGGGAACAACATTTTTGTGTGTAGTGAAATATGTTAAAATAAATAGGCATTCAACAGGTGTTTCTTATTTTGAATAAGTGAAGTTCCTCCTACAAAAATGTTCGGATAGTTAGTTTTTGGATAGTAAAGATGTTATCCCATAGAGAAGAGACACACGCAATTCTGTATCTGAAAATCAAATCAATTATTTTTTATTCCTTAAAAGCAACTAGTAAATATTTTAAAGTGTTGGTATAAGACAGAAAAAAGCAATGGATTCGGCAAATGTTGGAAAATAAAAAAAACATCGTTACATGGCATTAAACTAATACCCGACCCCCAAGAAACGCAGCATAAAAACGTAGAGTCAAACCACCTTCCTTTCTTTAACGTTACGTAATTTATCGACGACCCATCGCATTCTGTTACAAATATCTAGTGATATTGTAACGTTTCTCAGTGGTGAATTAAAACACACTCACAGGTATTATTTAAAAAAAAGTTTATTCGTTAACAATGTCACACGAAAATTACTTGATATATTTACAGATATTTTACACGGTCCTTGTGTTCATCACTTGATTATTTTTCTTACACACGACTCCGTTCTCTTGATTATTTATTTACACAGTTTACTTCTTCTGATTATTTATTTACACAGTTTACTTCTTCTGATTATTTATTTACACAGTTCACTTCTTCTGATTATTTATTTACACAGTTCACTTCTGATTATTTATTTACACAGTTCACTTCTGATTATTTATTTACACAGTTCACTTCTTCTTATTATTTATTTACACAGTTCACTTCTTCTGATTATTTATGTACACTGTTTCCCTTCTTCTACACTATCGCACAGTCCGATGCACTGTCCACAGTCCACCGCGCCGACCACAATTCCCTGCGCAGACCACAATTCCCAGCGCAGACCACAATTCCCTGCGCAGAACACAACCTTTCCACGCGACTCGCGAATAGCCTGGAACAGACCAGTTCGGGGGGAAGGAGCCCCAGCAGATGACGCAATTCGCGCAGCAAATCCCGGCAGATGATGCAATATTCGTTACAATTTGTTTCTAACACGTTACAACACTGATGCTTTTCAAAATATTATTTGGTTATGAAGGGTTAGTAATGTTAAAACAGTAACCATATTCTTTACATTTTTCTTCATTTAGAGCATATTTGGCTACATAATATGGCTAAAGATATTTTTATTACAAACATACATTGCAACAAAATAGTGAAGTTCGAACTTTATATTTGTTACGACGCTACACTTTTACCATTAGGGTGTCTATAGTGTAACAGGTAGAAGGACTGCCGGGTAATCCTACGTACTTAAGTTGGAATCTCATCCATGAGAACTATTTTTGTGGGTAGGAAACACATTTGTGGTTAATTATATAGTTATAATATTCGTAAACATAATAAATGTCACAGAACGTATGTGCTTTTGACACGCCACTACTTACTTCAGTATGGTAATGTCTTTAAGAATCAGGTATAAATTGTCTGCCATTGCAATTCTGGATTTCAGACCGACTATTTCTGGCCGCCTGGCGTAATCGCAACTTTCATGTATGACATACCCTTGAAGTTAGGTGTCTAAAGTGCCTGGAACTAGCTGCACAACCAAACCTACCGAACTGAGCTTGTGACAGAAAATAATTCAAACATAAAATGAACTTCATAGCTGCGCGTGTTTAATTCCTTTGCATTCTTATCGTGAATTTGATATCTTTCACAGATGGAGTACAATTGTACATTCTCTAATAAAAAACTAAGTGCAATGAATATCACGTTAATATTATTTTGGTAATAAGTTCTTCTGGACACAGCGATGGCAAATGTTTCCGGTATCGTGGTGTGTCGTAAAAGAACTGCAGATTAAAAGAAAGCGAGTTCAAATCCTAGTAACGCAGGCTAATTTTTGCCTCCACGAACACTATGTGAAGAGAGACTTATTGAATGCTGCAGGAGAAAGTGTAGAAATTTCTACATAAAATGTACATCGCTCAATGAAAAAAAGGGGATTGTTTCATCATTATTTATTAATTTCTATGCACAGGGTTGTCAAAAATGCTTAGGTTTTAAGTGTTCTTTCACCTGAAAATGTATTTTCGAAAAACCGTTCTTTGTCAGTCCGTTTGCGTATGAGTACTTCTAGTGTAACCAAAATTTTCAATAACATGAATATTCATCGAATGAACTGGAACTGGCGCTGATGTCACGAATCCTCGAATTTGAAACGCATTAATTTTGATGGAACTTAACATCAAGCACCAGCATATTATTGACATAAAAATTGATCGCGGCCGTCTGCGGCTAAGTTTAGCATATTCAAGACTTGGGAAGCACTTATCATGACGAAACATCGCAGGCGGGTCCCCACAATCCACCGCAGCCAATCTTAAGGGCGGGGGGACTAACAAAATTATGAAGTAGAAGATGGCGGACGCCCCTAGTTCAGATGAAGAAATATTTTAGAATAAAAATGCATGGAATGAAACAATTTTATGGACATGAAAATAAATTCATTGAAACAAACGTATTCACGCACCAGTATTACCACATTTATTTTTTGACGAAAATACGTTGACACGAGATAAAATAACGCTAATTTTAGTCTAATTATTTTCTCGTAGACATTTTTATTTCAATATTATTTTTCATACACAATCCATAAACTTTATAAAATGTCCAGTTTACTATATATTTTCTTATTAAGATAAACTACTATAATTCCAGATTTGCAATTGTATGCTAGTGAACCTTCTAGTGAACCAGTGAATTAAATTCCAAGACCAAGTGTATATTTATCATTATATGAAGCATTCAATATGCATCTCTTGTCAAAATTGTTCTTTTGCAATGTTCAACTCGGGGACAAATTTGGGAGAGTATCCGGCAGTAATAGCGCAGATTTCTCAATTGTTTATAAAATTGTTAATTCGCGATTTTCGGTTCGATGACATCAGAGAACCCTTCCCACTTTAGAATTGTAAAACTTGGAAACTGTTTATAAATTAACAAATTTAAAATTCTTTTCACTGTCTCATCACAATTAGTCCTAAACAAGTCGCGAAATTCCGCAATCCCATCGGCGCTATCGCCTTTCTTTTTCGAGACACGCAATTGTTTATAGGAAATTAGCATCTCATTGCAGCCCTCATTCGTTTTACAGACAATCAATTCCCTCTTTGCAGTCAAATATACAGTTCAGAACGGTTTGCAGTGTATCGCAAAATCGTAATGGATTCTTGTTCGGACAATTGTTGCTAGTGGACGTTTAATATTTTAATTTGCATGCGTTATAAATAAATTACCCAAACGCCAAAATTGTTGCCCTGTAATTAGAAATTTTATTTCGTGTTTGCCTACATTCTATTCATTGGTACAAATAGCATTCCGATATCTTTATCGTCTAGCAAAAAAATCAATTATTAACAAATTATTATGCAAAATCCACGGAATGGTGACACATAACATATTATTAATAATTAAAAATTCGTATCAAAGAACTTCCTATTGACTGATCATTTATGTTGATAAATAATTCTCATGCAGAGACAATTTTGCAACGAAAATGTAAATAACAGAATGGCCTCTAATTAATAATGAAACGAAGAACGTTTCTAGATTGTAACAATTAAAATTGATTAATAATTACAATTAAAATAAGAACTGTGTTGATCAGCGCAGTAACGCCGCCGCCGCCGCCGCCACCACCAACGGTCAAATCGGGGGGTAGACGGCGAGGCGAGCGACGGTTGGGGAGTGTGCGCGGAGAGGCCGTGAGTGAAACACGGACGGGGCTGTGCTGCATCAAACAAATTTATGGTGGTGTTAAGAACAGTTTGGATTGAATATGGCGGTTAAGTGAGAGATTAGATGTGATGAAAGTTAATAATCAGATGATTAGTGAAAGTGGAAGTGCGCACCAGGACCGAAATCAAAACATTAATACAGGAATTCGTGTGGCCGACGGACACGTGTTATATTTCCGCCCGGATGTAATGCAGCAGCGGGCCGTGCTGTGCAGACATTCGCGCGAGATTGAGAAAGATTGCCGAAGACGCTGCCGCCGCTGCCACGGCGGCCCCGCTCGCCTCCAGCCCGCAGGTGGTTTTTAAAAGCATTAAGGTAGCGTTGATTGTGCACTTATTACCAAAGGCCTTGCGCGTTGCGTTTTGTAAATAATCTTTGTAACGAGTGTTTCTATTATTAAAATATTTAAATGCACAAAATAATTTCTTATGATCATCTTCCAATGCAGCGCCAAACCCCTGGAAGCCCATTCACGAAAATGTACCTGTCCCTGGTATAATTTATTTTGTCGTGAGAGTACCGCTTCCCAGGTACGTCACAATAATCAATTCGTGTTTGGTAGCTCGATTCGGTGACATTTAATGCGCACGTATACGATGAAGGCCTGAAAGAAGGAGAAATATCGCCATTGCCTTCGCCACCAGACATTCAGGATCACCTTGCGTTTCGCTTAAGTCTACGGATCCCAGATGGATTTCAAAAATTTTCCACATTTAAAAAAATATTGTTTTTCTAACTTTTTTTCAAAGAAGATTTTAAAAGTAAAATTTACGCGACAAGTACAAATTATTGTTTTGAATATTACGTATTCTATTCATGCAATTCGAATGCCATTTGAAACTAATTTTTAACACTACACTGAAATATGTAATATGCCTGATAACATTAGTTACTCACATAAACTTCACATCATCCGGTAGTAATGAACTTGCAGGATTGAAAAAAAATCCTTGAGATTAAAAAAGAAATATTTATGTTATAAATACTTCATGTTTGTTCGACCAAATATAATTTTGATTCCCATTGCGAATATTCTGAAAGGGTAAATTGTTAAGAATAGTATTGATTAAAAAGCAAGTGTATTCCTCATGAAATGTTCTCTTCAGTGATTCATTGAAGAATATCCTACAAACCTTTTAACCATTTCTCCAAACACAAATAAATTATCTGGTAAATTTAATGACGCCGAGAGCAGCAGTTTTAAGGCGAATGTAAACAGAAGCTATATTATTTATTTTGATCTTCTCTATTCAATTATACGACTTGCATTGCTGTATATTTATTAGCGATCAAAGAAACTGTTTATAAAGATATATTACAAATTACATTACGTCGAAAGGCTGGCTCAAAAAGCAATAGTGATGATATTATCTCTCAAGGGCAAGTTGAGCTATGGAAGGGTTCAGAATTCTGGAACTTTTCAATGTTCCTGGTTGGCGTGACTTCGACAGGAAAATTAAACGAAGCTTCATTTACTGATAAATGGGAAAAATTGTCTATGAATCTATTCACTTTCAGCAAAAAGTATTGCCATTTATAGAATGCCGCCCAAATCATTTATCTTTCTCACTCTAGAACGCCTTTCAGATACGAAGAGACTATGCTCTGAGGTCAGGGTTAAGGAATATCTCTTTTAAAATTGGGTATTTACGTATCTCAAACAAATTGAGTGAGACGGAAATGCCATTTTTCAAACTTCTGTTAAAAATTTCAAATGTTGTTACCCCCCTTACAAAGGTATCGTTGTAGGACACGATATCTTAGTGCGAGCAAAATAAAAACACATTAAAAATGGCATTATCAATTACATCTGTGACAAATTGATATTTTCTACCAAGAGTACAAATCTCAATAGGCGAAAGTGAATCTAATTTAATGACTTCGCTTTTACTATTTATTATTTTAAATATCGACAAAATGCCTTAAAACTTACGTATTTCCGTGCTATTATATCGTCAATTCGATAAATATTTAATGTATTGGTGAAACATGAAGATATACAAAATGCGATTAGTTCTTGTCCCCATCGGAGGTTTCCAGATTATAAAAATATTAGACTGATAAAATTAAAGAAACTACGTGTGAGTGATTTAGTTCATGTTTAACAATTATGGCCTCACTTTGTTAAATTAAAAACAATATAATATAATTAATTAAGGGAAAGGTAAACCTCTTTATACCGGCTAAGAATACATTTTATTAAATAAGATGGTAATAAATTTATTGTTCATGCAGATTGACTTTCAAATAAAAAATTGAATCAAATCAAATACTTTTTTTTAATATATAAATATTTATATTTTTTGCATATCGTTCTGTTTAAGGACGGTATAACACATCCAAGGTATTTAAGGTTTGTTACTTGTTCTATAGGGTAGTTTTCAATGATTATTTTGAGCGAATCATTTCCTTTCCTTTGATTTCCATCATATTGTTTTTTTATTTACTTTCTCACTTATGTAAGGTAAAAACGTAACGTAAAAAATGGATTGAAGGCAAAGCATCTCTCTGCCTGTCATAACGTGGTAAACGCTAGCGGGTAAACCGTACAGCCAATTTTCTCTAAAATACATATTCCTCCTTCCATTTGAAGGAACTCGAGTTTGAGAGTTTCAAACGAATATTTTTATTTTTGAGGGTAAGAGAACACGTAAATCTCTTTCTACGAAATAATCAACTCAGTGCTGTTTAAAATAGACATTAGTTTAATGTTATGACCAAAGGAAATTATCCATTTTTATACGTATTGTATTTTGGTTTTTGGTTTTCCCTGGATTTCGACTAAAGAGTTATTTTTTATCCTTTTTCGTTATTTTTAATACATTTCTCGCTGATTTAATTGATTTTCGTATATTTTTATGGTACTTGCCGCAAATAATATTTACGAGACACAAGTGTTCACCACAAAATTCCTGAGTAGCCTATTTGATTTCATCACTCAGAAATTGTAATGTCAGCCATTGTATGTAATCTAAGGGTCCCGTTACCCCTGTCAGTGCCATTGTCGTTTCCGTCAATTTCGGGATCACTAAAGAAACGTATTTCCTTGTAAATAACAGACGAAACCAAACGTTTGCACTATGGTATAGATAAGATAAAAATAAATTATATAGCTTCTGGTGATATTCGCAATAAAACTGCTTCTCTCGGCGTTATGAATTGTACTAGATAATTTTATATACCGTAATAATACTTAACCGAATTAAAATATTGAAACAAATTGATACTGCAATGATCCTAAGGAACTACCAACAAACGTTACATTTTTTTTTCGAAGAAATGGTAAAAACAATTATTGCTCCGAGGCACCGATTATCTCCGGAGGTACTACCGAGGCCACGATATCACCTCCGCCCTCGGCATGAAGCGTATGAAGTGACAATCGAAGCGAGACATTGCAAACCTCTTTTCTCAGTGTACTTGTGTGCGGAGAGCTCAGAGAATGAGTGCAAAAAATCGGGGAGATGATGAGATGCTAAGCTCTAATAAACAATTAAATATCTCGAGAGCGGAAGTTGATAGTGTGGCGTCTTGCCGGGGCAATAAATTACAGACGTGAACGGCTTGTAAATATTTAGTATTTATTAGAAATAAAATACTCCGACACCATAATACTATATACAATATTTACAAATAAATTGACCGTTACAAGAAGGAACTTTCCCTGGTTACCACCACCGCTGGCCCGATAATTAATTACCATGTTCGGTGTGATGCACCAGTACCTTACGCGATCATACCAGCGAGTATGCCGCACCTACCGTCACGACGTAGCACGCCGGCTTCGGTTCCCCGCCTCGGTCGCCTATGCATTACAATGCAACACCGTGCACAACCCACACGACGCCTTACCGACGCACCCAAGAATCAGATGAAAACAGAAGAACGAGCTAGGTCGGGATCCGCTTTTATACCTTCTGGGCAGGCTGACGGAACTGCGTCACCCGCAGTGTCCGCCGACGCGTTTCCGCCGTGTTCGGGGTCTCTCAGTTACCTCCCACGAACCCCTCTTCCCTTGCTCCCTAGCCTTTGTGCAGCCCAGCGTCTCTTCCGCCAGCGCTGTCCACGTGGCTGATATAGTACGTTTGTACTGGCGACAGATATGACGCCACAATAGCACCGACCGGATTGCGGAATTTTGTATAGCGTTAAAAGAGACTCAGAGGAGATAATAAATATATTCGAAAATTTGCAAATTTATACACAATTTCCAACTTTTACAGATCTAAAGAGGAGAGAGTTCCTCGATATCTAAGAGCCGAATACCGCGAATTAACAATATTGCAAAAATTTACTGTTGGATAAGCAAATTTGAAATATTAGCTAGAACGGACGGAAAGGAGCCACAAATTGTGCCTGAGATTTACATTTAATATAACAGTTTCGCAGTTACAAATTGATTTCTAAAGTTAGTATAATTCGTGCCAAAATATTCAATATTTACTGGTCTATTGACTGTAATTCTAGACGGAAAACCCCCGCTTCATAATATGTTTTCGTCATAGCGTACGCGCAGGCAAAATCTCTCCTTTCAGCGGGAAAGGTGACGATATTTCCGCCTCACAAGTAAATAATTGAGGACCTCGACGCCGGGAACAGCGTCTTTCCCGCCCCACGGTACTTTGCGGCAATCACATAGGCACTAAGATTCTGACTGTAGCTATTGGAACGCCCCGAACCATACGGATCGAAGAGGCCAAGTTTTTCCGGACGATTGGGAAGATAGATTTTCCCCCCCGCCACTTTTCGTGAGGGGAAACTTTATATTAATTTACTGCGAGAGGTGAACATATATTTCGCAAAAAGTTTTGTGCAATCAAGAAGAGTATAAAAACCGGTCGACATCCATAGGTCACCATGAAGAATCTTGAACGAACAAGAAAAAGATAAATTGTACAGCATACCTCCTCTTCTTCAAAATACGGGTACGAAAGTACCTCGAGTAGCGGCAACAGAGGTGCGTGTACATTGATGTAATCTTCTATCACATAAAGGGCGTGGCGGAGCGTGGCAGAGCGTGGCGGAGCGTGGCGGAGCGTGGCGGAGCGTGGCGGAGCGTGGCGGAGCGTGGCGCAGTGTGCTGTGAGTCGCGATCGCGCCCACTGAGGAGCCCGGTCCTAAATCACTGCAGGTCTCCCGCCACAGCGCCTTTTTCCTTAGCCCTGCACCAGCTTGAGAAGGCCTTAATTAGATTGGGAGAATAGGACCTTTTACACGTGGATTCTTAACCGCGCGTCTGACCGGGACGTTCCTAACCACGAGCTACAGCGCACGCAGGCGCGCGGGCAGGACCGTGGTGCGCAGAAGTGTGGCTCTTATTTCTGCCACGTTTCTGCGCGCCACACAAGAACGTTTCGAGTAAAATCGTCCGTGCCGATCTCAGCGGCGTTCTAGAGCGCGCTCTTGTGCGACGCGTAAATTTTCCGAGACCTGACGGTCCTCGCGTGTGTTCCACGCTCCTCGCTGCTGCTACTCTGTTGGTGCATGTTCTGATCGTGTTGCGTATTATTCTGTGGTGTTTATATAGTGTAAAGTGAATCAGATTACTATTGTTCGATTAGCTTAATCAGAAATGTCCGTTCAGGGTTATCCTAAAAGGAGAATTATAGCAGTGCTTGGAATTAGTGCCACAACGCTATACTAAGAGGAAATGGAGAAGAAAAAGTTTGGAGTTTTGAGTAAAAAGTTACAGACAAAAATATGATTACATGCCGCTGTTGAAGGAATTAAAGAAGAACTATCCTGATGACTTCCCGTACCCCTCATTTTTTTAATTTTTTATTAGAATGCACGCAACTTTAAATCTTCCATAGACTAGGGCACTCCCTATATATGGCAAGAAACTCTCTCACCATAGCTCGGCTCCAGCAACGAGTATCCGCCATTTGAAAATATCGCCCGACAGGTCACTACGTCCACTCGCAACAACCTTCCACGTGTAAATGCGAGCCACGCTTTTGCTCGCAGCGTTCCGAACCGCGCCTTGCGCGCAAACCGAACTTCCCTTTCGACGTGCTTTCTGAAACGTGGACCTGAGTGGCTCGCTGCCCGGCGCGCGTTCAAGAACGATGGTGTAAGGCCGCCTAATGGGGCCACAAACTGCCATCACTGCCAAAGCATTAAGCGTTTTCTTTGCTTCTTCTTTCTACACTTCTTGTTATTTTCATATTTTTGTTCCTCTTGAGGTACAAAGATTTCATAAAACGCTGGATATAAGAGATGGGGCATGTTCGCATGTGAAGAGGTGCCTCCCATGTAAACGAGACGAGGTGCCTCCCATGTAAACGGAAGCCGCTTTGTGGGAAAGAGCGTCTGGGCTTCCAAGGGACAACTGTGTAAATGTGGCGGACTAAATTTTGAAAATCCTAAATATTTTGAGAGTTCTGAGTAGCGAACATAGAGTTCTAAACTTCTCAAATCGTTTTGAGAAAAGTTACTGCAAAATTTCGAAAATAACAAAAAAATTATATAAAAAAAATGTTGCGCATTAAAGTCGCAAAATTGAAAATTTTAAAGAAGAATCAATTATGGTCAAAGAGTTCTACAGTTCTCTAAAACTTTCAGAAAAAAACTAAAAAAAATAACAAAATTATTGGAACAAATAACTTTCATTTTACGAAAAATATATGAGAAAACTATATTTCATCAGACGTGACCAGACTTCTGAATAGCGAACGAGTTGTAAAGTCCAAATACACTTATCGACCGACGTTAAACAAGAGAATTATTCATATTTTAATGTTAGTTTTTCTAAAAATGAAGATTTTAGATACAAATTTTGAAAATTATATTTCATCAGTTCTGCCCAGAGTTCTGGGTAGCGAACAAAGTGTTTTAAAGAAAGTTCCAAATCGCTTTTTTATGTTCGACGTTAAAGACGAGAATTGTCCAAAATTTTAAAATAAGGTACAGGAAAGTAGTATGGCCACGTTAAGCGCCTCAAAATTTGCTGTTTATATATTTCAACATTTGGCCAAATTAACATCAAAATGATGAAATTTTACATTTTTGTCACAAGTTTAAACAGCGATATCACAAAAAGTATGATTCAGGAATATTTGGTTGTTGTTTAACATTGTAATTCTAATTTGAAGGTAATAAGCCCACCTACAGGATTTATGGTCACTGGCAGATTAACGGGTTTCTCGTAACATTACCATGGAATTAGGGCTGGCTATACTAATATATAATATGAATTACCCGTTTATAGCCTAATTTTACAAAAATACGGTGTGAAATAAATCCTTTCTTAAAAAAACAACGCGAGAGTTGATGGCTAGCTTTACTTTCCATACTGGTGCCATATTCCTTTTGCTTCGCAGGATTCATATTGTAGAAAATAAAACACAAAAACATTGGTTTATGAAATATATGAAGGTTATATGGCCGTAAGTACTGATAATATTCTGGCCCATCAACGCAACATAATCCTCACTGCAGCAAAGACAAACGTACACACCTACAACTGCACAATAGGGGAACATCTACCAAAAATCACATTTGTTTGTATAATATGTTCTTTGAAACTTTTGTTTGCTACTCAGAACTCTGGTCGGAACAGTTAAAATATAATTTTGAACATATTTTCTCTATTTTATTTCAGAAAAATGAACATGAAATTATTGAATAATTCTCGTGTACAGCATTGGATGAAAAAAGTGTATTGAACATTCATTAGAACTCTTTGTTCGCTATCCAGATCTCTGACCATTACTGATAAAATAAAAATTTAGGAGGAACAAATTTCAAAATTACAACTTCGGAAGAACGAACATGAAAATTTTGAATAAATCTCGTGTGTGACGTCGGACATGCAAAATGAATTTGGAGTTTTTTTAGAACTCTTTGTTCGGTACCCAGAACTCTCAGAACTCTCAGAACTCGGATCAGAACTGATTAAACCTAATTTCGAAAAATGTTTCTTCTTAATCTTCAATTTTAGAAAAACATACTTGAAAATTTTGAATAATTCTCGTGTTTAACGTCGGACGAAAAATACGTATTAGGACCTTCTTATGAACTCTTTGTTTGCTACCCAGAACTCTATTCAGAACAGATGAAATATTATTTGGCACTTTTGTCTCCCAAATTTTCAACTTCAAAAAAACGAACATTAAAATACTGAATAATTCCCGTGTTTTACGTTGGAAGAGAAAAGTGTATTGGATGTTTCTATAGAACTCTTATGTTCTCTATTTAGAATTATTTTCAGAATTGATATAATAAACCAGTATTTTCTCCCAAATCTTCAAAAACATGAACCTGAAAATATTGAATAATTCCCGCATTTGACGTCGGTCGACAAAAGTGTATTTAGACTTTCTTTAGAGCTCGTTGTTCGCAACCCAGAACTCTGGTCACATCTGAAGAAATATAGTTGTATTTTTTGGAAAACAAATAATTTTTTTCAATAATTTTGTTATGTTTTGAGTTTTTTGTCTGAATGTTTTTGAGAACTGTAAAACTATTGACTACAATTGAGCGTTCTTGGAAAATTTTGAATTTCCAGACTTCAGCCCGCAGCAGTTTATTTGACTTTTAAATTTATTTTCTTCTTGAGAACTCTTTGAGAACTCTAGAATTCTAGAACTCTTTGTTCTCTACTCAGAACTCTCAAAACCTTTAGGATTTTCAAAATTCAGCCCACCAACTCCACAGGCCTCCAAAGGACAAGGCATGGGAACCGCCGCGTTGGCGACGGCCGGAGGGAAGAAGCTGAGAGAGATGCTTTTCAATGCAGGTTGGAGAGGCGTAGGGCAGGGCCGTAGCCAGAGAGTCCACCGGGCACGATAACCACGCACTATTAGTTCGGTGCTAGCAAATGCTTGTTGGTTTGCAGTTACACTTCTATGACCTGTATACACAGAAATTAAAAGCACTCTATTAGCACAATTCGACAGCTTTTTTTCTGGGTTAATTTTCCATTTATGAACAAATATATTAATTTCTTTTATAAATAATAAACAATTTACATGTTTCAGGAGTGTTTATACGCTTCTGTAATTGAAATTTTTGCATAGGCAGTATGTTTTCAAACCAACTTTTGAGTGCTGATTGTTGCTGACCTATTCGGAATATATAAGACGTTTATTAGACAAATTACAACGCTTAAAATTGTTTAAGAGTTTATTTTCTAGGCTTTGTCGTTTCCTCCCAGAACATTCTGCATATGAACAAGATTTATCCACTTTTCGTTACCAGGACCCGACTATAAGAATATTTCTATAAAAAATTCGCCGTCTCCCGTTGCTCGATTACAATACTTTCTCTTCTTACAAAGTAATTACAAGAAAGTAAAAATGCGACATCTTTTAGAAACTTTGGGTAGAATGGTTAAATGAATAGGGCTTCCTGAATTCTTTCTTCAAATGTGATCGTTCTGATCCAACTCTAACCTCCCTCAACCCGAGAAGATTACAAAATACTCATGAGTCTAGGTTTAAAAGTTTAAAACGTAATAATTCCGTAAGGTTTTGGCCCTCATCATGTCCATTTCCGGTTGGCTGTGTGGTTCACAACCCCGTGCAAATTACGTGTGTTCGTCACTTCCATTGCCGTCCAACGCATTATGTATACGGGTGACAACCATGCGACTGACGTTTGCGGGTTCATCAGAGAGAATGTAGTTTTCAAGGATATTACGATACGACCCAGAGATGTAGAGTCCGACAAAATTCGCCAGTGTCTCCAACTGACACAGAATTGCTGTTGCTCTCACGGAATGTTTAGATATAAAAATTAACAAAAATAAAAAAAACAATATCACGAGTGTCCCCCCCAAAAATTTTACACTTTTTTAATGACATCCTTAGAACAAAAATTAAGTGAAAAAATAAATACTCAAGCAGTTTAAAAGATTCTCTGAACTGTTTATTAAACACTCGTGTGAATACATTTATACATTAATTTATTCACATATTTAATACTTCTTAATGTGCAAGAAAGAGTATTTCCAGATATTTTCTGCAGAAGAAAAAAAAATATGCAAATTATAAGAATCGGCATCAAAAATTATATCAGTATCAATTTCTGAGGAAATTGAGGAAGAATTAGAATTAACGCGTGGGGTTTATTTATTCGCGATTAGTGAAATATATTTTAAATCTTGCACACAGATTTCAAAGTTGATTTAAAACGTTGCTCGCGGTGTGGCGGTGCAGTAATTGTGCGACGTGAGGACTAATTTGATCAATTACTGGGGAGAAGCTTAGTGAGGCCGACGCTGGTAGGCTGCAGAGAAAACGAGATTGCCTCAGTGTGTTTTACTATTGTACGAGGGTGAGTCAAATGGAAACCGACATTTTTTACAGATCCTTTTTTTATAATCAAATTTGGAACAAGTACTTTATTTTTTAATGTAGTCCCCCTACTTTTCGATGTATTTCTGCACCGAATCGTGAGGGCATGGATACCTCGAAAAAAAATACCTCAAATGTTTCACCTCGGTGTCGGCCGCGAAATGTTTGCCACCTAAGGTGTCCTTTAGTGGAAAGGAAGGCGTGGAATTGGGAAAATAAGGTGGGGTGGGGGACTCCAAACGCAAGTTCTTGATAGTCGCCAAGGTTGCACGAGGCGTATGAGAACCCTTGTACACCGAACAGGTAGGGTATCAAATGATGTCACTGCAGTGCCTCTGAGCGGGAGGTCCCAGGTTCTATCCCCAACGGCAGCATTTTCGACATTAAATAGATAGCTAGGTTCAATTCAGCCTCTTTCTGGAGCAGAATTCTACTGGCCGGCTGCTCTGATCCGTATTTTTCCGTGGTGTCTTTGATCAATATCAGGTGAATGCCGGAGACGTACCCTAACAAATGGGCCACGGGCCGTGCGCGATCATTCCTTCATCTTCCTTGTCCTATCCTCATCCCTTACTTTCACACACTACCACACATATCGGGAGACCGGTCGTGAGCACAGAGCTTGTCCAGGCTGGGGCGGTACCACGCTGGTGGGAGATACCTGGCTGAGAAAACCCCGTTAGCCGACGGTAGGTCAGCACCGTATCTCACCACCAGCATGCAAGATTACTACCACCTTTCGAGGAAAACATACGCACAACACTTACGGAACAAATTACCTTAGCCGTTATTGCGCACAAAATCATTATTCAATCATTTGTAGTCTCAAGACAAGGGTAGCATCACATTGTGTGTGGCTCGCTGCGGAACTTTGGCGATGTCGGGTGCACTCGGTTGTGGTGGTAGTGATTGACCCAGGGCTCGTCTCCAGTCACAGTCCGCATGCTCCCCCTCAAGTTCGTAGCACCTCAGCAGCTGGCAGTAATCGACTCGCATCTCCATTTCGGGCGTCAGTCGACGAGGGATCCATATTGAGGACACTTCCCGGTATTCAACTCATCATCGGAAAATTGAGCAGAACCATGACTGACCTGAAATCGCGTCATCGATGGTGAACGGTCTATCCTACTGAGCCATCTTTTACCCCGCTGCAATCTCCTCAGCAGTCACAACACGATGTTCCTGGCCTGGCCTCGGCGCGTCCGCCAAACTTGAATTAGCAGCGGTACGGCAGAAGCGGTACTTACACCATTCCTACACCTGAGTCTGCGATACACATGCAGCCCAATAGGCGTCAATGGATTTCTATTGATTCGTGCCTTCAGCGTATAGGAAACGGCTCACTACACGCTAACTCTTTGGTGCAATCTAAGAGAGGGACCGCCAAAATTGAATCGCGCGTATGGCGCTACTGGG
>BOPP01000200.1:1247287-1277942 GCA_017312745.1 Gryllus bimaculatus
GTTTGATTAGTTTCCAATTGACTGAGGCTTTGAATACAAAAATTTAAAAAAAGTAGTAAAGAAAACAGAAAAAATAGATTTATAACTATGAAGTGTAATATTTGAAAATGCGCGTCACTCTCCGTTCAAGGGTTTGTTTGAACACAAATATTCACTAGATAGTAAGAATAACAGGAATATCAAACAAACAGAGATTTTAAAGAATATTAAATAATATAGATAATTACCCATACACATGTTTAGGAATCGTTTCCCCTCCTCAGGCATACAGAGAGGGAAAATTTATGAAATCAAATTAATAACAAGTGAAATGAAACTAACTTAAACTATACAAATAGAATTAGATGAAACACATAATTAAAACAATGTAAAACAGGAATGCGACAATCAACAAAAAACGTATTCGTGTACGTCACCAATACTTCGGCGAAAGACTGTAATAAACACTGCATAAATATATCCTCCCTGGAATCGCTACAGGACCTTACCCCTTCGCACTCGGTCCTTTCCTCACTCCTTACGGCCATTCTGGGGTCGCCACGCCGTCTCCCTGCTGCCGATTTGATAATTCAAGGCCTAAAGTTCCAGTCTGGAGTGAGAAATGTTGAGCGGAGATTTATGCAGTCTTTCACTCTTTAACAGTGGGACAATGAGACGCACGAGACGATAGGACAGTTATTTTACAAAAATCGTGTACATATAACCGAGTTGGAGAAAATATTTAAAAAAAATAATAATTTTCTTCAATTCTGCGATTCTTCCTGATTTCAGATCTATTATTCCATTCTCACTACTTCCAACGATATATTGATATAGTACCGAGGAAAACCACTCATTAGAACAAAGTGGGTGAAGTATGTCAGGTGTTAAAGGAGTATATTTTCTAAGTTTGCGTGGGGAGAAGTATGAGAGAACGAGATGCCGTTCTTGCGTAGAATTCTATGTTAGTCATAGCAGAATTATTTGCAATTATACTTCTCTGGAAGCCAGTTTAGTTATCGTACTCTGGTCTCTATTGCATTCAATTTATAGATACTTATCGCGTCAAAAGACGTATCTTTAGCAGCCAGCAGTTTGATGCACAAAGGATGTCGTGGTCGCAGAATTGGTGAATGCTTTTCCTAGGGTAGGAGGTCTCTGTTTGCCGATTCTCCTAGTCGAGATCCTTAGTGGTTCATATCCACATGCGATCCTCAGCTGACATTGGTCAAGCAAAACTCTCTTTTGAACTGTGTCCTTTTATTTAAAAAGAGCATAAATTCAGTCAATTATTGACGCACGACCTCTAGGCCAAATAACAAATGTGGAAAATATCCACAGGCCGCAAGTTTGCCCAGATGTCTGAAATCCTGGAGTAAACGTTGCAAGTGACATGGTGCAGTCATCATACATTTCGTTTCTACTCTATCTTACTAACTGAACAGTGAGTACGGTTTATGCCTGTATTTGAAGTCACATGGACATATCACATTGTTATTGACATGTAGGGTTACTTTTGAAAATTCATGCGCGTTCTGTCACTAATTTCTCGTCGAAAAAAATAGAAACGAACCAAATTTTGGAGTAGTTCGGATTTTTCCACTCACCATCAACTGAATTGCTGTACAGGTATTCAATGATGTTTTATCATGCTTTAATCTATCTTTAGTACGCAAAATTTGCAAGTTATAGTGCATGATTCCGGTAACTTTTATAATCGGTATTCTAAGACTTCTCCTCTTCGTACATAT
Source organism: Gryllus bimaculatus (assembly GCA_017312745.1). Classification (NCBI taxonomy): domain Eukaryota; kingdom Metazoa; phylum Arthropoda; class Insecta; order Orthoptera; family Gryllidae; genus Gryllus; species Gryllus bimaculatus. Next base: position 1,249,018 of record BOPP01000200.1, read on the forward strand.
ACAACTAATAAAAACCGAGATGTTTTTTGGACACGCTCGAGATTTCTTTAAGTTGTAACTCAATAGTCCTGACCAGCATTCTTTCCTCGGACGTCCTTTCCCTAACCATTTTGAAACGTAGGAGTTTTCTGAATTATCATCATTTCCCATGATAGTATATGCATATCCAACTTTTGGCTTTGGCGTCTCTACTTCAGGAAGGAACAACACGTTTAGAAATATTTTTCAATTTTTCAATAATCTGACTGCTTTTTAATTTCCACATTTAGACAGGTTTTTGCACAAATAATTTCTTAAGGATTATTTGATTTTCGGTATCACATGATTGTATCACTCAGGGATTATTACTTCGTTTTTATTTTTATTTACTAATCGGGCATCTTAAATATCTTTTGTGAATCATGCAATTTTAGGACGGAAAAGGATTGTATAAGACAGTATTTTAAATCAATGAAATTTAATAGGTACTAATAATTGTCCAAAAGAGGTTATGAAGAACCTAAAATTACGTACCCATTTTCGTATTACCCATAAAAATATCCAGGATATTACTTTTAAGAAAATATTAGGTATGTTCTGCCTCTTATATCAGCAAAGGTTTTCTTGCAATTAGGATTACCCTACTTTTGCACTAGTCGAATGTAGCCATGGTTACTTTCTCTATCTATTTATAATGATTTGAAGCTATTTGGGGCGATTTAAACTTAGCATTTTTTTAGTCATGGTTTCATTATAACAATGAAGTCTTTGAGGGAACAATTACACCCATTGCTCAGGATCAGAAATCACGATAGGACTCAGAGCATGTCATCGATATATCTTGATTCAGCAACTGATCATTTCTTCAGGGGAAGCTGGCAAATTCCAGGCCATTTCAGAAAAAACTGAATCATTCAAGCGGAGAAATAAGCGACAGGCCTCGTCTGCAGTTGTAATTGTTTTCTTATAAATTGAAGGGCAGGTAACAAATGTAAATTACTTACATACGCAATGCACAATTGAAATTTAAATTGGTCTTCAAGTATACGGAAAATTATTGCATAGGAAAATAGAGTGAGAACCAAACGATTTTGAAATGCCACACAAGACCAGAGCTGGAAATGCTGGAAATCAGTTAGTTTGTTGTAAAGAGGGCTTGTGGCGAGAGATAAAATACAATAAAGCTCCATGACCAGGAAATCTGAGAATGCGAACTTTTAAAATATGGAGATTATAGTACATGAAGCCTCAAAAAACCTTTTACAAAATTGAGTTAGTGCGATACCCCACAGAAATGGATGTGTTAAAATCTGCTCTATACCACAAGCAAAAATGACTGAACATCGCTTTCGTAGCAATAAACTACAGAGGAACAATATGTGGCATCACCGCATCATAGTCTTCAGGCAATCGCTATAGCGCTGTTTCCAGATGAGAGAAAAAACTTACAAAATGGGAATATACATTCACAACGCAGTAACAAAAACGGGGTTTCAACAGTTTGAGACAGGCATGTTTAAATCAGTAATTACCATATGAATTATTAATTTTTATATATCAAATGATAGCGACCATGATAATAACTAGAGAAAATATAGGTTAATATCCGATATTGTATCAACGTTGCGTGACATTTATGACCGTGGAAAAAGCCTTATAAGATGCTCCCTGATATGTGAACATACGTGTTGACTGGTCAGCAATTGAGAAGGTGAATTGTTCCAGAATAAATTATTAATATATTTGATCAAAAAACATAGTATCAAAGGAATACTGAAGCGTGCGTATCTAAAAAGCGGAAGGAAAAATGTACCCAAAGCGTATTAAATTTATCTCTATACAAAATGGTGTTAAAACAAGGCATGTAGTTTATACCCACTTCTCTTTATATATGCCATGTACATAGTTCTCGAAAAACTTGAATTACAGCAGAATAGGTGTTCTTTGCAAATAGTGAGTTCTCATAAAGTGAGTTTGTGATAATTTGATATTCCAACTACAGTGCAATGGTCTCCAAGCTACCAAAACGGTGTGACATTGTGTACGTTAGCAAATGATAGGTCATTATGCATCAGATACGGAAGAATCGAGTTTGCTAAGGAAGAATTAAGAATACGAAGAGTATACCGGAACTTATATCAACCTTTAATTACGCGAGTTATTTATAGACATCTGATTTGAGAATGCCTCTGGAAAAGTGAGGTAAAAGATGTGCTTTACGATAGATAACATGTTCTATATCTTTACATAAGTGGGGACTATACATATACTTGATGATGGGAAATTGATGAAGATATCAGTACTAGGACTCGTAAGGTGGCGGCAGAAAATGCAATCTATACAGCTGCAAAGCAAGGCCCATTATAGTGGAATAGGAATGATTATAGACCAAGATGGTTGGAAAAGAGACACTTATATCCTTAGTGTGTGGAAAAAATATTATATTATTATTGGAACAAAACAAATATGGCCTTTCAGACAAAAACGCCTTTCAAGGCAAATTCGTCAGTTGGGATCGCATATGACAGAGGCGTTGCCATGGGATACGGAACGTGTGGACAATATACGGAACAAAATGGTATGGGAAGCGAGAGCGTGGCAACTAGACACAACGAACCAAAGAAACTATGGCAATTAGGTTACAGAAAGCGCGATAAGAAAGGACTGAATAATAAGTAGACTCAACTAATAAGTAGATAATAAGTAATACATGAATAATAATTAATAATAATAATGACTGTATAATCTACTGCCATTGACTTCATATAGGAGAAACAGCAGTTTGTTTATTTCTCACTATCTACTTACAACAAACAAAGGAATAAGATCGTAATGTCAATATAAGGCGCATAACATTGGTTGTCGTAACACAAAGAAGAAAACGATTCGATAAGGCCTCCGTGACACTTCAAGCCATTTTTAAAATAATGTTATAGAAAACACACATTAAAATGTGCATAAAATATCATCAAAAAAATAATTTTCTGTGTTATTTAAGAAAATATATTATTGAATATTAGAAAAACTGTGTTTTAATAACTCTATTTGAAGCATGGTTTGCTAATTGAGGTCATTTCCACATTAAATGCTTTAACGTTTCAAACTTACAAATTCTCAAGATACAAGCGAGTTCTTTGGCGTGCAACAAAGGCTCTATTTAAAAATATCCAACTCTTTTCAAACAAAGGTCATCCTCCGAGTCATAATGCGAAAGAAAACGAGCAGTTTTACGCATATTAGGCTGGAAATATTGTCAGCAGAGTAAATAAAGTGTGCAGCTTTTGTATATATGCTATTGTTCTAGAGACCAAAAATACATTGGAAGAAAACTAAAGTACTATAAGAGAGCGCGATATTGTATGCTTTGGGAGGCGTACTTTTTTCGATTTTTCTACAATTTCGAAGGCTGCGTTAACAGAGTATATAGACAGAGTGATCACTCCATTTGTTAAAAGAAATTTCATGCTTCCGTAATAAGATTTGAACTACTCAGTTGAATTTGAACCATTTGAGCTACTTTTTCAGGTGGATTTTACCTTCCCGCACTTTGGGGTAAAAGATAAGTTTTTAAAACCGTGCGCCCCGAATTGAGATTTATTGACAAGTCTTATTGCAGTGCACTGGTCTATCCGAGAGACTGTGGATTAAGGCTTGTTTGGCGTACTATTTGATGGTATCTATTTATTTACAGACATTAATAAACAGAACCACAAAATATCAATTAAACTTCATGGCTCCACAATAACCACTCTTACCGGACGACAACCTAAAAGGGTGGAGATGCATACAACTGAATATAGGGCCGTTCAAAATGAGACAATTCAACTCACCGTGTTTAGTGTACATCGAAGTGGTCCCCCCCGCCGATAAAAATTCTCTATGCGGCTAATCCGTGAAAATGGTGGATCCAGCGTTCCTGCCGTACAGAAAAAAAAAAATGTCTTCGAGAAACTGAGTTTAAATGTTTGCCTTCCGAGGCGCGTATATAATTCAAACCGGCTGCCTCGTCTACTATCTGCCCCGCGCGCTCGCGTGCGGAGAGCATCTTCTGCGTTTGTGTACACTGGTGTGATATAAAGGCAAAACCGCTTGCCGTATTACGGAGAATACTTGTAATAGGTGTAAAGCTTTATTCCGATAATATGTAATATTCAATAATGTTTAAATCTATTAAATCTACTTAAAAGAATATTTTTGTTCAATAAATTAATATTACTAGATAGGCGGCGAAGGCCACACAATGAAAGCTGAACACAGAACTCCAGCTAAGTGCTATCTGGTTCTAACAGAATTCCTGGAAATATGCTTCGATATCTATTTTCATCTTCTCAGATGATTGACACGAATTGTCTTATGCTCGAGAGCGCAACATATCGATTAAACTATTGTCCCTGCTTTGGCGAGTATGTGTTCCCTTCAATTATTAATGGTGTGCAGTATTGCTTTGCAGCGTTTGCAGCCGAAATGTTTATTACATTAAAATATTGAGGTTTTTTCTGGGAGCGCTGTTTGAACTAAAAACTTTCACTGTCCATTTTGTAGAGGCGCAGGCTGCAATTGCCGTATATACTCTACTGGTGAACCATATTGCCTATCTCTCTCTGCGCTACACATCAGGGTGCAACAATTATATGTTAATCATTCTGCTACGAGTGACTACGATTTAATTTACATTAATCCCACTATATACGTTAGATTAACAGGAGCAAGAATGGCTTACGAGTATGAAACTACATGACTACTAACAAAAATTAATTTGCTAAATATATATGTTGCTGCAATAAAAGATTAAAGAATAAGGAGAAAACTTATGATTCATTATATGTGTTGCTCGGTCAGCATCGTGGCAGTACACTGTTGAACCAGCCCTCGCCGCAACCTCACTATGCTCATGAAATGAGAAATTGCGCTCATTAGAGAATTCGTAAGCTTCTACTCCGAGCACGACACCTCCGACTTCACCACGCAACACCACCATGCTCAAATGATGAAATTCACCCACCCCATCACAGCAGAGTTCTCCACAAAATCAACAGACTGTCCAGAAGACGTTCCTACTAAGGCTGAAGATCAATATTAGTCAGTCTAATAGTTAGACAACAAAACTAGTTACAAAGTCGTCAGCATGTTCACTCAACCACGGTACGCTACTTCGCCAGGATCGTATATACGCACAGTTCACACTACAACTTCACTTCCGTTTCTCTGCTCGTCGGAGGAACTCTAAACACCCGAATTCCCCTGGGAAGTTCTTATTATTTCGTACCACGATTCTTGCTAGTCGGGTGGCCGCTATGTCTGTTTATGAGGCTCTTGGCAACCGAAAGTGTAAGTGTAATGGGCAGTTGCCTTGGGAGCTGGCGGCCGTTCACGATTACTGTGTCTCCCAAGGGGGCGGTCGCCGCTCGACGTGGCCCTGGTGATCGCCCACTTCGGAGACACTCTGTATTCCCGTGCAATGTTTTCTTTGTATCGTGGAGTGAGAACACTGGTTGAGACAACTCTACTGCTTACGCAGCCTCGAGAGCTCTGGGTGTACCTGAGGATACTATTCTTTGCTAGCACTTGAGCTTGGCTATAGCTCCGAACTACTGATACTCCTGTCACTGCTAGGCCGCTGAGGTTTACTAATTAGACTAGACAGACCTGCTCAGACAGTTTTCATGTTATATTCTCCTCCGTCGAATTCACTTGTGTGAGATTCCGAGCCTTAGCCCTTGCTGGGTTGGCTACTCACCGTCGCGACTGAAACCTTGCTGCTACTCTACCGTCGTGGGGCCAGCGAGCATGGACCAGTCAGACTCGTGTGAGTGCTCGCTGACTATAGCTCTGCCTCTCCCCCGCGACTGCCTCAGATATGATCCAACTTGGGGACAGAGGGATGCTTTGAGAAGCTCGGTCGTATGAATTTAGGCTTTCTCCGGCTCGTTTGAAGTCTCATAGGTCCTCCTGATACGGACTCCGATGAGGGAAACACTGGTACTTGTGACTCCGACTTCCCCCTTCTGCTCCCTCGACGTCGAATCAGGCTGTTTGCGCAGGAGGGACCAACATCTCGCAGTGGGGTGATTTTCTCACACTATCTTCTAGGTAAACAAGAATAAGTGCGCTGTGCTACAGCTTGGTGGGTTATCTTGATTCTCGGTTACCCTTCTGGTGTTGCTGGCGTAGATCACTACCTCAAAGCTGACGTTGTTGTCAGCTGTTTTTGTATTAGAGAACCCAGTCAACATCTATAAATACCGCCTATCTGTTTTGGCAACCCTTTTAAACATTCTTCTCTCACTATCAATCTCTCATTCTTCCTGGGATAGCCACTCGGCAGCGTTACCTCGCTTATATGATTCTTATTTGCAGCACACACTCTTACTGCTCCCTAAACTGCAAAATTTATAGACTTCTTTGCTTTGCCAGTATCTCCATATGGTCTGATCCCATGATCAGGAGCTGCCTCATTCATTGTACTGGAATCTTCTCACTCTTTTGCTTCTTGTTCGATAATCATGGAAAGTATAATAATAAAATAATCTTTAAGCTTTAAAGTTAGAGTCTAAGTGTGTGTTAAAGTGAGCAGACTCTACTGTGTAACGCAGGGAACATATTTGGCATAGACTGAATTCACAATTATACGTGCGTCGTATAAAATCACTTTCATGAGTGTAATATTCAACTGCTCACTACAGAAATTTACGTTACAATACTGTACTTACTTACAACAGCGCATTCCCAGACTCATTAAACATCTGTAAATCACTTCACACAAATTTAAGTAACAGTAAACGGAATATCTTACTGCTAGCGTCAATGCAGATTTCTAGTTATCTAGTTAGAGTCTATACCGATTAATTATAAAATTCAGGATTATATTAGATATATAATAGAAAAAAGAATAAATAATATGTCGTATTGATTTAATTTATACAAACTATTAGTGCAATCATGAGGCCTTTAGTTCGTATATCTTATCGTAAATACTCTCTCTGACTTTTTTCAAATCCGCCATTTAATAATTATCTCGGATATGAGAACCTGCAAAATTTTCATTTTAAACACTTATCTATTAGATCGATTCTTCGGAAAATTTCTCAGTACCGAAATACACATCACATCTTTCGTACGCTATTTCGAGTATGCAGTAAGCCTGTACTCAAATGTCCGAGAGCCATACAAACAGTTAGGTATTCGTGTCTAAACCTACACACGAGTTATATTTCCATTAATACAGAATGGTATGAGCATCTTGTAAACAGAAAATAATTATTGTAGAGATACGGGCTCTTTGAGATATACATTCTCGCAAGAGGCAAAAATTTTAATATAAAGCAGATCATCTAGTTTGTGTGAGATAAAATGAGAAGACGGATCGGGTGTCCGTCGTGCTAGAAGTTCTCATGCGCAATCTTTTCACTTTCTGAAAAAAATAGTCGTAGATTCCTAATGACGCAATTTAAATATTTATATTCAGAATAACATTATTAAACCATATATCGGTTATATATTCGTGATATGTATATAATATATATATATATATATATATTATATAGATTATATATATATTATATAAGCAAATGCTGAAGATGGCCTTCCGTGTTATCACTGCTTAAAATAAACATCATATTTCTTCTGATGAATTAGTAGAGCCTCTAAATTTGTGTATGTAAATGCTTATATGGCAAAAAAACGGTCTCTACAACTGCTATAATGATCCATTTCTGGAACCCATAAAAAAGATTGCACTTCGAATTACAAGAAGTGAGCAGCTGACTTAGAAGGTACGACATCGAAAAAGCTATATCAAATAATAGCCCCCACCTAAAGCAAAAGCCCAAAGTCATCAGATTGTAACATATATAATTCAATTAATTTACGATATATTATGTCCTGGTGTCCTAACAATGAGCATTCGTATTTGTGGTACGCTTGGTAATTCTGAGGACTCTAATGCTTTCTGAGCGGTTTGGTTGGACGACGTTAGTGTAAGAGAGACGATGCCTAAGTTTGGGGACGCTTTGGGGTACTGTAAGGATTGGATTTTTTCGTATACGGAGAGATACTGAACGGTAACGGAAGGATGACAATCATAAATTGTGCCTTATGGAGAGCTAACCCTTCATTAAACCTCCTTTGGCGCCTGTAAGTTAATTAAATTATCTTTCCCGACTGTTTGCATAAAGCAAGCGAGAGGGGGCGGCGCGATGTCCATTATTCTCTGAGGCGGGACCATAGTACATCATTCGTAGTGGCTCAGTGGTCCACCGCGTGATGACTTCATGGGCGCAACGTTGCGATGAATATAAACAGCGATAGTGCCAACATAGCAAGCGATCCAACGTTGACGAGTGGCTGGGCCTCCACAACGATGAGAGGCATGGGTAAGAGAACGCTTTCTAGTAGAGCGGCGGTGTGCAACAAAACTTGCCCACGGAACGGTGCCCATAGCCGACGTGCCAGGGCGCGAGGCCTCGGATTCACTAGTTGACGAAGCCTGCGAGAAGCTTAGTGTCCTTGGGTGACTGCTAGACGTCGACCGTGGAAGTCGATGAACTGTTGCTGACTGATTCTCCGAGTGAAGAGTGGTTGAAGTGCACGATTATCATTCTCCGTTATCTTAATCGGATAATTCAGCTACCTGCGATCGCAAGGCCAACCAGCTGTTGGTGTCAGCCCAGAGAGCGGACCTTTGTAGTCTCACATGCGTGACAGTTCCGGTCACGTGTTGCTAGGCTGCATAACGTTGTTGCTTGCAATAGCATTCAAATTCTATATTTGAAGATTATTGGTATGTTTGTTAGGCCAAACAAAATGTCATCTATTCCTTACATCAAAAGGATCACTCCTTCAATCGGGTTATAAGGATCGCGCTCACACGCGATCAAGAGGGATATAGCGTCTATCAGTATATGCTAGAGGATGTGTATAGGACGCAATTATATTAAGTGTATATATTATGTTTTGGTTTTCGTTTGTTAATAAATATATTGGTATACGAAAGCTCTGTGTCTGTGGTCGCTGTGAGTATCCATGACGTCACAAGATAATGGACGAGTTGCGAGAATAAATTAAGGGGCAAAGAAAACATTAAAAGGCAAAAAGGCAAAGAAAACATTAAAAAGTAAAGGCAGAAGAAAACATTGAAAACAGGTCAAATGCCAGTGAAGGAAACTATCACACTAAATATTCAGAATTTGACTAGGAGAAACAGAAGAAGAAGAGTCGAAATTGAACAGGAAGGAAAAAAAGGCTTGAACTTCTCCAAAGGAAATTGTGGTAAAGGATAGCTAGAGAAAGTTTCACATTTCCTGAAGGAGTCCTCCCAGAAGGTTAGTGTCTCCAATTCTTCCACTTCAAATACGGGAAAGTTTGATAAATAAAATAAAAGTAAACCTCCTCCATTTAACCTAGTTAATGTCCATAGTTACAATAAGGTAATAGAAATAATTAATGAATTAAAAGAATGACCCACCTCCAGTTGTAACAAAGGGCAAAGAAGGGCAATGTAAAACAAAATGTATATGGTGATGAAGATTTTAAGACAATGACTACTATTTAAGGGAAAGATGGTATAGAATGCTTTAATTACCAAACTAAACAGAATAGACCAATTAAAGCCATGATGTGAGGACTCCATGGGGAGGTTGATGCAGAGTACATCAAAGAAGCCCGTCAAAATGAAAGCTTAAAAATAATGGATGTATTTAACTTGAAAATCAATTAGTGGTGCTACACAATGGCACAGTCTTTCCCGTATTAGTTTACCGTTGCCTTTTGTATCGGCTCGCTATGCGAACTTTTCATGTATTCTTGCCAGCTGCCAATCTATTACGGCACATAATACATTTTTTTGAAATTTTATTCTATTTTCGATTTCCTAATAGTACAACGGCAATATTATTCTAATAATGTTAAAGAACAGGAAAACCTCGCCATAAATGGTAATTTTCTTTGAAAAATGTGGAGCCGTTTTTAAGAAAAAGTCCCTTTAGCGCTACTGCAAATTCGGAATTTCAAGCTCTTTTTCACAGAAAATGTTTGAGTTTTCATTAGAAGTCATTATAAGCACTTTAACTCAAAAATACAATAGTGCTTACAGACTGCTGGAAATGTGCATATCAACGACATGGGAGATCTTTCAAAAATTTACATTTGTGTAATTTTTTAAATAAAAACACAAACGAACTTTACGTCATTTTAAAGAGTGCAATTAGCACTATCCGTTCCAAATGTTTGAAGAATAATGTTGACTCGTTTGTAAGAAAAAATGGCGTTTGTGCGTTTCTGAAAATGCGGAATTTTGAGCTAGTTTTCACATAAAAAGGTTGAGTTTCCGAGAAACTTTTTATAACATGATTTAAAGCAAATGCATTCATAAATACAATAATATGAACAAATTGTGGCTAGTTTAATTATCAAAGACATGAGAGACAAGACAAAATCATTTTTGTAATTTTTGAAAAAACAAAAGAATAGAGCAATATGTCGTTTATATCATCTTACAGAGTGAATTTAGTACTATCCCTACCATAAGTTTAAAGAATAAATTTTGAGTCGTTTTGAGAAAGTCTTGTTTTGTAATTTTTGTAAATTGCTCATATTGCACGCAATATTAAGCGAAAACTACTAAAATTCTCAAAAAAATGTACTTGACCTGAATGAAATAACAAATTACGGTCAACAAATTTTATTTGAAGAAAGATATCTCTCTTTAATTTTGTTGTTGTAGGAAGCTCCCTGATAAAAATTCAAACTTTTAAAATTTTCGAAAATTGAGAGTTAATCATGAAAATTGGACATATGCCTCATTTATAAGTGTATACTACTCTATTCTTACAAGAAATTTTAAGAAGAAATTTGGAGTCGTTTGTGAGAAAATTATGAAAATTATCATGTAAAGTTCTTCCAAATTTTAAAGATTTTTGTTTCAAAATCTCAAAGATTCGACTCGAGCCAGATCGACACGTGTTTCTCCAATTTCGAAAAGTGTACCCACGGTTTAGGCGCTAGTAGTGTTCACACACAGCGGACAGAAGGATGGACTTTTCTTTTTTTTAAAAAAAAAGGCTTTTCCGGTATCAGGGAACCCCAAAACGTGTATTTCCGTTGAAATTTCGAAATCGATATTCCGCAGCATTACATAACTTTCTCTATACTACGTATATCACATCGTATATACGGGAAAGTAAAAAAGTCATCCAAGAAACCAAGATGAGAAAATTAAGGGAAAAGCACCTCTGCACGTGCTTACATTTGAAAGAGGGGAAGATCCAGGAAAAACTTTGGAATTATCACAATCCTTTATAAGAAAGTAAGAATGGAGCAACTGCGGTTCAAGCCGGAAGTTGTTAAGTAGTGCAAAAAATGCCAAGGATTTAATCACACTAACTATTACTATAGAGAAGATGTATCAAGAAAAAATTGGAAGTTTTTGAGAAAATCTTGTTTCGTAATTGTTTAAATTGCACATATTGCAATCAATACTGCGCGAAAACTACTAAAATTTACAAAATATGTGTATGACCTTAACGAAAGAATTCACAATGGAGAAAAAATTTAATTGAAGGAAAAATCTATATCTTTAATTTTTTATTTATAGGAAGAAACCGAAAAAATGCATACTTTTGAAATTTTCGAAAATTCAAAGTTAACCGTGAACATTAAACCTATGTCACTTTTATAAGTGTTACTCCATTCTTACAAGAAACTTGAAGGAAAAAAATTGGAGCTGTTGTTTAGGAATTTTGAAAATGTCCAGAGAGCTTTATGTAAAGTACTCCCTAATTTTAAAGATTTTTTTTCAAAATCTCAGAGTTCTGACTCGAGCCAGATGGGCAGGAATTTCTCCAATTTGTAAAAATTCCTACGCATGGTTTAGGCGCTAGTAGTGTTCACAGTCACGAGACGGACGGACGGACAGACAGATGGACGTTTTGAAACAGAAACAACACTTTTTCGGTATCAGGGCCCCGAAACGTATATTTACGTTGAAATTTCGAAGTCGATTTTCCGCAGCATTACATAACTTTTCCTATACTACGTTCATTACTCCGTGTATATTGAATGCTTTGAAGACAATAGGAAGAAGGTTACACGTTCTAAAGACGTTTTGCTTTAAATTTATTTGAACTGCAAATGGGCATAACCCGGTGGCAGCTAATTACATAAATAAATTACTACAGTTAACATACAATTTATTAAAATTAATAATAATAATAATAATATAATAATAATATAATAATATGATAATATAATAATATAATAATATAATAATATAATAATATAATAATATAATAATATAATAATAAAATAAAAATATTAATAATAAATATAATAATGATATAAAACTGTCTAATTCATATCACATTTAAAATTACCTTAAAAAAAAGAAACATAATCAAACTCCGCACTTTATTCAACTGCACTTCACTACACTTCACTTCACTACACTTTTCACTATGACCCTTTATAATTTCATTCATTATTTCTCTGTTCTACATTTCACGACACCTCGCGTCACTATATATAACGGACACATCGCTTTATTACCTATATCGCTTTATAACCTATTATTGTCAGCTAATTCCCTCATTTATGTAGTAATACCCTAAATTAACTTCCTGAATTGTTGTACGCTACGAGGAAAGGGTTCAAAATGTACGTATACGGTAAAGTAAAAAAGAACGCTTCATGAATTCTTTAAAAAATTTCGTACTTCATTTTGGGAGGCAATTACAATGCATAACATAATTTTTGTGCTTCAGTATTAACTAACATTACAGGCAGAGAACTGGAAGTGATTGTGGATGTACGTCTTTCTGCTGATGGCTATATATATTGGCCCACAGATCTTCATAAACCTACAGATCTGATTGACTTTTTTATTATGAAAGACATATCTTCAAACTACATTAATGTATAAAATTGTTACGATTTGTCTTCACAGCATATCCCAGTAACTAAGAAAAACTAAGTAAATCTATTATTAAGAAAACCTTGCAACCAACTCTTGGTAACAAATTTACATATTGACAAGCGTTCAGAGACGATCTAGATGAAGCAAGAAATCTTAATGTTCCATTGAAATCGAAAGAACTAGATAATGAAGTGGAGTTCTTCTTAAAACTGGTTCAAGAAAAGGTAAAATATTGAGAAACCTCTTATGGGTAATAATAACCCAAGGAAAATTAAAGAAAAAGTTGCAGAAAAGAGGAAGGCACGAAAAGTATGGTAATTGACATGTTATTCATCTCACAAAAATGTTTTGAATCGTCTTCCTCATGTAATAACACCGACTATAAGCAAACATAAACAGTATTCTCTTAGATATTACTTAGAAAAACTTACTGCTGCTAAAATGTCGGTCTATTCCATTTCGAAAGCCACAAGAAAAGACAATGGTGCAGCAGAAGGGCACAGACTCCCGTATTATTTTTCTATATATTTTGGTCTCAGCTAGCTATTCGGGCTTTCCACATACGCTTGCCAGCTGCCATCAATCGCCGCCCAAAGACTATGTTTTAAAATTGTTTTTATTTTCCATCTTTCGAATATCAGAACGGAAATATTATTTTAAGAAAACTAAAGAAAAAATAAAACCCCGTCTTAAATGGCAATTTTTTAAAAAATATTTGTAACCGTTTTTTATGAAAACGACATTTAAGCGCTACTGTAAATTCGAAATTTGAACCTCTTTTTGAAGGAAACTATTGAGGTTTTGAAAAACTTCATATGATTTCATTTACAGCACTTCCAGTCACAAATGCAATAGTGTTTACAAATCGCTGGAAATGAGAATATTAAGGCGCGAGAGGTATTTAAAAAAATTACATTGGTGTACTTTTTGAAAAAATAAAAAAATACAGCAAAATTAGTTCTATGTCATCTTAAACAGTGCAATTAGAACTATCTGCTAGAAAAGCCTGAAGAAATTTGGAGCTTTTTTTGAGAAAATGGCGTTTTGGGTTTCTAAAAACGCGAAATTCTGAGCTCAGTTTCATGGAAAACTGTTGACTTTTCAGAAAACTTTATTGGACATTAATTAAAGCACATGTACGCTTAAATGTATTAATGTAAAGAAATTTGCCACTAATGTAAATATTAACTACGTGAGAGACAAGTCAAAACATTGTATTCCTGTAAGTTTTAAAAACCAAAGAATAGAGTAATAAGAAGTTTATGTCACCTTATGGAGAGAATTTAGTACTATCGCTATCATAAATTTAAAAAAAAAGTTTGGAGCCGTTTTGAGAAAGTCTTGTTTTTGTTATATTTTTAAATTGCACATATTGCACCCAATATTGCGCGAAAACTACTTAAAGTTTCAAAAAATCTACATGACTTTAATGCAAGAACTCACTATGGAGAACAAATTTTATTTCAAGGGAGGTCACCCTATCATTAATTTTGTTGATAGTGATGTGCAGTGTGAAATAAAATGTATTACTCCAAAGGAAGTCCAAAAGGAAATACACACTAATATTGATGCCACAAAAATACTCGGTGATGGTTTGATCACTGGAAAAATATTAAAAAAACTGCTGAAAAAAGGACTAATAAAACTTTCATATTTAATGGAATCAGTCGTACATATCTCAGAGATATTTTAGAGTTAAGCAAGAAAATGCCTATAACACATTCTGTGAAATTAAAGCAGGCGTCCCTCAAGAAAGCGTTCTGGACCCCATCCTCCACTTGATATATGCAAGTGGTGTACCCCATTATAGAGGAACATTAAAAGCCACGTTTCCAGATGACGCAGCGCTTTGTTATTCACTAGGAGAAATACGGAAGAGGTAACAAATAAATTACAGATTGCAACAAACAAAATTGCTGAATGGACTCAAAAATGAAGCATAAAACTCAATGAAACCAAGTCATATCACGTAAATTTTACCAATCATAAAAGTGAGATACTGCCAATAAAAAATAATGGCAAAGTCATTTCAGTTGTAAACACTAAAAATATGTAGATATGACTTTGGATTCAAAGCTGCGGTGGAAGGAGCACGTCAAAACAAAGAAAGCGGAACTTAATTTGAAAATCAATAAAATGTACTGGTTATTGGGATGAGAATCTCAGTTGGTCGTTTACAATAAGTTACTAATATACCAAAAAGTGCTAAAACCAATAAAGACGTATGACATACAGCTTTGGGTTTGTTCCAGGAAAGTGCATGTGGTGAAAATACAGAAAATTCAGGATAAGATACTGCGCAAAGCGATCGATTCACCTACTTATATGCGAATGAACAGACTGCTTCATGACTTGAACATAAAGACAGTAGAAAAAGTCATTAAATAGATAGAGAGATAGATTTATTATTTCTGCATGTAGGTATAGAACCTGGTGGCAGAACACTACATTTTACATATTGCAACTAAGAATAGTAATACACTGTAATTTTAAAGCATTTTAAGGCAATAATAACAATATAACAATAAAAGCTAACAGCATTACCTATACACTTTATGACTGCCCTGCACGGAATTTTTAACTAATAAATACACTGCACTTCACTTCACTACACTTCACTTCACTTCACTACACTTGCATTTCACTTCGCTACACTACACTTGCACTTGACTTCTCTATTGTACTACACTTCACGACACTCCAATTCAACTACTACTTTAAATATAATTGTATATTTAACAAACCAATGTATTTAATAGTGATTATCACAATACTAATATTTAAAAAATAATAATTATAATAAAATTATAACTAAATAATAACTATTTTAATAAGCCTAACTTATACCAATGTCCTTAGTTAATCTACTTTTGAAACTTTGTACACCTAGAGGAAAGGAATCCATGGCTGTCGCAGGTAACTTATTCCAGTCCGTTATTGTTTTATTTGTGAATGAAAATTTTCCAACATCTGTTCTCTGTGTTCTGAACTGAATTTTGTGCTTGTGATCCACTCTACTAAAGTAAGTGGGTCTATCGACTCGAATGAAAATATCTTTCCAAGCTGGATAACCGGCATACGCTTTGTACATGGCACAGAGTCTTGCCTTAGCCCTCCTGAATTCTAGAGACTCCCATTCCACTCTCTTCCTATTGCATATAGTATACAGAATATAGTATACAGAAAAAAAACAGGGCCGTCTACTGAGTCACAAAACATTGAGGCATCCAAACTCTTCGATTCTTCTGGAAAAATAAGAATATTAAAAAGGAAGAAACCTACTGACCTTCTGTAGTTCGATTTATTTCCTAAAATGAACTTAAGTGATCTCTGACGATGGCCAAGTGTATCATAAAATCAGTTAGTATGTACTCGTATATTGTTAGATCTAACACTTGTTACATGAATTGGAGTTGTGTTAATAAATAATTTATAAAAAAGTATAGTCTCTAATTGTAGAGAAACATTTGTGCTGCAGAAAATATTTTACTTATGACTTAAACTTTTGTATCGATTTTCATCGTTTAATGTCATCTAGCAAATTGTTGTAAAATAATTGACATGTATTGAATGAGGATGTTTTGAAAGTAAAATTGTCAACTGATGAAAATGAGAACTACGTCGAGTGTTATAGTTATAGACATCGGCATTTGCTGAAAATATATTCTCACCCTAAGTAAGTCATTTTTAACAAAAATACCTGATTCGTAAATCAAGAGACAAGGGTCCTAGCTTAATAAAGAGAGGCTTACAAGAATCATGTGGATGGAATTCTTTTTTGTAATCACAAAGTCTGGGTGCTATTTGATGTTTTTTCCTCATGTATTATGCATTATCTCAGGCGGGAACGCACATGAGCGAAAAATACGCAACGAGCAGTATGAAGGCTGACTAAATTTGAAAGAATTCTGAAATATTCTGATATTTGTAGCACGTACGAAGCGTTTAACGTGGAAATGGAAAATCCTCATTGAAATTATTGAAAAGAGAGTGGCCACAGATAAATTAATGATTCATTAGTGTCGCGCAAAGACATTGTTACACAAATGCAGTCTAAATACTTGGCCTCGAAGCCTAATGTTCTACCACTTTGTTTTGACTACATGCAGAACTTCACAGTACCTATGGCTTCAGTTCAATAAATCTATTATTATTCTCAAGTAAATGTCAGTGTGTTCGCAATTCACACTGTAAAAGAAAACGATGCAAAGATACAGCACGAGAGCGATTCCAAAAAAGGGCTTAATGAAGTACAGTAGAACCTCGGTAATCCGAACCCCACCAATCCGAAATTTCGGATAATATAGACAAAATTTGGGATGGATGAAAAATAAACAAAAATAAATAAAATGTTAATTTGTAATGTAAAGAAATGATTTTATAATTACTGTAGAACCGAACAACTAATTATTGAAGTTTTTGAAATTAAACGTTTATTGCACCTTTAACTACGGTGTATATCACATATTTATGTAGCAGTAATTTTAACTTCGAGGAACTTGCAAAATCGACAATCTTCTTTTGCCGTAAGGAACTGAATCTACCTGATGATACGATGTGATGTGATGATGCGATCACTACACTACGTTGCCATTCCATCCCATCCCAACTACGTTGCATTGTCTGGTAATCCTATAGATATATTTGTATCTGTACGGTACATTTTTTCGGATAAGCCGAAAATTTCCGAATTCGAACATACCACACCCCCAATTAGTTGGGATTACCGGGTTCTTCTGTACGTACGTTTCTAGCGGACTATTTGAATAATGATGTTCTGACAGGAATAGAGGAATTGCTTATTTACTCAGACAATTGTGGGGACAAAATAAAAATCATCTCCTTTAAAGTCTTCTCTACGTTTTGACAGATCTGACAGATTTTTAAAGAAATAAGAATATTATTATTCAGTGATGAAACACAGTTGCTTGCCTTGTGATCGAGATTTTAGTCTTGTAAAAAGATCACTCACAAGATTCAATCGACTTTATACAATAAAGCAGATCACTAAAATAATTTTACACAGCGTAAAACGCCTTGACAAGCTTTTTTTTAAAGAGAATGCATATCTCAGAAATACTAGACTATAAAAACGGGTGACCTCAGTATTACACAAAGTCCCCAGTGTCTGAGGAAACCAAAGGGCATGCTGTAGGGAAAAACAAAACAAAATATGTTTTGCCACCTCTTCCTTTGTACATTGTTCATACATTTCACAATTCTGAGGAGCAGAAGTGGCTCTGAATTTTATTAATAGTCTGATAAGCAGCACTGTTAAACTGGGATCAACTCCAAATCCAATAATTACAATTCTCCCGAGGACTGCACGTACCGAGGACTGGCACATCCGAGTCTCAAGATACCAATCAAACAGAAAAAGTAGATGACGTTCTGAAGCTAACGGAGTTTATACTTGAAAAGTACCGGAACTTTTTCTAGGAGCTGACATCCTGGCCTACCAAAGATAGTGAGGAAGAAGAGCAACAAAAATGATTGTCACTTCAATTTCATGTTCATAATTTTTTCGTGAGGAAAAACTATTATAATATCCTTAACTCATTGAAATAAATGATTTTCTTAAAGATGTGAGTGTTACTGATACAAAAAAGGAAGCTCTATCTTCGTTATATGATTTTTTCGTTTATGGAAGAAGGACATAAGCAGCTTTTGAAAATTCGCCACTATTCGAATATTGTTAGTTATGGTGTAAAAATGTTCTGTTATGTTTAAAGTAAGGTATTTTTTAATTAATTAGGATAATGTAAAATGTTGCAGCCAATCGTGGATTTCTGCCGGGTTTTTTGTTTTCTCGAAAGTTAATGAAAATGAACTGATGCTATTTTTTACATGAGCGCATTCATTTGGTAGAAATTAGCATAATTCCGTGGAAACGAATTTTGGACCGTCACGAGATACAATCGTCCGGAGCTTCCCTTCTGTCGCGAATATTCTCTTTAGACCTTCGATCGTTGCCTCAGTTGTTGTCCTCACTTCTACTGCGTACGGAAAGGTCAGGGCGTTCACTAGCCCAAACCACATTTTCCTCCAAAACGACCCCGTAAAATGTATAAATTCTCTCCCGTGGCTCCCTGAGTTTGCACATGCTTGCCTGTCTCGCCTTGGTGCCGCTTGGTTTGTTTGGTAGGCCTCACGACTTCTTGTTAAATCTTCTTATAATCTCACCTATTTATGGCGAATAACAATGCTTCCTAGTCAGTTGCTTGGTATTGACAATTCCCCAATGTCTCTCTTCTAACAAGTTCAATACCCTTCTCCTCAAAGCCTTAGGTAACTCCACCATCACTCCTTATTCTTTCGACAATAATATAACTCCTTCTGTTACCGACAGCCTATCCTGTTTCTGGAATCACTTAGGCTTTCTCCTCAGCATCCTTTGTGGCCACCCATTTTGTGAAATTCCCTTACGCTCTTAGCTCTGTGTCGCTTCCATTGCTGCTGCGATGGATGTTGTTGTGGTGGGAAAAACTTGAAAGTCTGCCACTCTTCTACGGCAATCTGCTGGCACACTCTTCTGCTTCATCAGATTCCACACCTGGCCCTGCTGCGAGCCTGGAGAGGGCCTCATCATTCGCATGTTCTGCTGTAGTCCTCAAATGTATTTGATAGTTATAATCAGATAAAAAGAAAGCCCACCTCTGCGGCTTCTTCACTCTTCCTTTCAATAGTTTTTCCGGGTATGAAAAGCCGTACTAACGGTGTTAAGTCCGTAATTATGTGAAACTCAGTACAATGCATGTACTCGTTTGACATTTTCATCCCAAACATTATTACCAAACTTTCTTTTTCAATTGGTGAATAATTTATTGGTATTTATTTTGATTAAAATGTTATCGGTATCTCTACACCATTCTCATCTTTTTGTGAAAATATCCGCCTCCTTTATAATATGACGCGTTTTTTGCTATTGTCGCGGCTCTTCGTGGTACATAATGGTTCAGTTGTGTCGTATTTACCGTTACTGCTGTTAATCGTCGTAATGTTTTGTCGCAATGTCGGGACCACACAAATTTTACACCTTACTTCTTTTCTAACACCTTACTTAATACAAGTTATTCCAGACCCTTCCCTGTAACAGTAATAATTAAAGATGTTGTCATTGCCAACAATGTTTTTTAATTCAAAAGCAGCTTTCGATGGCTTAGCCATCATCATCAGTTGTCTGATACAAGAAGAAAAACACAAAAAAACAAAAACATTAAACGTGAATTAACAACAAGATTATGATAAAGGTTACAATAATTTACAAATTTTTTGGAAAATATATTTGACAACGGGAGAAAGAAAAAGTGGGGGGGGGGTTAAGCCATTAATACTAAAGAAAAGCGAATGAAAATAGAAATAGGACACGTAAAAATTATTTTTATACAGAAAAACATAGAAATGTAAGTTGAGCCGATCCTTACCTGCTAGATGGAAGCCACAAAACGACTACGCGGGGTCGGCCCCTCGGCTCGCCCGACCCCGCGTAGTCGTTTTGTGGCTTCCATCTAGCAGACAACTGATGATGATGGCTAAGCCATCGAAAGCTGCTATTGAATTAAAAAACATTGTTGGCAATGACAACATCTTTAATTATTTTAAAAATGCCAAAGATATCTTACCACAACACCTATACTGTAACAGTAATGTCACCTAAATTGTTTATATGCCCATTTTCTTGTGACGTCACTCGTTCAAGAGCTTTTAGGAAGATTGGAGTATTTTTTACTTTCTGGTCTAACGATAACTGCAAATAAGCATCTTTGAGATCGATCTTCGTGAAATTCTGTCATACTACCAATTTATAAAATAAATAAATCTACTAGCTTGGGGATGGGGTATTGTTCAATTCCTAGTTGCTCATTTGACGTGGTTTTAAAATCCGCACCAAACGTATTCCGCCATTGGTTTTAGGTATCGTTACTAATAGAGTTGCCACCTACTAGTTGTTACGTACATAATAATTCCTTCTTTTTCTATCCTGCTTAACTCATTCTTTACTTTCTCCCTAATTGCCCAAGGGACCGGTCACGCAGCAAAAAATTTGTATTTACTCTTTTCTTTTAATATCAGCTTTGCCTTAAATTTTTGTGGATTTCGAAAGCTGGTATCCCCCCAATCTCCCCAAATTCTTGCTTCATTTTGTTCACTATAGTTGCCAGTTCACTTTGGCTCACTGTATTCACTTGATCAACCTCATTAAACTCTATCTTGTTAAAACTATCCAGCCCTAGCACATTCATGACGTCATACCTGACTACTACTATCATATATAAATTAACCTTTCTATTTGTATTACCGGCTAGCTCTGTGATTCTTAAGAATTTTTTTCCATCCTACTCATTTCCGGCGTACCTAATTTCTTGCAAGTTTCTAAATGTATTAATGTCATAGTCGTACCCGTATCCACTAGAAACTGTACCTGCTGTTTACCAATTTGCAAGTCTTTTACCAATCTAGTCTCCTCTACTATTAAGTACTTAAGCATCCTCTACTATCCACTGCCCCGACATGCATCTCTTCTTTTTCCGGTTCTTTCCTTCTTTCAACTTTATTCTTTTCGTTTTACCTAACATACTTCTGTAATGTTGCCTACTCTACCATCACCGTCCTGTCAATGCCGGAAGACATTTAATTTTAATATCCATATAGTTTCCTTCTAAATTTTCATACGTGGAGTTTAAATCGTCTGTCCCTTCTTGGTTAAAAGGGTGTTCTCACGAGTCAAATTTAGTTGACTGATTTAAGTTGATCAACAAAAGTTGAATGAAAACTGTAGAGAGAACATTTTTTTCAGTTGTGTTGATTGTTGTTTAAGAAAAGTTTCATCCAATTATACTTTTGTCGTTCTAGTGATGAGTCATCACGAATTGCTTTCAAGTTGAATCGTGACTTCAAACTTGCGAACTAGGCAGTCAACTTCTGTCGAACTTTGTAGTAGGCTTGCAACTGAGCGCGGTGCTCGTGCGTGATATAAATTAGAAATTTTTGGAAATATATAAGCATGATTGTGTTTGGAACCACCGATCGGACAAATATAGAAATACAGATGCACCAGGAATTGTTTTGGATTCTTTTGACAAACAAATGGAAATTTCTGGTCTTACTATTGTATATCTGCAGAACAGAACCAAGAATATTAGAACGATGTATAAAAAAGAACATTCATTGGCATGAAAATCCCTAAAACGTGTAATGGCAATAGAAGAAACGTACGAGTCAAAATTGTTTTGGTATGAAAGAGCAGATGTGTATCTTAGTGGTGTTGCAAATATAAGGGATGCCTCATCAAATTTAGTAAGTATATTTTTCATTACTTATTTTTTTTACATTCTCTAATTATTCACATCGGCGTGTAACGTGTTCATTTGCTAGGGTAAATCCCCATTCCCGGAAAATATTCGGCATATTCACCACGCAAATTAAACGCTAGAGTGCTACGTCCTAAATTAATTTGCAACTTAATTAACCACGCACTTTGTTATTTTGTGTTCTCCAAGAATCCGTTGTAATGCACCTTTTATCCAGATCGTCAGTATCAAAGTGCCTATTGGAGTATATTTTTCAGCCGAACTCATTTTAACCCAATATACGAACCATAACAATTTTAACCAACATAATGCTGAAGCTGCTTTAACAATTAGATTTATTCTTAGATTTATTCAGGCAAAAAGCAGTAAAAACTATATGTGACGTAAGGGGGAAAGATTCCGTTCACCTTGGTAATTCCAAACGCTATAGGTCGTTTAAATACTCTAAAACTAGAAACCAAAATTCCAATTGTATTTTCAACAATACGACGCTCTTGAAAAGCTATAGTTGAAGATTTTTCTCAAAGTAAATTAGTACTTCTTCCAAAGGATTTTAAAATGTAGGGGAAAGCATCGTTATATACAACTACTCCATCTTTTGGAAAATGTAACTTGTTCCTAATATCATCTAATGCTGCATTCTACGATGATTTGAAAAAACGGCAGCATCATTTGCTTGACCATATGTACCTACGCCGAAATATCAGTAAAAATAGTTTGTGTTCATGCAATCAAACAAAATTAAACCATATGTAATTAAAATACTGTGATCCACTGTGAGGGGCATTTCGTATTACAAGAGAGTCATTCCAAGTAAATTGGCCAAAATTTTATCGGCCCTCTCCAAATTACCCGAAAACGCTCACACTTTTTCATTTTCATCTAAAAATGAGCAGAAATCTCCTCATTTGTATTTTAATTTTATTTTGCATAACAGAATTTAAGGTTTTTTGCCCTATTTCATAGAGCACTAAGAAACAAAATTGCATAAACTTGTAAAATTAAAACAATCAATAAATATTTCGATTATTTCGAATGTACTTTAGCGTTTGATATAAATGTCTCCAGTGATTTTAAGCATGACCATTCTGAAATATAAGGTCAAAGGTCATAGTGATTTTTATTCAAAAATTCAATACCAAAATACGCCATCTTTTATTTGGCTGAATTTTTGGGAAATTAAAGGTAATGGATCATACTATAACATATAGCAAAATCGCATGCTTTTTATATTCTGAAATTATCCTAACTTGAAAGTGATATTCCAAATTTTCTATTTCGCGTTTTAAGAGAACTTCATATGTAAACGTACTTAGACGTAATTATTTACGTAATGTTATAATATTAAAATTATATATTCATATAGTTAATAATCTTATAATTGATTGCATTTTAATACATATTTTAAGTGGTGCCACGTGATTTTGAGAAATCCATACGGTTCTTTCTTAAGTCAAAAGGTACAAAATAAATTTTTTAGATATTTTCAAATTTATTTTTTAAACAAAAGGATTAAAATATACCGAAAACCTAATATTTTAACTTAACAATAGTGTGGAGATGTGTTTTTTTACAGCTCTTTTAATATAATTTCAGACGTCCTTAGTTTTTCGTCGTTTTCTAGCTTCACCCTTTGGGGGAGGAAGGACTAGGATGATGGTGGAAGGTTGGGTGGTGAGAGGTGACCGTGGCAGTTTTGAACCATCCCAACATTCGCCTTATAACCAAAGGAAACCATGAAAAACGCCGGTCAGGACGGCCGGCTCGGGAATCGAACCCGGAACTTCCGACCGCGAAGTCAGCGCTCTACACACTGTGTCACTTCGCTTTGTCGCTAAGTACTATGAAGACATAAATAATATTTAAGCTGATAAACGACATCGAAATTTTGTAAATCTTAGTGTGTGCCTGATAGAACTTCGCTTGTTTGGAAAAACTGAGCTAATAAATCTTAAAGTGAGTAACATAAATTAATTATTGATATATTATTAAGTATAACGAAACTAAAACAGAACAGGCAAATTAAGGGTCATTTGATAAATGCTGTTTGCTATCTGAGATGGCTTGCTAAGGTAGCCCAGACCGCCAACCTCTGCCCACGTTCGGCCTATGGCTGGCACTGTGGTGGGCGAAGTGTGCAGGCCAATAACACTTTGAAGTATTAGTTAAATCGTGATTAAAATTTCTCAAAGTGACTTCGTATTGTTTTCCGACACTTAAAACAGTAGACTTATATCGTACATTTGTCAATATCATCGTCTCAAAACGCTGATACGCCTTGAATGTGGGCATTTTGAACACGTCCTGATTGCATGGTCACTACTCATACACAAATTTCAAAAGTAAAGTTTTCTTATCATTTTGAGTCATCATCATTGTTTGGCATTTTACTCGCAAACGAAAATTATCTGCTGACATATGGATTACTGTATTTACGAGACCTCGCCTTAGAGCAACAGCTTCTTTTGCCAAGAAAGTCACGCTCCGCCAGTGGCCTCGAAACGACCTCGCGATGCTAATGAACGCGATAAAACGATCGCTGCGAGCGCTTCAAAGGATTCCTTCAAGTACAGCAATATCGCGGGAAACAATAGCACGTCCATGCACTGAGCCTTTACGCAGTAGGAGTCGCAGATGGGAGTTACGGCGTTGCTGGTGACGGAGGGCTGGTGGCCGACGCGATGGATCGCTTTGCAAGTGTAGGGCGGAGCGCGCATCGACCTCATTCCTCGGCGGAGTAGCAGGACGTGGTCGATCGGCGTCCGCTGGGCCACGTGCCAAGGGGCGCCGACCCCGGCCCCCGCCAGGGTGAACGAGTAGAGAGATGTTGCGTCTCTCTCTCTCCCTCCCCCTCTCTCTCTCTCCCTCTCTGCAACGGCAACAAATCATGAGGATAACCAAATTTTTAGGTCTACAAATGGACATTGCGACCTTTAAATGTATCAAAATTCCATAAGTTAGAGTGAATTTTCAAAAATGTAATTTTTTCGACTTAAGTCTGTATGCTTTACTGAGCACGCCCAAGTCATTCCTTATTGTGTAATTGTCTTGTTCCAGTGTAGGACTGGAACAAAATAAATAATTTGCTGAGGCAAAAGGATGTGACATAAACACACACGCCGTATCTAACAGAACGGGAAACCATGGAAGACCGGAACTGACAGTAATGTTGAGATAGATTCGTCACCATCTATCTATCTATCTACATTTTTTTACGAGGGGAACTGTGGGAATCTTCAACAAGACGAGGAGGTGCCCGCACTCCTGAACTGTGTAAGATTTTTACCCACTAAAACCACAAACCCTTTATGTTCCTGGCGTAATCCACCCTAAAACCGCAATTATGCATTACTTCAGGATAGTGTCAGCTGTATTACTTCAAGGTGCTATTCAGGTTCAGCTATGACTGGTTTCTTTCGTCTTCTTCTTCCTACTTCTTGAGAATGGAGGTGATATTGTGACGTCATGGATACTCACAGCGACCACAGACCCAGAGCTTTCGTATAACAATATATTTATTAACAAAGAAAACAAAACAAACATATATACACTTAATAATCTACTTACACCCTAGCTCTGATAGACCTACTATCCCCTGATCGCGGGAGCGATCCTAACCCTATTGAAGATGGTTTTTATTGTGGCATTCGCCACTCCTACTTTTGAAGCGCGCACAAAGCCTAGCTTCCGTGACCGGATGTCACGCTGGGACACAAAGTCGGTTCTGGCGCCCCAACGGCTGGTTTGTCTCGATCGCAGGAGCGATCTTATCCGATTGAGAATCGGCGTGAATCGTGGCACTCAACCACTCTTCACCTCGGAGCACGCACACAGCATCGCTCCTCCGTGACCGCAGTCACCCAAGGACATAAAGTCCGCAGGCTTCGTCAACTAGTGACTCGAGCCTCGCGAGCCTGGCTCGCATATGCACCGTCGTGGCGCCAAGTTTTGTGCACACGCACGAGGTTCTCCCGCTGTCTCCAGAACCCACCCACTGGCTCTGTACACTCTGTTATATAGGCGAGGCCCACGTGACCTACAACGTCACGCCACCCCCTCGCTTGTTATAACAGTGAAAAGCTTCTATAAGCCGGAAACTCCCAAAGCCTTGTGTCTCCCGTTTCCGCGTTCTTCCCTTTACGGAAAAACCCTTCTTCCTGTGGCGAGACTAATCCGCAACCAAGCGTCCCCAAATAGATGCCATGAGGCACGCTGGCTAATACGTTATAATATATCCCTCTATTGCTCTCCACTTCTCCTTGTTACAGATCATTAGTGTAACCATGTTTTCTGGTGAGACATTACACCCGACCTCTCATATCATGCAATGCCTTAGCGTGTCCCATCTCGTGCAATGGAACAGCATATGTTCGGCGTCGTCCATTTCATGGCTGCAGTAGACGAATACCGCGTCTTCTGTCTTTTTGAATCTTTTAAGGTATGCCTTAAAATATCCATGCCATGGGAATGACAGAGTTAAGTGGTATGTCACAGACCTGTGTTTGCGGATTATCCATTTGGATATATTCGGAATGAGCCTATGGGTTCATCTGTCGGTATCTTCTCTGTCTTAGCGTTTCTGCCAGCGGTGCATCGCGTTTTCTTTAGCTTTTTTAATTGCGCTATCTGTATCTTGGTGCTTTCGCGTTTCGTTGCCTTCTTGTTCATGGGAGTAGTCATAGACGTTTTTCCTTTCTCGAGCAAGCAGGTCGATAGGACGGACGTTCGCCAGAACAAGAACAGCACTTCCGGATACAGTTCTATATGCCTATGTTATGCGTACAGCTCTTTTCCTCTGTACAGACTGCATTTTCCTTCTCAAATTATTGTCTTGAAGATATTCTGCTCAGATCGGGGCTGAATAGAGCATTTTCGAGTGAATCACACTCATCAGGTGTCGTCTCTTCTTCACGCTGGGGCCCCTGGTGTTCGGCCTCAATCTTGAAAGCGATGCTGCTATACCTAGTGCTTTTTCCATTGTCTCGGTAGCGTGTGGTCCAAAATTTAGCGTCCTGTCAATTTTCCTTCCTAGGTAGCAAAGGCTCTTGCGACATTGTATTTTTTCCTTGCCTATTATGAATGTTGGGTTGGAGTAGGATCGTCTGTCGGTGATAAGCAATGCTTCCGTTTTATGGGCTACCACTTCCAGCCCCTTGGACGTCAGCCATTTCATCACTCTTCTCAGGGTGTCGTTTATGATGACCTCTAGTAGGGTCGATTTTTCCACCGTTGCCACTATTATTTCATCGTCTGCGAACCCTACTATTCACACTTTTTGCGGGGGTTTTGTGCTCAGTAGACTGTCGTACATAATATTCCATAAGACAGGACCAAGTGGGACACCACAGGTCATCTCGATTTCAATAGATTCTCCTTCGCCTGCATAAATTGCCTTTCGGTCGCTTAGGCAGCTCCTTATCATACTGGTGAGGTACTCTGGGGCGTTCTTCTCTATCAGAACCTTGATAATCTCCTCCCATTTGGCCGCGTTAAAGGCGTTCCTGATATCGAGCGTTACGATACAGAATTATTTTTTGCTCCCTCTTTGGCTTCTCTGGCCTTTACTATGATTTACTTTTGATGGCGTCGACAGTCGATCTACCTTTTCGAAAGCCATATTGCATTTCCGACAGACCATGTGTTTCCTCTAGCCATGTCTGTAGTCTTTGCAGTATTAGGCCCTCGAATACCTTTTCCATCGTGTCTAGTAGGCAGATTGGCCTGTAAGATGTGGGCTCGTGTTAGGTTTGCTGCCTTTTAAGAGATCAAGTTTCTGCTTTTTCCATACGCTGGATAGCACGGACGCAAGTCTTTTTCCAATTTCATAGACTGTTTCCCCCACATCTCTTAGAAGATCAGTCTGTTGACTGAGTGTTCTTATGGCTCGTCATTCCTCCCCGGCATTTTCATCAACTTGGGAGTTCAGCGGGCTCGCCAAAAGACTCAAGGTCTCTTGGTCCGCTTACAGCTATCAGCTTTAGAGCTATGAGCCATTTCCGCCCTAGGTGGTAGGTCATGCACGAGAGTGTTGGTTGGGGTTCTAGAGTCAACAGGGTGGCAACAAAATCCTTCGTACGCCTACAAACGCGGAGGGGAAGTAAAGCCGGCTGCCCCATGTTAGTAGATTTACTTGCATGTAAAAGATCCTCAAGCCTAAATGACGCCACTGAGCTAAATTCAAATCGCCTATTTCTCGCCCAAGAAATACCTCCTTTCTCCGCTAGTTGATGAATGGAGCGTAGCGAAATTTGCGTGGTCAGACGGAAGAGCGGGCCTAATGGCCAGAGTCTCGCCACGTAAAATATGGCAAATTCAATTCCACCGCAACGCCAGGGGGTGCTGAAGGTGCAGTAGTTGGACAGCCACTGCTAGGGAGAACTAGGTTCCAGCCAGGCCCGCTTAGCGCTGCCGCTTCAAGTTCACGCCCTTCAATGGCGGCACAAGAGGGTGGATGGCAAATAAAATATTCAGTGCTGTCTGAGAGATCAAGCAATCATCCCGGATCATGCCGTTATTTCCACACTTAAACATCGCTTTGGTGATTTGCGAGGACATACCTTGGGTCGCTCCTGCCCAGAATTCAATTGTATCTGCGGGTTGAAGCCACACCTTACATCCAACGTGTTCGTACGGCACGACCAAACACTCCCTCTCTCTCCCTGTATATATATATGTATATGTATATATATATATATATATATATATATATATATATATATATATATATA
>BOPP01000200.1:1279598-1298628 GCA_017312745.1 Gryllus bimaculatus
TATATATATATCCTGACGAAACCCCCCTTACTGCCAACATAACTTCCATAAAATAGCCCCTTGGGGTGGTTCGCAGATATCGTGCTCTTGCGAGCAAATATCTCAGAGCAGTGGGATTCTTTGGGGTGTTGAGAGCCAATCCAGGAACAACACATAAATCTGTTAAACTGGGTTTAATGATTTTAAAACGACCACCTCGTATCTTACAAATCACACCAAATTTAAAAAAACACAAAATTTGAGACCCTTCAATAACATAAATTCTACTCACAAAATAATCACCCTAATAATTACTGGGAATTCCCTTTGTAACTCTGCTTCACTAAATTTGTTACCATTCCTATTTACACTGAACGTGAACAAAATTTACACTTTATCATTTTTCCTCAATGTTACACGTAAATTGTGTGCAAATGCACAACTCTCTATACACAATTTTTGCTGTGGAAATGAATAACAATAATGAATATGACCTATTTACAATTTATTTGTAGGCAATAGTGCTTCAAAATGGCTAGAAATTTGAATATTATTATTTTGCCTCCTGTGTCCTTAATTCCCTCGCACTTTCCTTCTAACTAGTTCTCTCCGGCTGACGTGAACTTGACGTGGTCACGCACCGTGACCTTCTCTGGATTTCGACGTTTGTCTGTCGTTGTTTCCAGTTTCTGCGATGCCAAAGACGGAACTGCCTGATGCCTTCTCGCGTTCTCTTTCGGTCTTGATCTCCCGGTTCCGTCCTCTTCTGCCTCCTACGCCCGGCTTCGTCCTCACTTTCTACGTCGCCTATACCCGACGCCTTTTACTACGCCCGGGTGAATATTTTCGCACCTCACAGGATAACTCTTGCGAGTTCCGATTGTGCAGGCCTCGCTCTGTGCGGTCCCTCCTCCTGTCCAGCCCGACTGCTTCATACGTCATCTTCGTGCGTCGTGCCGCGGACATAGCGTGCAAAAGTACTGTAGGCTGCGGGCGCGCCCGTTTCAAACTGCGCCGCGCTCGCTCACCCGGTCTGCCACTGGCATTCTCATGATGTGTGGGCGTGTGGTACAAACCTCTCGATCGTCAAAATATGTATTCACAAACTAGCGGAACCACTAACCCCCAGACGTTCTGCCCTTTATATCCCTCTTTCTCCTTCCCTCTCTCCGTCTCTCTCTCCGCCTATCCGTCTCTCCCCCTGTCTCTGTCTCCCTGTCTCTGTCCCTGTCCCTCTCTATGTCCCAGTCCCTTCCCTCTGTCCCAGTCCCTGTCCTTTCCCTCTGTCCCTGTCTCTGTCCCTGACTGTCTCTGTCTCTCTGTCTCTGTCTCTCTGTCTCTCTGTCTCTCTGTCTCTCTGTCTCTGTCTCTCTGTCTCTGTCTCTCTGTCTCTGTATCTCTGGCACTCTGGTTCTGTCTCCGTCTCTTTCCGTCTCTCTCATCTCTCTCTCCGTATCTCTCTCTGTTTCTCTCTCCCCGTTTCTCTCTCCATCCGTTTCTGTATCTCTCCGTCTCTCTCATTCACCTTTAGTTGCATATTCTGCACGTCTCTGACCAGGTAGGGTAATATGGATAAGAACTGGACCAGCAAAATTGTAACAGAATATTTAAGAATATCTCATCTTTTAGATTACGAAACTCTTCTTTCAGGCGTTCGGCCTCAAAAGTTTAATTTTTAATGCCCTAGAACGCTTCGTTTAGCAGTTATGTAATGATATAGATTCAAAAATGCTACAGAGTGTGGCAGGTTGCATTTGATAAGAATAATATGAATATTAAGTTTTGTTCTACAGCGTCATTTAGTGGAGTAGCAATGAAATTAACAGCACATAAACCTTCTGGAGAATGGCATGTAATGAGTGAATTGTCATCGAGGTCGATCACAAGATGTCAGTGTTAACCGCTCTTATATACACCAAAGAGAAATAATGCTCATCATTTATGTTTATACCTCTGTAAACCGTGGCTATCATTTAAACAAAACTGGATTTGAGGGGTCAAGTTTCAAATCGCAACTTTTCTACCTTTGGAGAAATTGATTTCAATAGGGGTCCATTGCAGTTATGCGTTTTCCTATAAAATGATTTGCAACGAAACGGGTTTTTTGTTCACTTCAGACGTCTTCATAATAATACGTTAATATCAGAATCTTTCCATAATCTGCATTTCGTTGCAAAGTAAAATCATTCCAGTACAGCAATCAGAGATCCTTGTGTCACCATGTTTTTGCACCGTATTGTATCAAAATTAAAATTTATCATTCTATAGAAATGTAACTGGCCTAAGCATTGATCTAGCTGATACTGAGAATGATGAGTATTGTGAAAGCTAGCAGTTATGGATTGCTGATCATATTTGATGCAAAATGTAAAATGAAATAAAGAAATCCGAAGGAAATAATACTCTTGTAAAAATGTTTAATGAAAACAAGTTTGTTTTTCATGAGTTAAATACGTTTTCACCAAAAATACAAAAAAAAAATTAAATAAAAATTTCAAAATGAGACTTTGCCACATTTCTAGCTCAACTTTCTTCATAATGATCAGATTTTTTTGAATTATCTAATAATATTGTTTTTCATTTACTAGTCAAGGGAATTAATACCAAACAGAAGCAAAATGTTTTAAATAACTGATGTGACATTTACTTATTTTTCTCTAAACAGACTAGAATGAAAAATTGTCATTTTTAAACTAGACCCTTCAATTAAGTGATATCTGTCAACATTTAATTTTTACTTTTTTTATTTTTTGTACGTAGATTTGTAATAGATTGATTGAGTAAAATACGCGAACACTTAACACTATAAACGTAGGTACTTTAGTGTGAGGTATGTGATGCTTTCCTCACAGACTGTTTACTGGGCTGTTTCATTGACTACGCGGAGAAACGAGAAAATTCACGCACATTATGTTACGCCGCTTTCTGGCATTGCAGCGGCAGGTTTGAATTTCGCGCCCAGAAGTGACTTTTAAACTGACCCAAGTTTGTGTTTTAGTGGTTTAGCGAGGACTGTCGGGAGACCCGGCGCGAAACTGTAATAGCCTTAAAGGAATTTCAGAAACAGGGAACGGAGGATGCTAGAAACAGTTATTTGTTATTACGTAGGCAGTTCGAGGCCACAATTAAGAAATCAAAGAAATCTTGTCAGGATAATGAGGCAGCAAGAATACAGGCAATTCTAAGAAACGATTATAGTAAATCAATTTGGGACGTTATCAGATCGCTGCGTAATAAAATAAATTCAAGTAATGCAATTTCAGCAGACGCGTGGGTGCAGTATTATTCACGGACGTTCGCAGTAGGGACCATTGAAACAGGGCAAGGTATTTTCACTGACCGGAGTGTGCCTAAATTAGATGAACCTCTAACCTGGAATGAAGTAAATAGGTCTATTCTAACAA
This sequence comes from Gryllus bimaculatus, assembly GCA_017312745.1. Classification (NCBI taxonomy): domain Eukaryota; kingdom Metazoa; phylum Arthropoda; class Insecta; order Orthoptera; family Gryllidae; genus Gryllus; species Gryllus bimaculatus. The sequence goes on from BOPP01000200.1 coordinate 1,282,982, forward strand.
TGAATAATAAGAAGGAAGGTGGCGCGGACGGTATTCCGACGAAATTTATTTGTGTCACATAGAATTGTGGCACATAGACCCAGAGAGTATTATGAAGTTATTTAATGCAATTGCTGATTCCGGCTCGAATCCAGAAACGTAGAGTACAGCTATCCTCCAACCGATTTTTAAGAATAAAGGGGGTGCGAATTGCCCACAAAATTATTGCGGAATTAGTCTTTTGCCAGCGCTGAGCAAACTGTTCTGTAAAATACTCAACGGCGACTGAGTGAATGGGCGGAAAAGTACGTTAAAATATCAGAATTGCAAGCAGGCTTTAGGACAGGCTTCGCGACAACCGACAATATATTTGTGTTAGATAACAGGCACTGGCGGGTAAACGGGGCCACTTATATTGCAGTTTTGTGGATTTTGAAAAGGCTTTTGACTCTATTAATAGGGAAGCTTTATGGCGAAAACTAAATGAGCTAGGCGTCTCACGTAAAGTTTTAAAAGTGTTGCAGAGCATGTATAGGGAAGTAAATTTCTGCGTCAGGTGCGGTGACGGAAGTACAAAGCAAAAAATAAAATCGACAGTAGAAGTAAGACAGGGCTGTTCTCTTTCACCGCTGCTGTTTATCTTGTTTATAAATGATTTATTGACGTGGGTACAGGAAGCGGATACAGCGGCTCCGGTAATTGATGGCCTGAAAATTCCCAGACTACTGTAGGCTGATGATTTATTTTATGTTCGGAGACGATTGAAGGCTTACAGAAGAGTTTAAATATTCTAAAAACGAAAGTAGTGGTCTTCAAGAATGGGTTTTTCTGGGGTAACAAAGAGAAATGGTACTACGCTAGGGAAGAAATTGACCGCGTCAAAACATTTACATATCTTGGTGCAAAATTTTCCATGAATGGGGGATGGAATAATCACATATTGACGGCTCACAGCAAAGGAAGAATTGCGCTCAAAGAAATCATTGCGCAGGGTTCCGGAATTGCCGGTAAAAGTGTACGATACAATGTTCAGATCGTTAGTTCTCCCAGCTATGAACTATGGGGCAGAAATCTGGGGAGTGGATAGATCGACTAGAAAGCATCGAAACAGATTATTTTAAATTAATTCTAAGAGTTTCTAGATGCGCAGCAAATGCCGGAGTCTTAAGAGAGGTCGGTGATATAGGATTTTCGAGAGATATTAAAATGAAACCTATTCAACTTTGGATTAAATTAGCAGATGAACAGGCTGACACACTTATACATAGGGGCTTTAGAGTGCAATTGCTGGGAAGCGATCATCGCTACAGGGCATACAAAATTAAACGGCTACTTGACCGCAGGGTTGGGAGACGTCTCTCCGGAAATGGTGGGAGATAGGGGAACCCGTGAGATAGAACGGCTGATTTCCGATAGACTTGCGGATATTAAAAGGCAAGAGATCTGTGCAGCAACTTCTGAAAAACGTTCGCTAGTAGCTCAAATCCATGAGAGTCCGTTATGGGGTTGCGAAAGTTACGTACACACTCTCGGAAAGGACGCAAGAGGGGGATGCGCTTGGTTCAGGGTTGGGGGGAGGATGCAGCGTAAAACAAAGGACGCAAGGGGTAATGGCATCTGTGTGCTATGCGGTAATAGGGAAGACTGGATCCATATTCTCTTAATTTGCTGTGCAACCGAAACATGGAGAAGAAAATGGATGGAGATGGGAAATTACTACTTCCTAAAAAGGAACGTAACTCTCGCCCAAAACATTTTAGGTGATAAAAGATCTAAATTTATGAAAGAATTAGGAACATTTTTAGGAAAGGTTCGGACCATTAGGGAAATTGAAATTAGGGAGTGGGAAAACAGCACTGATTAGCTAGAGCGGAGCCTAGACTGGAGAGAAATAAATAAGTCAATAATCTAACAATAAGTAAGTTAATCAGTAATTTTATGTAAAGTTAGTAAACAGTTAAGAAATAAGTCACAAGTCATAGTCAATTGGTAAGTAACAGGTCAATATAATAAATAAAATAAAACTGGCATAGTAATAAGCACATTACGGGGTGAAGGTATGGGGGGATCGAAAATATAAGGGCAGAGGCGTTGGTGCGGACGATCTTCTGTAGCGCTGTTTGATTTCAGATGCTGAGGAGGCCAAGCACTAGAAGGAGACGGCAGGACGCCCGCGCCAGAAAATAAATAGTTAAATAAACGTCAGATAGATTAGTATGTACTCGGCTTCTGACGGCAGGTTTTTCCCCCTTCAGGGATTTTTTCCTGAGCCGTAACTTATGGTCTCTTTTCCGCGTCTTTGATGTGATGGAGAGACCATTTGGGGTGAATACCAGAATTCGAAAGATTCGAACGCGAAAGGATGTAGGTATTGTAATGGTTTTAATAAAATACTGGATCTGCCATTCTTAATGAAAGTGAACACAGAATTTGACGTTTAGGCTGTTCGTTTTGGTTCATTGTCCTGCCTTCCTACGTCGTTATTTCTTCTATAAACCCTAATTCTCCAAATCCAGACAAAGATGTGCACCTCTGCAGCATGGTACTCCGTCGACTGTACTTCATAGTCTGTTGCAGACTTCGTTTTCTTAAGTGTTCGTTGACTTGCTCCATATCCTAGTTCTGCCATCTGCTTGTCCCGAGGTAAACTTGTTCTCGTCAGCAAATATAACAACGACCATCATTCTGACCCCCTTTTCACATACTGCTTCGCGATTTCCAGCCTTTTCTTTGTATTGAACTCTCTCATTAATGGATCTTTTCTTGTTCCTCTTCCTGCAAAGCTTTTGTTTGTTAACACTTTCCTCACAGTTGCGGGTTGCACTTTCTTTACACATTCTTCTAAAAATCAGCATCAATTTTCGAGGATTATTCCTTACTTTCGTCAATAAGGCATATCTTTCTTCTCTCTTAACACTGTGTGGACAAGTGTTTCGCCCGGCCCGAACTGGCCCGCGTTCTATTCTATCGCCTTAAGATCGCCTTCGTATCCCTTTAAGATGTCGTGGCAGATTTGTGTACTTTGTGTCAGATTGACCATTTTGCCAATTTATCTTGTAGAATAGCCATTTTCATGATTTTACATCACAAGATATCGCAGGTCTAATGAAGTATTTTATCCTTTTCGACCTATAGTATTACATTCAGCACTGAAGAAGAAGTGAACCGGGCTCTGTAACACTAGAATGTTAGGTGATGTGTAGCTATAGTGACTTTTGTCACTTTCAAAACAGATAACAAATCTGGCATCAATTTTTTTTACCGAATTGACCGAATATTATACTTGGGTTTTAATTCTTGGCGCGTGAGTGCCTGTCATCACGATGGAAATATCTCACGGTATTTCACGGCTTTCTTGGTCGTGCCGCTAGATGTCGCATGATCGCCAGCACTGCTTGAAACGGTCGCGTAGTATGGCAGGTTTTATGGACATTTTGAGCAAACTTGCTAACATATAAAATTTCTATCGCTCTCTAAACATTCAATGCAATACAATATTATCCTTGCAGTGTTCTAGAGTGCACGTACTTACCTTTCACTTATCAATATTTTGTCGTTGGTAAAGTATTCCAGATCAATTACGATACATTAGGATGGCAGAATATTAAAGTTAGACTGTAAATGGCTCTATTCGAAAAAAAGCAAAGATAATTAATTTTTTTGAAAACAAAAAGTACAAACAGTAAATCTATAACATATTTCTTGCCCTATGATTCTGCATTGTGGAGCGATAACTGCATTCCTACATCGTAAACTGTTGAGAAATTAAGTGGGTAGCCCGTAGTTGCTGGGATAGAGGGTATAAATATGACGTATGCCCACAGACATGAAAGAAACTACATGACTAAAAATAAGGATAAATATGATTAAAAATCAATTTAAGATTATTAATTAAGATGTAACTAAGAAAATTATCTGGGACCAATTCTGTTGTGTATGGAAATGAAAAAGAACTTTTAGAAAGTGCAAATATATCCCTTATTCTTATGATAAACTTATAAAATGTCTACCAATAAGTAATAATCGTAAGGTAGCAGAGGATATTCGTACAAATATCTAAGTATTCAAGAGGAATTCACCAATCTTTAATATTAGTGGCATTATAAAGGATTACGTATAATGATAAGAAAAAAAGTACTGTATATTACTACCTCGCATTTTCTCAGAAAAGAACCAAAAATCCTCTTTTACAATATTAACTGTGTTCATAAAAAGCATAAGATATGTACATGTAGTTAAACAATAGATGTTGCATACTCAATTAAATATTTAGGGCTGACAGTAGACAAAACCTACTCTTAGTTACATCTGATATTAGCATTGAATAAAAAATGAAGAATTCGCATGTGGAATATGGAAATGCTTTTCCCTATATCTGTAATATAGTTGTAAGCTTTTTATGTATTTATTTACACCCAATTCCCGTTTAAACGTTTTATATAATCTAATTTCACACAAACACTTACGTAATCGTAATGATATTTATTGAATTTAATTCATTAAAGTTGCTCCACTTAGCTACCCTCACCTTCACATTCATATAGTACAATATTGCGTCCTTTAATATAGCTAGCTTGCTGTGGTTTATAAAATAACAATGGTGTTTATTGTATAAACCACAGCGGGCTACCTATATTAAATAAAAGGACGTAATATTGTACTACATCAATTCATTTCAAATAATGTCTTATTTCCCGTGCCGAGCTTAGGCCATCCAACATCGTCAACTGGACCACGGAAATTCCGCTATGCTCCTTTCACCGTCTAGCAGAGAAAGGAGGTAATAGTCGGGAAACGAAACTGGTGATTTTAGCTTTACTCAGAGGCTTTTCTTAGGCTTGAGGATCTTTTATGCGCTGAAATCTACAACACGGGACAACAGTCGACGAGTCCTTTCGTTTTTGTATCTGTTGGATTATGTTTCTACTGTTTGTAATCACATTCAGAGATGAGAGGTAATTAAATTTTATTACAATTATAGTTGATGTTAATGGTTATCTCACTATTTGCAAGAATATTGAGTGATTATATTGCCTGCCAGATTCCAGTACTTACATTTATTGCGTAAATCAGTGGATCGTCTCTACGGAGCTAAATTATTCTGGAAATATATCTCTTAAATTGAGATGCGGGATTGGATTAATAAAAAATAACCAATATAGTAACAACATTTACAAAATTTATTGTGATGAGCAAATTGTGTTGATACAAGTGTCTGTCATCCTTACAAATTTTTTACATTTTCATTTGTTTATCGCTTTGTTAGAGACTTCAACCCACGATTATCATACGTTTTGAAAATATCGTTAATTTTCTAATAAATTAGTTTGAAATTAACTTTAATTTTTATGTTGATTGTAACTTTAAGATCTCTTTTTGATTATTCAAGTTTAGATTTGTTTATTCACGCATCATTTTACCCAAATATGATGATGTGAGAAATGTATTTTCAAAATGACCTTGAAGGTATTACTACTGTTTTTTTCTTAACTAAAATCTGTGTCCGTGATCGCGGTTCGTATGTAATGATATTTTGTAGTTTTAAGTTCCGAAGTCCTGGAGTTCGAGTATATAAAAGTTCTACAAATATTTCTTTCTAATCATCCCGCTAAAAATAGATATTTAACTCAGCAACCATGAAACTATTTCCATTGTTGGGTGGAACTTTTAGTAATAATCTCACGCAAGTTTGAACACGCTACGGTAATTTATTAACTTAGAAGGGCAATTTGTGTTCTATTAGTTGTTCTTCTTCTGCCAGTAACGATGGACCTAAAGAGAGAGCATTTCAGAGCTATGTTTTTGTATGACTTTAAGGTTGCCTTAGATAAGAAATCATGCCTCGAGATATTACAACGTGCATTTGACAATGGTTGCTCTTCACAAGCCACTGTCTATCGATGTTCAAGAGGGGAAGGGACTCTCTGGAAGATGAAGACCGATCTGGCAGGCCCAACGCAGCAACTACGGATGGAAATGTGCTGAAAGTGGAACATTTGCTAAGGGAAGACCCTCATACATATGCTCAGATTCAGACTCAGATATTGGATCAGCAGCAGAGACAGATCCTGAAAGAATAGCTTCACTTTCGGAAGCTGTGCTGTCGCTAGATCCCTCACAATCTGTCAAATGAACAAAAAAGAGCACGAGAGGATTGGTGTCGTGAGACCCTGGAGGAAGATCAAAAAACATCTTTAACATCGTGACGGGTGATGAAAGCTGGATTTATCAAATTGATCCAGAAATGAAACGGCAGCCTTCAGTGTGGGTCTTCCCAGATGAAAATCCTCCAACGAAAGTGAGAAAACCCAGAAGCGTAGGCAAAATGATGATTTGTTCATTCTTCTCTGCCAGTGACCATATTGCAACAGTGTCACTCGAGGAACAAAAGACAGTCACTGCAAGATGGTTGCGCAGATTGTTTGCAAGATTTGCTTGCGCAGATTGTTTGAAGAGCTGAGAAAGAACCGTCCAAAATCAGGTTTGCGTGGAATCCTGCTCCACCATGACAACGCCTCATCCCACAGAGCCAGAGCAACAACTGACTTTCTGACAGAATCAAGGGTTAAAACACTGTCGCATCCAATCTACGGTCCAGACGTGGCTCCGTGTGACTTTTTTCCTTTCCCTTATGTGAAAGAAAAAAATCGATGTCATCGTTTTGAGTCAGCTCAGGCTGCAGTGACTGCATATGAAGATCAGATTCGCAGTATCTTTAAAGAAGTGTGGTGATCGTCATTTGATATTTGGTTTAATCGGATGAAAGGTTGCATAGAGTGTGGCGGATAGTACTTCGAGAAGATGTGAAGGTAAGAACTTGTTATCTCGATTTTAAATATAGTATTCTCAAAACGTTTGTAGTGAGGCTCGTATATAAAGATCATTACTTTTCTATAATCCTAAAATGCAACTAAATATTTGAACTTTCCGTACACTAATAACTACTATTTACTATTTAAAAACTTTTCAAATGTTTTCGGTAATGACACAGATGAACATTCCTTAATACCACATAAGTTTTACACACAAACACGTTTGATGTCTCCACAAATATGTTAAATCCAGACTAACAGTGAATATAGAAATCAGATACAGCGGTACGGATCAAATGAATGGGTACAAGTATGGTATAAGTGACATTTTATACATTCTGAGAAAAGTGTGTTTATATATCAGTGGCAATGTATTTTCGTGGTTTTAGAGAACGATTGAAATGCCACGGTTTTAATGATGAAACAAAACACAATGATTTTACAGTGTTATTAACTTAAAGAGTTTTCTCAGAATTTATAAAATGTCGCTTATATCGTTCTCCTTTTCACGCATTCAAATGTGGGTCGTTGACAGCGATGGCGCGCGGCGCAATTTTAGACGATTGATATGACATACTGATATTATTCGGAGCAAGGTTCTTAAAGCAAATATATCAAGCATTAATGTTGTCTAAATTAGAATTATTTGGATGAAAATTAACGGAGCTACATATATTTAAAAAGTGTAAATTTCTATAGTTTTAATGTAAAAGTGGCTATATTCTGACTATACTTCGATTTTTTAACGTGGAGTCTTAAAGTCACACACGAAAAAGGAAGAGGGAAGGTAGATTCCAATAGGGAGCTGCAACGTCACTACAGCTCACATTTTACGTCTCTTTATTGGAGTCTGCATTCCCTCTCCCTTTTTTGTGCGTGACCTGGAGTCGCGTCGTTAAATATACCGAAATATAATGGTGCATACTGCTCGATTCAAATAAGTAATGTATGGTGATCATAAAATTGTTGCGGAATAACGTGAGCACCACATCAACCAAAAATCCGTTAATAAAAATACGATTAAATCATATTTATTCGTTACATGGAGTGTTAATGGAATTTATGGCATATGTAAATCCATTTTAAAAACAGTTTTCTTGGTGTCGATTTTTTGCTAAGCCATTTAATTCTTTGTACAGTATATATATATATATATGTGTGTGTGTGTGTGCGAGCAAGCTCCAAAACACTACAAACTTTGTGAATTTTTTACAAAGTTGAAAGAGAGCGCCGGCGCGTATAATCTCTCCATGACGTCACCCTCTTGCGCGTGCACTCAGAACATTTGACAACGGGCAAAGGTTTAGAGAACCAATTACGATTGAGGAATTGAGCAGAGGCCCATAAACTCGCGCAATCCCTTTCAAACGGCAAATGAAAACGCGAGGGCAACGTTAAAGGGGAGAAATGGGCCACGAAGAATTGAAGCGTCATGAAACCGAGGAGAGGTGAAGTGCGAGAGACACTAAATTACTTCGGAGCGACCAACACCCGCTTTCGACCAGAGACGGAAAATAACGTAGTTAATGGAGTTGACATCAAGGAGGCCGTGCGTATACAGCGTAGTATTAAACTATTTCTAAGTGTTCCAGGTGTGCTACTAATCCAGCAAATTTTGATATATAAACATAAACTCCATCGTCCGGTTTATTTATCAAGATAACAGATAAGGTCTGCAATTGCAGTCGCTAATCTGTTAGATATAGCTTCTTCTGAATAACGGAAACCTAACCTCTCACCGAACCAATAACACCCAAGAACGTGCGTCGGATATGAATGCCAAAACAACAGAAAAATCATTTAACATACCCAAGTAAGAAAATCTTATTCTAATGCAACTACATCAGACGTCTTTCCATCAAACGACCAAGCCGCTATTATTGAGTAACAAGAAGTCTTATCCATGGAAGTCTTATCTAGACCGTTTATCAGCAAGCACAAAATAGTAATAATTTCCAATGTATGCCCAGTTCATGAAGTAATAGAAAAGGAGCTAAATGACACAGGTATCCCAATATCAGCTTAAATATCATTCATAAAAGCTGGTATTAGTGAATCTGTTTTCTCCCATACAATGAGTTTCAGAAGGCAAGTTTATATAGCCCCTGAACATGTAGTGAAACTACCAACCTCCACCTTAATATAATATAACATATTACACAGGATATTCTTCACTACAAACATGTCATGTTTTATCTGCATAGACAGTCATCATATTGCAAATTAGTGATCACTGAAGCCCCTAAATAATAATTAATAACTGAAGAATACTCTCACCAAGAATACAACCGCTAATAACACATCTTTATCATCTCAACATGAAGCTCCTTTATTCAATAACCTACAGTTCCCAACTCTTCAGAAGAGAATCCACCCCACTGATTCATCATCACGAGAATCACACATAATGAAGTCAGACAGAACTGAACACCAAAAAGCTCAACCAACAAAAAAGAAACCAGAAGAAAATGAACCACATAAAACTCAAACCACCACACAAAAGAAAAAGAAGAAGAACAAATTGCACTAATTAAAAGCACCATAGATAATAATCAAGACAAATTTCCATTAAATTACTTACAATTTTTATTATTTTTCGACAATAGTTTTGGTTCCTGGGATGTCTCAATTGTAGGCAAAGAATTCACCAAAAAAATTTTACAAAACTATGGCAGTCCCAATGCTAACTTATGGATGCGAAAACTGGACAATCAATAGGTCAGACAGAAGAAAGATCGAAGCGGCAGAAATGAGATTCCTGAGACCATTAGCAGGATATACACTACTAGATCATAAGAGAAATGAAGACATCAGAGGTGAACTACAGATCTCCAGCATACTGAAGAAGATCGACTCAACGAGGAAGAATTGGTTCGAACACCTAACCAGAATGCCACAAGAACGGCTTCCCAAGACTATCCTCGAATACAAACCAAAGGGGAAACGATCCAGAGGCAGACCCCACACAAGATGGAAAGAGACTCTTGAGAGCGGAACGGGCCACTAGGCCCAAACCTTGTTGCTGATGATGATGATGATGAATTCACCAATGATCTACAAGCTATAGTACTAATGATGAAAGGAACGTACGCTCTTCTTACAGACAGAGCAACAAAAAATAGATTTACCAGAATAACAGGCAGACTCAACAAAGCAATTTTTCAAACAGAATATGCAGGTACTGATACTACAGATGAACCAGTGTAAACAAGAATGGTGTAAAGTCTATTAAGCCATCTTCCTTCCATTCTCTCACGTAAGTAATAAATACAAATTCAAAGAATATTTTCAATATAATTCAATGGAACATTAATGGATTTTATACAAGATTTGAATATTTGAAGTTACTTCAAAATAAATATAATCCAGCAGTAATATGCCTCCAGGAAACCAACCTGAAAAGCAATCAAACTCCTGAACTAAAAAGTTACAACTGCTGCCAAACAAACCGTTCAAAGTTTGTACATGCCAGAGGAGGAGATGCCATCCTGATTAAAAATAAATAAATAAAAGCCGAAACACTTACCTTGCAATTAAATTATGAAGTCATGCTATCAAAATACACCTCCCATATAATATCAACATATGTAATATTTATTTACCAATTAACCATCCCATAATTCAAGAAGAGGTTGAAAACCTGATCAAACAACTGCCGAAACCATTTATCTTAGTAGGAGACTTAATCAGCCACAACATTTTATGCGGATCTAACCATACCAATAAAAGAGGTAAGATTAATGAAACAATTCTAGAAACCACTGCAATGATGCAATTACTAAATGATGAAACTCCAACATACTTTTCAGCAAGATCCGATTTTCAAAGTGCTATCGACCTTTTGATCTGTAGCAACTGAATCGTTTGCAACATACAATGGTGTTCAATAGGTTGTTTATATAATAATGACAACTACTGATGACATTGGTAACCCACAGCTGCACTACTAGCCAAGAACAACTCTATCAACCAATTAAATGGCAATTCAGCTGATTGGTCATTATACAAAAATCATATAAGTCGGCAAATTAAAATTCTTGACGCTGAACCTACCTAGAGTAAAATTTGAATCTAATTCGACGAAAAAGAATCAACCATGATGAAATAAAAATTGTGACTAAGTAAGAGAAAAAAGGCCTTAAACAAATTTAAAAACATAGGAAAGAAGAAAATATGTTTCATAAAGTAAGGGCAAAAGCCTGAAAAAACATAAAAGTGCTTTACAGAGAATCATGCAAAATTTGCTACTCTCTTTTTATCAAAATACAATGAACTCCTCCTGGAATTTTTTTCACTTTCAAGGCAATCATTCATCATGGACTCCCAAAAACCATAATTAATATGGAAAGAAACCTCACAACTTCACCCATAGACTTTGCTAATGCATTAGCACATGCATTAGCAAGTAACTCCAGCAACAATAATTACACAGAAAAGTTTCTACAATACAAAAATTCCTGTGAAGATACGGAAGTCAATAAACTGAATGATTTAAATGAAGATAACTTCACTCCACATCAGCTTCTCTAAACTCACTCTTTAATACAACAGTATTTCAATCAGCTCTAAAAATGAGTAAAAATACCAGGCCAGACAACATTCCTATACAACTCATTAGAAACTTACCAAACATAGGATTTAAATACCTATTACAAATTTACATCTATATATGGGCATCTCATACATTTGCAAACATATGAAAACCATCAATAGTAATTCCATTGGCGAAATCAAATAAAGATAACATGTTGTCAAACAATTATAGACCTATCTCACTAACATGCAACCTATGCAAACTGCTCGATTAGATGATAAAACCGAAGACTTTAATGGGTTCTAGAAAGAAATCATTGCCACAACGCCGCCGCGCCGCCGCCTGATTGCTTCATCGCCACATCGCAGGTCGCCTCTGGGGTCGTTAGGGCAAGGACGAACGCCACGGGAAATGACTGTGGGTGCCCAAACTCGAGCCCGGGGCTGACGGCGCGCCGAGGCGCAACCACCGCTGCCGTGAGGTACGCCGTCGAAGCCCCGACCAGGCGTTGCTAACTCCCGGGACGCTACTACGCCGCCTGCCAGCCCGGCCGCCTTGCTAGTGGGCAAAGGGTTGAGGCGAGTCGCTGCCGTCACCTGACCGCGCCGACACCTGACCGCGCCGCGCCAGACACCAGGGCGAAGGGCCGCCGTTTCCGTAGCCGGGATCAAGGCCGCTGGGAAGGGCGCCGTCCTGCTTCAAAAGACGGACTCTGGCCTTATGTAAGATAAGATAGTTGTAAGCTAGTTTTAAGAAGTATTATAACGGGAGGTTTGATCTCAAAAAAAGGAGTATTTAATCCACCTCTGAAAATGTAGCTGTGTTTCAATGCAGTACTAGAGCGCGAATAAGACCTATCACGCATGCCACCCTTTAAAGAGTCTACATACTGAGCAACCGGGGCAACGCTGGATCGCCTTATCCTTGTAATTAGATTAGTCGGGGCAGCCACACGGATTGTGTCTTTACAATATCGAAAAAGCTTATGATATGATTTGGATGCACAGCATCATTAAAATCCTCATTTAAGTAGAATGCCAGGGACATATATTACATTTTATATATAATTTTTAAATGACAGATGTATTCAACTACCAAGATCATCTTTCAGAATCCATAGAGATTCAAAACGGAGTCCCATAAGGATCCGTCATTAGTGACTCCCTGTATCTTATAGCCATTAACCACATGATTTCAACCTTACACAAACCAATAAAAATACGAGCTTTTGCAGATGATATCACACTTGTATGTGTTGGAAGAGCAATGTCAATGATTGAAGTTCTCCAAGATGGTTTAAACAAACTTGTAAGTTTTGTAATACATTTGGATTCAACTTTTTGAAACCCAAATCAGTGTACATGATATTGGCAAAACATTCTAGAACAATTCCTGAACCCAAACGTTTACTAGGAAGCAAATAACTAAAACAATGTAAAGAAATGAAAATCCTGGGTCTTATTTTTGATACCAAACGGTCATGGAAACCTTACATAAGGAATCTAGTCATTCAACGTATCAACACCCTGAAAGCTTTATGCTCCAAAGCGTGGGGGCTAAACAAGACATGCAAATGAACGCGTATATATCATTTATTCGAGCACAAATTGATTATGGATGTACAATATACATCCTAAAACTCCATCTTATCTCTATTAAATTCTATCAAACAACTTCAATAAGATTAGCAATTGGAGCTTTCCACAGTAGCCCAAGACTGAGAATTCTAGCAGGTCACGAATTACCGTTAAAGTTAAGAAGAGAAATTCTAATCCTTAATTATGCTTCATCAAACAAATAATCGTATATCTTAAAAATAATCCTATGCAACATGAGCAAATATCAATAGGAAATGATCAACAGAACTTCAATAACCTACCAAACCCTTTACTGTATAGTATAAGTACTATCAAGAAAGATTTGTAACTTAAAGAGAATACCTCAATGCCACGTTAAACCACCCAGTTCCACCATGGGAGAAACTGAAATTTATAATTGATGGCCACATTCTGAATGAAATGTATGGTGAAGACAATACTCCTAACATTGTGCACAAAAACGTATTCAGAGAATTATCGTATGATTAGAATTATCACATAATTAATAATTCTAGAGCATATGTTAGTAATTTTTATTAAATTATTAATTGCTGAAAAACTGTTAGTTCGTTGTGAGACATCGGGAGACCCTCTTCACTGTAAGTTAGCAAAAGTTGGAATTAGTTTATACATTTGTATATGTTGTCATTTTTATTATCTCATCTGAATGGCGTTTAAACGTGATACAAGATTCCACAATCCGATCGATATTATTATCTTTCGTTCTCGAGATATGTAATTGTTTATTAGAAATTAGAATACCATCCTCTCCATTTTTGTCACTCATTTTATTTGCTCATCGCACCAAAGTATACTGAAAAGACTTGTATATTGTCTGGCTTGGTTTGTCCGCTTCATAAGCTTAATGCTGAGGACGGATGTAATATGGTCGGGCCTATGGCGTGGGTAAGTGTGTCTCGAGCAAAATGTTTGTCGTAATCATTATCTCGAAAAAACAAAACTTAGCTTTAAAATATCCAATATAACGACTACATATCGTATTGAGGAAGTCATTTACTACACATAATAGTAGTAGTAACATGACGAATTATTTTACACCCTATGGTGTTTTTTGCATCTCAGCCTCCTTACCTCTCTACTTGTGTAGTCTTCGTTACTCAGTCCCCTTTTCATCATTGCCTCTTCTACACCATCTCCCCAAGTACGTCTAGATCTTCCTCTTCTTCAATGGGTAGCTGGTTGCCATTTCCACAATATTTTCGGCCAACGTTCTTCGTTCGTTCTTTGCATTTGCCCATGTAGCGAGATCGTTTCAGGAGACAATACGCGATAGAGGAAGTAATTTACTGTAAATACAGGATGAGAATTTATATATTTTTCGTTGCCAGAGCCCGACAATAAGGACTTTTCTCGAAAATTCACCGTTTTCCGACGCCAGATTAAAATACCTTCTCTCGTTGCAAAACACGTATAGATGAGAAAGTAAAAAAAACAATATGATGCAAATCAAAGGAAATAAAATGATATGATCAAAATAGTCATTGAAAACTACCCTATGAAAGAAGTAACCAACTTTCAATTTCATGAATGTATTATACCGGTCTTAAACAGGATGATTTGGGAGGTTGGTAAAGTAATAGTGTTCAATTACAAGTATTTACTAAATTTAATATTTTAGCAACAAATAAACAAGGTATTTACTAATAATTTTGCATCTCTGGTCAAAATTGTCATTTTTGCAATATTCACCTCAGAGACAATATTTAAGAATCCTCCCCCTTCGTACAGCGCACGTTTGGGAATTGTTTACAAAATTGTTCATTGTTGCAAAATTGTTTATTCGCAATGTTTGCTTCTTGGGCGACAAGGAACGCTTCCCACATCAAAATGGGGAAAAATTGGAAATTGTTTATAAATTTGCAAATTTCGAAAAAAAATAGTATCCTCTAAACGAGATGCGTTTAAACGAGATGCACAATTCCGCATTATGAAGGGCGCTATCGCCTTTCGTTTTCGAGATAAGTAATTGTTTATAAGAAATTAGTTTGTCATGACACCTCCCATTTCTTTGGTATTCAATATTTTCGCAGTTTTCTCACAAATCGACCCCTCAAGCCGTTTTGCAAACGCAAAATGCATTTAGCGGCATTCTTTTTCCATCCGACCCTGACACCACAATGCTATTTGAAAGTACCTTCAGAATGAAATGCGATTGAAGTCATTGCTTATCGAGTCAAAATCATGGAAACTTGATTTAGATAGATAGATTTATTAAAGTTCGCTTTGAGCTAATGCTCGGTGGCAAACATGATAACAATTAGAATTAGAATTACAAAACAATTTTAACATTTACAATTAATTTACTATTAGAATTAGGCGTCCATATCATAGTTCCAATTTATTTCTAGCTTACTCTAAATTCAATTCTAGTTTACATAACACTTCACTACACTACACTTCCCTTCACTTCACCGTATAAGGGACATGACGATAATAATTATAACAATAACAATATAAGAAATAATAATAACTTAAAAATTTCCCCAAAGCTAATGAGAGTGTTAACAATGACGATAAATTTGTCCCTAATAATATAATAATAATAAAAGTAATAATAATATTAATAATAATAATAAAAGTAATAATAATACAAATAATAATAAAGATAAATATCTCAGTCAATATTATTAAGCCAATCTAGATGGAAAGAAGCATATTTTTAAATTTGGCTACATTAGAAGGAAGAGCCTCTAGTGCTTCTGC
>BOPP01000200.1:1308462-1348857 GCA_017312745.1 Gryllus bimaculatus
TAATAGTAATAGTAATTCAATAGCACTATAAAAATTAGCAAAAGATGAAAAAAATTAAAAAATTATATAAAAAAAAATACCCTGAAATATCAAAATATCCGGCTAAAACTCCCAAAGCCTTATGATCGTTCAGATCGATCGAAGACTTTCAATTTTACAGAAAATTGGCTGAACGGTTTAGGTGATAGCGATTCCCACAGACGGACGGTATGCAGTTAATCGATTTTTCAGTATCAAGGACACACATAACATGGATTCTGGCTACACCACGAGTCAGGGGTAGTAATTTACTATATATAGTCTGACGAAGCCTACTGCAACAACTCCCACGCAACCGTCTGTAGGGGGACCTCGCAGATATCGTGCTCTTGCGAGATAGTAATATCACGTCCTCTTCCGGACTCCGTCCCTCTTCTGCCTCCTACGCAAGGATCCGTCCTCCTCTTCTGCGTCGTCCACACCTGGCGCTTTTATTACGCCGATTATGTGAATGTTGCTCGCACCGCACTGGATAACTCGTGCGTATTTCTTTCGTACAGGACTCTCGCTCGCACGGTCCCAGATTTTGTCGCTGATTGCCACTTCACTAGACCTCAGCACGTATTACTTCCCTAATAACAGGTAGGTTCACTCCCCGTGTCTTTGTCCAAAGAAGTACTTTCTTCCAGAAACCTACAAAATTTCGCGAACTGCTGACTAGGCGTCTCTCCGACGTCCAACACTCCTACCTAGTAGAAGAAAGAGTTTGACTGCTCGTGAGTTCGCGAGCAGAAAAATGCAGAAAAATCATACTTGCAATTCGTGTACCGATGCAAATAAGTTTTCTATAACTCAGAAACAAAAATGACTATATTTCAAATATTGCTAATTTTGCGATTTTTAAAATTTATTTTTAAAATTTATTTTTAAAATTTATTTTTAAAATTTATTTTTAAAATTTATTTTTGAAGTTTATCATGACTATTTATTTTGACTTTTTATATTAAATTTATTTTTGAAGTTTATTATGTCTATTTATAGTTAAAATGATGGGAAAGGATTCTGGAACAAAAAAAGTCCGCAGATAATCTTTTCCCCCTACGTTACATAACTTTACTGTTTTTTTGTCTGAATAAATCTAAATCAAATAAATATATAACATCGTGTCTACAATGAGTAGTATTCTTTGAATTAAGTTTGTTCTGAATGAGTTTACCATTCTGTACTTTTCATAAAAGGTATTATTGATTTTTTTTATTTATTGTCTACCTGTTCAACATACATGTTTTTCAGGGTTGTGAATAGAATCATTTATAACTTTTGGTTTATTTCCTAACTGTCGGTGCCCTAGACGGATGCGATAAATGTTTTTGTTTTTTTTTAAAATAATTTAAATTATTACGGAAGTATATTGAGAGTACAGAGAATGATCTTTGATATGATTATTCGATGAAGGTCATAATATTTGAGGCCCACTTTCTGCTATTTTATGGTTGT
Organism: Gryllus bimaculatus; assembly: GCA_017312745.1. NCBI lineage: Eukaryota > Metazoa > Arthropoda > Insecta > Orthoptera > Gryllidae > Gryllus > Gryllus bimaculatus. The sequence goes on from BOPP01000200.1 coordinate 1,309,939, forward strand.
CTGAATCTGTCTTTAGGGAAGCGCGAGTTGATGCGTAAGTTCGGTTCTGCTGTGCGCCCAAGGTTGAAAATGGAGGTCCTGGGAGATGAGGAGAGTGATGTGAAGAAGTCTTCGAACAGTTTTGGATGTGTTTTTTTATTGTCGGAATTTGCAGTTAGTGGTGGATTAGCTTGTTCGAAATGCACCATGAGGCTTTAATTATAGCTGTTAGTGCTTTATTTTGTATAGTTTGTAACATGTTTATATGAGTTTTTGCTGCATTTTCCCATATTGGGCATGCATAAGTCATAGTTGGTCGAATTATAGACTTGTAAATTATCATTCTGGTCTCTTTTTTAAGGGAAGATTTTTTGTTAATTAGTGCGTAAAGTTGGGAAAGTTTTGCTTGTGTTTTTGTTCCTGTTGTGTAAATGAGTGTTTTCCAGTATAATTTTGTATCAAGTTGCATTCCCCGATATTTGGCTGCTGCAATATTTGCAGCCCAGGGAATATTTTCGTTGTTCAAAATTTTTCATTTCAATTTTTTGCCCATTTATTGAATATGTCAAGATCTCTTGTAAGTTATTCCTAGCTGTCATAATGTTCCCATGCTTTGAAAAGAATGCAGTGTCATATATATATATATTGAATAATACCGGTGATAATGGGGACCCTTGAAGCAGTCCTGCTGAAATATGACGTAAGGATGATATGGCATCGTTTTGACTTTGAACTTTCTTTGATTTAGAAAACTTTTAATAAATTGGAATTAGTAGTCTGGAGTGCCTCTTTGTATTAATTTGTAGAGAAGGCCTTGTTGCCATATTTTGTCAAACGCTTTGATGTCCAGGAATATTGCGATAGTGTGTTTGGCATGTAGCTATATATTCGGTAAGCCGTAATATTTGATGTGTTGTGGAGTGGTTAGGCCGAAATCCAAATTGTGTGTCTGGGATTACATGTGTGTTTGTCATGAATTTTAATAATAGTTCTAATATCAGTTTCTCTAATACTTTCGACAATGAGGGGAGTAGGCTTATTGGTCTATAGTTCGCTGGATCTTTTGGATTCTTTCCTGGTTTTCGGAAGGGTAGCACTGTTGCAATTTTCCAATCGTTGGGAAAGTAACATATTCTGAATGCTGCATTAAATATTGCAATATGCGTGCTATCGAATTGTAATTTAGTTGTTGTAGAACTTTATTAGAAATAAAGTCGTATCCTGCTTATTTCTTAGTTTTTAATTTTTTGATTTCTTGATTAATTTCTGATGGGGATATGTACTTTATATTGATTAGAGCTATATATAGTGGTTTCTGATTGAATTCCTCTACTTGTTTATTAAAGTGATCGTTTTCGACTGGGTTTGGGTTAAACGACTTTCCAAGGTATTCAGCTATAAGAAATGTTTTCTCAAAACCAGAATTTCCCACTTGTGAACCTAGTTTTATTTGCGGAAATTCTTGTTTTTGTCTTCTTATTCTATGTATGGTAGACTACATATGCCTAAATTGTGGGTGAATTTCTTTTAGAAAAGTCTGAAAGCTTGCATATCTATGTTGGTCTAGTTTACTTTTAACTAGTCTCGTCAGTTTGTTTAGTTTTCTTTTTAAGTCTGGTCGACGTGTCATTTGCCAATGGCTTCTTAAATTGTTTAATTTTAATTAGGTTTATGATTTTTATGGGAATTTGTTACTTGTTTTGGAGTTTGTCATTTTGAGATATATGGTAGAATTTGTGAGCGATCCTTGTATGTTGCTGACTAATGGTTTTACTTCATTATCTAAGTCCTTTCCAGATTAAATGTTTGTACTTAATTTTTAAATTTTCCCTGAATTTAAACCAGTTAATTTTACCTTTTTACTGTTTATATTAAGATGATGTGTAGAGTGGATGAAGTGATATGATTACTGGGTTGTGATCCGAATCGAGTGCAGGAATTCCATTTTGGTATAGCGGAAAATCAAAATTTTTTGTGATGAGGATATCTAATAAGTCAGGAATTATATTATTATTGTAAGGGTAATGGGTGGGTTCTATTGGAGCCAGAATACTTACATTGAGAGTGGTAGCTAGATTTAGTAAATTTTTCCCTTGAAAAGTTGTTGTGTTGCATCCCCAATCGCAGTGTTTGCTATTAAGGTCACCTATTGGCATAATATCATCGTTATTTCCAAATATTTCAGTATATATTTTTCTAGGGAATAGCTTATTAGGAGGTTTATACGTCGTTATTATGGTTGTGTCTTTGTTATTTATTTTGGTTTTATTGCTATAGTTTCTAGGTCGTTGCTCGTAGGACTATTAATTAACGTGTTTTATATATTTGTGCACTAGTATGGCCACTCCTGCAGCCGTCGCTGAGAGATGGTCGTTGCGATAGATATTAAAACCTGGTATTGAGAACTTGATTTGAGGTAACATGTGAGTTTCTGAAATACAAGCTATTTTTATGATGTGGCTTGTTATAAATTATCGATTTTCTAGCCTTTTTATTCCGTTCGCGTTCCAGTTGACAATGTTTGTTTCTGGATTTTTTATTTACGTCCATTATCGAGGGCTGATTGTATTAATATTTGTATTTGTGGAATGAGTGTGTTTATTACTTGGTTGATGATTGAGGTTATTACCTGCCCTTGGTGTAGAGCCTTGGAAATTAAGTCTTTGAGGATTTGAAAACCAGGGATTTATGGGAGGTCGATGCGTTGGGTTTGTCTGTTGTGGATGATTTTGAGGGACTGGTTTTCGGTCAAGGTTTTTAATCTCGTGGGATACTCTTTTATTAAAAGTCTGTTGTCTCTGGTTATACATCTCTGTTTGATTTTTTAGCAGTTTCTGATAAACTTCACAACCTTTACAATTGGCTGTGTGATCTTTTTTACAGTTTACGCATTTCCGACTTATTTCTGTTTTAGGTTCCGTGCATTTTAAATAGTGATAGTTACCTATAAAACCTAACGCATCTCGGAGCGCGCCCACAGTTAGGTTGAGTGTGATCAAAACTTTGATAGTTTTTGCATTGAATTGGTAATTTTTGGTTGAATCTAGGAAATACCCTAATAACACTATATAAAAATATATCTATGGCTAGAATTCTCCTTCCCTTGTTATTGTCCTCTCGAAACGTGTGCTGTTTTCATTGCAAAATTTACGAAGATCTCTGAAATCTTCTATTGAATTAAGTTTAAGCTTCACTCTGTCTGCGTATATTTTTGTTGTGAAATCTCCTTTAACTACACTTTTAATGTCATTTATTAACAGTTGAGAAATTTCCGCTTTGTGTATAATTATAGGAGGAATTTTAATCACTGTTTTCGCGGAACTAACATGTTCGTCTTCATCTGTATCGTTATTTAACGTTTCGAACCTGTTTCCTGTAGGAATAGCATATCGTGAAAAAGATCCAGTTTTTTGTCTTTTGCGCTCACTTTGTTCTGTTGGGGCAGGTGCACTGTGTTCCTAGGGCGGCCAACTAGAGCGTTGGCTGTTTTGTACTTGCGTTTGAAGGTCCTGTAGTTGCTGTTGCAATTGTACCAGTTGTTGGTGCTGTTCCTGAAGTTCATGCTGCTGCGCTTGTGTTTGCTGATGTTGCTGATATATGATGAGCTGTTGTTGGTACTCCAATGAATGTTGCATGGCATCGGGCGTAGTGTTGTTCACGGCCTGCATCGCTTCTTTGATGCTCTGTCCGAGGTCAGAGCACGATAAATCGCTTTTATCTATTTTCACTATTGGTTAAAGAGATGGAATAACTTTCGAAAACACTGTGGTCACTTCACGAGCACTCGCAACTCACTGAGTGCTCAGCTTGACGCCGACTGAACTAACAAGGTAACACTGAGTTCACAACCTCTCGCCACCGCTGTTAGTGCTGAACTGATACCCGAACTCGTCAAAACGACCTTTGAATCCTCAGCGTAGTTGACTAATTGAGTATAAAATAGTGACGACAATGTGAGAAGGAGCACTTGAGGAAGCACTCCTGTGGTAAGTGGACGTCGTGAACACCAAGTGTTATTATTGATGAAATAAATAGTTTAGATTTTCACTGAAAAGGCAAATAAACGACATATAATTCATGATTCTCCGCTTGAGTGGCGGATTGCTGGCGTTTTGCACATCATTGAGCCAATGAAAATCTACACTGTGGTGACAAAAGTATTGGCATACCTCCTAATATCGAGTCGAATCTCCTTTGTCCCGGCGAAGTATAGTAACTGGACGTGACATGGACTCAAAAAGTCATTGGAAGTCCCCTGAAGAAGTAATGATCTACAATTGCAAACGACATCAATAACTGCAAATGGTAAATTGCCGTATACAATAGCGAAAATGTTGCCGTTACAGTATTTTGTGTAGGAACTAACCTCTCTATTATGTGCTATAAATGTTCGATGGGATTCATGTCGAGTGTTTTTAGTGGCCAAATCACGCCTAAAATGTTTTTGAATCTAATCCAATTATAAACAATTGTGGCCGGAAGGAAAGGCGCATTGCCTTCCGTAAAAATCCTTTGTTGTTTGGATACATGATGTCTATGAATAGATGCAAACTAGCGTACCCGTGCGAGAACTCTCGCCTATTAAACCGCACCCTAATTTCGTAAGTGTATCGTGAATCTGAAACATGGGAACTTGTCGTTTCCATCGTAGTTCTCCTCCACAATTAGGTACACAGCACTTGTAGACCACGGTAAAACGTTAAATGAATGGTTGCACTACATGCATAAGAAACAATCTTCACCAGTATCAAACAACAATTGATAGTACTTCTATCTGTTGATGCGAGAGCGAATCTTGAAATTATAATTATGCAAATAAATCTCTTCAGTCTACGCAAAGCACAGTGTACATAGAAAGCGTAAATAGTATACGATGGAAGAATCTAAGCGTTCTTAGCATAAGGTCACAAAGATGGCCACCAGCACCGAGGGCTGAAATGGAGGTGGTGTTAATAGAATCGGTAAGCAGCAAACAGGCAAAAAATCAATAGAATGTTCAAGAATATCTCATCCTGAAGATTACGGTGTGAAGAACGTTTATAGTCATTTGGTATCACAATTTAGTTTTTAATGACCTAGAACACATTGTTTAAGAGTTATTTAACGATATAGCTGACATAGTTGTGGGTTACATTTGAAATGAGTATTTAGATGTTTTCTTAACATAGCCTTCGCACTTTTGAACTGAAAATGCAATTGATCGCGACTCCGTGAAATTCTTTCTTTAGATACCTCATTTTTAAAGATTGGTGGCGTGTGAGAGCCGTAAATGCTACCTTAAATACTGAAAGTATATAGGAGGCGATGGTCTCCAAGTAGCTGAACTTCCAGTCAATGATCAGTTCAGTTGAACTAGAGGACCCAGTCTGTTCCATAAAAAACAGCCACCACTATAAAGGAGCCAATACAGTACCTTGCTGACACCTTGGGTCATTAACGTCGTAGTCCTCGGCACACTCAAACCCTGCTATCACCTCTTACCAACTGAAACCGGGACATATCTGCTTAAACCACGGCGTTCCTGTGGTCTAGGGTTCAATCATTATGGTCACCAGCGCAGGGGAAGCACTCGAGTCTGTCTTCTGCTTCCATAGTCCATTTTAATGAAATGTCGCCGCTGTGTCCTAACGGTCGCTCTGTTTGTCGTACGTCCCACATTGATTTCTGTGGTTACTTTATGCAGTGTTGCTCGTCTGTTAGCACTGACAACTCTACGAAAACCCGCCGCTCTCTGACATTCAGTGAAGGACGTCGGCCACTGCGTTGTCCTTGGAGAGAGGTTATATCTGAAATTAAGTATTTTCGGCACTCTCTCTTAGCACTGTGGATCTCAAAATATTGAGTTCCCTAACGATTTCCGAAACGGAATGTCCCTTGCGTCTGGCTCTATTCCACGCTACGTCTGATAATTCCCGTCGTGCGTCCTTAATCATGCTTGAAACCTTTCCACGTGAATCACTTTAGTACAAATCACAGCTCTGCCCATTCACTGGCTTTTGTACCTTGTACAAAAGCGATATTACTGCCATCGGTACATTTGCATATTGCTGTCCCATGACTTTTGTTATCTCACTCTGTATTACTAATGCCCTAAGAACGCAGAAACTTAAACTAAGCAACATGATGAGATAACAATGGTTGCGTGGGACGTGAGATATGAGATGTGCCAATGGTTGCGTTACATATGCAGGAACTGCGGAGAAATCCCCCTCCCCTAAAATGAAAAGGAGCCTATTTTCGCTTAAAATTGTTGGACATGAATAAATAAGCAAATATTTGTTTCTTTTATTCCACATCTTCCCATACTGGACGTAGCAGCTGAATTCTCATTCTCAGTGCTGCAACACTGCTGACCACATGTGACAGCAAAAATCCGAAGAATCCCATCTCTCAAAAATTTTCTATTCACATGTTGCGTTGTGGTAGTGCAGCTTTTTTATGTAAAGAACTGTTGAACTGTATAAATACAATACTAGGTTTTTGCAGTATTAGTGAAGACTTATTTGATTGATTTTTATTTTATTGCAGTGATGTATGCGATTATTTTATTATTTCTTTGGAACAATATATATTCTACTTAGAGGAAAACCATTTTCGGCGATATTGATCAGAACTTTGCTAGTACAGTTCACTAGTATTAAAAATTTATGTTAATGTGATTAGTAGATAATTTGTCTTGATTTGACAAGAATATCTGTGTGACGTTTATGATATAAACTAGACAACATTGATGAAAATATTGACAATAATATTAATAATGATAATAATAGCTTCATCTCAGGAGTACAGGACCTTGACAGTGGAGGTGGAGCTTGAGTACCCCAATGATCCTGAGAGCTATGCCGGGAGTATCGTAGCTACTGGTAGGGTCACCCTTGTCAGACAGGTCGAGGGGGAGGGGTCAGACGAGGAAGTTCTCCAGAAGAGGGCCTCAATAAGGGAGCCCATGCCCGGGGTAATAGGGGCTAAGTCTTCAAGGACCAACGTTGGGCGGAAGAAGCAACACTTCATGTGAGGTTAATACAGGTAATTAATGGTGGCAGGTGTAAAGGCTATGAGGTCACACACATGTCGAAATTGAGAGATAATTGGAAATTTACCTCGGGCCAGACCAATTGCCTGGGAAGCGCCAGGGAACAGAGGGAACTAGCTCTGTCTGTGAACCGCTAGTGGTGTGATGCTGAACAGGCGGGCTCACATCGGGAGACCCCAAATTTCTACAGTAGTACGCGAGGAGGCAGTACGCAAGATCTGTTAACTGTACCTGAGCACAGTGTTTCCCAGAGTTCACTTAAGACCACTGTAACAGGCTTACAACAACGGAGAGTTCAATGGACTAATGACATTAACGAAAAAAATATTAAGTTGTATGTTCGCATTACCCGTTGCGATACAATAGGTATACGATACACGCAGTAATTGCATAGATGTTTCATTCAACAGTACCTACATTTATCCCACCTCACTGAGCAGAATATCGCAGATCGAAGAGCGCTGATAAATAAATCCGGCAAATATGTATCACGTGCTGGACAAAAATGAGATTAAAGCAGAAAAAGTACTATTAGACACACAAGGGAATATAGAAGCTGCCACAAATGATACCACACATTTATACCCCACCATAAGCCTCGCAAGATACTCTGATTATTGAGCTTTCAGAACAAGATATGCCTAGAGATCATCTACATGAAGAGCTTGAATTACAATATCGACTGGCAATTATCGAATATGAGTGATGGATACACATTTGAGATCGAGAATCCCAAAACATCACAGTTAAAAGAAATTGGCCATGCTAGGTACGTTACAATCTATTGGAAGGAGGAATCTGGAGGAATCTATCTGAAATCCAATCAACTCGGGATTCCCAGAAACTGCAAAAAGCCCCTCCATCGAAAATTCGGTTGCGAAAGTGGATTGATCGCTTTATATCAGATATTGCTAAATTGGAAGCTTTCCAGAGAGGAGATAGAAGTAAATATCTGAGAAATAAAAAGTATACATTAAGAGAAAACATCGCATTCGCACACTCCACAATATCGATAATACAAGTCTTCTTGACTTTATCGATACCCTAAAATAGCAACTGGGTGTCTATAGTCAAAGTGTACGCTGATATATCAAAAGCCTAAAGCGGAAAACAGACACCAAAAAATTTCTCAGGAGCCAAAAGAACTTCTACACAAGACTAGGAAATGGAAATACAGAAATGATCATCCTGATAGACAAAGCTGCTGTAGAAGAAATTTGGAATGAAATATGGTCGACTGAAAGTCACTTTAGTGTCAACGCGTCGTGGCTACAACAGATCAGAGGTGCTGCGACGCAGATCACAGAGATGACAACATCTCAAATCACTCGGTTCAACGCCTCAAATCAGACGGATCAATTGAAAAATTACGGATTAGACTGTCTACATACCTATTGCTACAAAAAATTCACCAGTCTCCACAGAAAGTTCCAAAATTTCATCAACAACCTGAATCATCCCGTAGAAATGCTGCATTATCTATGCGGTGTCACATTTATCATAAGCAAAACCAATGATACCGTAGATTCCACAATGTTTTGCTCTTTCACATGTCTAAACTCTTTTTGCGCTAACTGTACAACTTCTATCCTGGCTGAAACTCGAAGAAGGTGCAGCAAAGGTTCCCTCCATTCTAAAGAACAACTTATCATTTACAGCGTCATCATGACGCAATCATGTGAGAAGAGGCGCAAGTTGTTCACTTGTTTTATTGATTATAAGAAAGCCTGTCATGGAATGATTGCCTGCTCAACATACTGACACTGTACTGTATTAATTTAACGATAGTTAATTTCCTCAAATTCACTGTAGGCTAACGGAAAACCATTTATCTTGTCTCGGTAAGAAATGAAACACTGATCAATAAAATTAACATAACTTGTGACATTTTCTAAGATGACAGTCTGATCCCATACTGGTTTTCTCTGGCCATGACCCCACTCTCAACACTCTTAGAAGACCTACAAACAGGATTGGAACTGAAAGGCATTGAGACGAGCCATATTAAATTCTACTCAGGTACTATGCTTGGCTTAAACATGGAAATAAAACACATTAATGAATTTTCCAGAGGCATTGATATGCTTTTGCATGTTGACAAATGCAAAATTCAAGAAATACAAAATGGTAAACTCGCTAATGAAGCTCGATACGAGACTGTAAGTGGAATGATAATATCCGTTCTGGAAACCTATGAATTACACTTGTATCTTAGTATACAACAGTAATGTATGATAGCATATAGCATAGTGATGTATTATAGCTAACGGGAATGCTAGAAACTGAGATCACGAAGCGACTCAAGCCAGTTTTAAACACTTCCCTCCATTTCGAAACCTCGCAGTTTCCATCAACACATACGCCCTTCCCATTATCACATTATCGATAGGTATTCTTAAATGGTCCTCAACAGACCAAGAGGAAATGGAAAGAAAGGTGCAAGTCCACGTGTTGGTTATAACCAGGAACTGCACGCGCATGACGAATGAGAAGACGTGGTATCGTTAAGTTGACAAACCAGCACGCTAACCAGATAATATCCATGAGAAAGTATTTTGCAGGTAGAGCGACACGACAACGCATGTTGCAGGGAAACTCCCACAAGGAGGTCATACAGGCAGATGATAACTATACTCCCCTAAATCTAAAACAACAAACACATCAATCCAATGGATTACTGGAAACAGAAAGCCCTCCACGCTGGATATCCCACTCAATTGCCAATCCAAATGTTGACGGGGAATGTCGTATAAATGGAACAGCATAGGATATTTGTACCCTGAAAGTGAAGGTTTTATGGTAATCCAAGATCAGGTTACGTACTTAATTAAAGACCCCAAAATACACAGTGATGAACACCGAATATGTGGGCGAGATCATGAAACCATTCAGCTCATCATCTCGGGTTGTCGTGCACCAGCCGCAACAGACTACAAAACGAGACACGCAACATAATGACATGTCTGAGAGCTAGCATAAACGGTGATACAACAGTGGCATGCTGCGGACGTTAAAACTTTACCAATTGTCCTAGCAGCAACCGGAGTCGTCCCAAAAATTCTTCACAGATCTTTAGACGACATACGTATGGACAAAGGTATTCTCATCGCTCTTCAAAAATCAGCCATCATCAGTTCGTACTCATTGATGAAAAGGTTCATGGGAGCATAGGCGAGAATCTAAAGCTTTCAAACTTAGCTATTATATTGTAAATTTAATTTTGATATTTTATATTTTATTATGCTAAGTATAGAATGTTGTAAAGGTAGAAAAATCTTCTACCTTGCTTTGATATTGTATCTGTGTGGTAGCTGTGTAAGCCCAATAATTTGTGAAAAATAGAATAATAATAACAGTTATTATAATTGTTATGCTTATTATTATTATTATTATTATTATTATTATTATGAACTCCACCTAGGGAGTACACGACCTTGTGGTTCTGAAACTTGAGTAACCCCATGAGTCTGAGAGCTATGTCAGTGGTAGCCTAGCTACTGGTAGGGACTTCCTTGCTGAATTTGTTAACGTAGAGTCGTCAGACAAAGAAGTATTCGAGAGGAGGACCGCAACAATATTTTCCAAGAAGAAGAAGAAAGGAGGATTGATGGCGGAAGAGGCACCTCGAACAAAACCGCAGCATCTGATCCGCAGGGGGCGGCTGCAGAGTCTGTCTACATGTTAGGAGCGACTGCATCCTCGATGGGAAGTAAGTGGAGAGGGAAGGGCCACGCACCTTTAGACTTCCTGCTATCAGCCCATGGAAGGTACAAAAGAGAAACTGGGTTGGCACACCAGGCCACCAATTAGAGTAGGGGTCCGACCCTTGCGTTAGCCAGCGAAGGAGGCTGCCTTAGAGGCCTAATGAATCTTAACGTGTCTTGTTCTGCCAATGTCCCATACCTGCTCAGAAACCGAGATATCACGTAGTGGACATTTGGTCATCCCCGAATGTTAGTTCCAGACATCCAGAGTAGGCTGTAGTAGGTAGTTGTCCATCGTCAGAGATGGGCACGGGAAGAATTGAAGGTGTTGTGCTGCTTTTACTAAGCAAACGTGAAAAATGGGGGCTCGAAAATAGACGTTTTCAAGATATGAAGAGAGGGGAACCCAGATATGTGACCGATCCTAGATACAAACAAGCTTGACGTCTTGGTTGTCCGGGTGACTTCTTCAGGGTAGTGACGAAGGCTGCGACATGACAGGTAAAACGTCGGCCTCTCAGCCAACGACGCGGCATTACCCGGACAGCCAAGAAGTCATGAACTCGAGCCACCGAAGCTTACGTATACAAAGAAGCTTGCCAGTCAAGGACGACACATACTCACCAATGGAAAATTCACAGCAGAACAACTTGCTGACATTCTGGGAAATGCGAAGTATATTCTCGATTGAACTACCCACATGACCAACATGTAGAACTTGAAAATGCTGGTCCTGCTAAAGGTTCATTTCTTTCCAATAAAAAATGTGTTAGTGGTGAAAATTTCATATGGTTATTAATAATATGAGTACATGATGCGAAATCTCCTTCGACGCGGGGCAGAAAGAGAACGTCAACGTCCAAATCTCGTGCACTGCTGAGGAGAATATACGAAAATTCTAAAGCTAGGAGTGTGATAGAGACTGTGAAATCTGTCTTAAATGAGGTGGTACATCCCCCAGGTAGAGAACTGGATATTACTGAAATAAATCACTTCGTGTATGCAACTGGATCTCGGCTACTTCAGATAATTTTGGGGCCATCCAAGAACACCGACGACCGACAGCCAGAGTAAACAGTACCTCTATCGACAAAAAGAATTTTGAAACGGATTACCAACACTCGGCGTTATATATCACTCTTACCCTCGGCATCTTCTAAATCAACGCACATTTCTAAAGTTTAATGACAAATATTCCATTTTGAACAAAAATATCAAATTAAAAATGAAACAAGTAGGCTCATGGTAAGTGCGAATCATAAAGAGAAAATCCAAGCATGGGCTCAACGCATTATACGTTACAAACAAAGAGTAGATTTCCGCCTGCAGAATCGCTTGTTTGAAACAGACGAGAAGGAATTCTATTGCAATCTGCTTCGAAAATTTAATGGCAATTCGGTCATTTCTTTAAAAGGTGACGTCGAAGAATTTTGTTCAGAAATCAAGGAGGAAAACAGATCCTACAAGAAAGACGCAGCTTGGCTTCAATTTGAAGTTAATGCTGCCGATCAACTTGTGTAAACTGTGGAACGTCTTCACGAATTCTCGGAAGAGGACCTCTTCCAAGTAATCAAGAACATCGAAAACTGGCAATTACCCAGGACTAATAAGATCTAAAAATTTTTGGAATAAGAAATTAACAGGAACACATTGTTATCTCATCTAGCAAATATTGTTAATAGAATTTTAGAAAACCTATAGAAACTCCCGGAATACACTTTTACGTATTTGCCACACGCCCACGTATTTGCCACCCAAAGAGGGAGACAGCTCTTTGGTGAATAACTACAGGCCAATCACTTGTCTGCCAGAACAAAGCAGTGCAAAGTTATAACTGCAGCCACAGCTGACAAAATGTCCAGACACATAGAGAGGAATAATCTTTTGCCAGTTGAAAAAAAGTATGTGTTAAAATTTCTTATGGCTGCAATGAAATCTTGCTACTAAATAAAGTCATCTTGAATTATGTAAAGAAACGAAAGCGTAATTTAAGCATGGCTTGGTCTATCTACCAAAAGGCCTTTGACAGTATAACATACGATTGCATTTTGAAGACCTTGGAGATTTATCGATTTCATCCTAGATTTATTGATTTTTACAACGCTAGTGTGAAGTAGTGGAGTATCAGATAACTAATTTACAGCGGAAAGAAAGCAGTAGAACAAGGGGTATTTTTCAGGGAGATTCGCTATCCCATGTGCTGTTTTGCATTAGTTTGATCCCACTTTCTAGACATTTGTCGCCCAGTGACTTTGCTTACCAGCTCCATGTAATGAAAGACCAGTATCGCTTTTGTGTTACATGGGTGATCCTAAAGTGGTTGCTAAGAATATAGCGATTCTCTTCTAAATGCTGTATGTCGTGAATGACTTTACCAATGACATCTGCATGAAATTTGGCCTTGACAAGTGTTCAAAAATCAATCTAAAGGTGGCAAAGTGACGTCAGAGAGGATTGAAGTTGATATGCATAGTGTGTTTCAAGATCCTGAGCCAGGTAAAACTTACATATGCCTGGGTATTGAAGAATGTGTGACCATCTCGAACGACACAATAAAAGAGCGATTTCGTAGGAGTATTCCAGAAGAGTGAGACTCGTCCTACACTCCGCCCTGAACTCCAGAAATAGAATATCTGCAATTGTTAGTTTCGCGGTGCCTGTAATCGAGTACAGTTTTGGACTCGTGGACTGGAATGAAAAAAATTCGAATCATCAGAAAAACATAAATCTGCTAATGCATCATGTCGCCTACCCTCGAGCTGATGTACGTAGACTTTGTGTTACGTAAGGAAGGAGAATGAGGCCTCAGAAAAATTGAAGACTCCTGACACAATACCGTAGTCGTGATGGTAAAGTATGTAGTCATCAAAGTGATCCTCTCATGAGGCAAGTCATGAAATCTGAGCGAAGAATGGGAAACAAGCATTGTCAGTGTAGCAAGACGCGTTGCGGAGAGAACTATGCAAGACACGCAGACTAACACAGACACTGAACTTTCGATGTTACTAAACATAAAATGTGAGACAAAATATATTAAAAAATCGTGTAGAGACAAACTAATTCATAGAAACTATCTAAAAAGATTAAATAATGTGCAGATCAATACAGATCAATCATTTATGCGGCTTAAAATGGAAAGTATGAAGAATCGGAAGCTGTTTTCATAGCTGCTCAGGATCAGGCTTTGAGAATACATTATGATAAAGCGGCTCTCAAAATTTCCTAAGATGATATTTTCCGCATTTGCAAGGGACACGTAGAAACCATTGATCATATCATCTCAGCTTGTTCAATTCTAGCAAAAACCGCAAACTTGAAGACACGACAGGATGTGTATTTACCGTCACTGGCAGATCTGTACTGTCCTAGAAGTTCCAAACGCATGCCCCACGTAGTACAAACACTCACCAAAACCGGTGACTTCTGTTGGACTGTTTACCATGTTGCTCGACTCATCAATTCAAACAGATCGCACTATAGCGCCAAACCGGATATTGATATCCGGGATTTGGAGCACAAATCGTGTCTAGTAGTAGATGTAGCTGTGCCTTGCGATCAAAATGTTGCAACCAAGGAGGCAGAGAAACGTATTAAATACAAGAGTTTGGAAATCACGATCAGCTGAATGTAGGGCGTAAAAACACAGGGCCTACCTAGTCACCAGAGCCCTGAGATTTGTTCCGCAAAATTACGGTAAGAATTTGGCTAAACTCCCAAGTCATTCAAAAGACTGGCAACTGCAAGATATTGCTTTATTTGGAACAGCGTATATTTTGCGAAATTGTAGAGGCACTAATTGTCCTAGATCTGCATCCTTACGTAGCTGGTTGCAACCTGGAGTAGATTTTATATTCAGCCGACTCATAACGTCTCTAGTCGTGATGTAGATTAATAACAAAAATAATACTTATTATTAATATATCAATTATTATTAATAATAATTATATTAATCCAAACTTTTCTACATAATTATCTTTGAGGGAACGGAATGGAAGGTGTTTGATGGGAAAGTTGAGAGTGCGCTGGGCTGGCCCTGGGACGCCGATATGAGTGTCCACGTGCGCCTATTGCTGCGGCACCGACGTGGCAGCTAGTGCACTCTGGTGGGGCGACCTGGTTGTCCTTGCGGCCAGTTCGTTGCCGCCGCCTGCATCCTGCTCCGTAGGTCCCACCAGATCACTCCCCCTTTCCGCCGAGCTAGGATGACTCGCCGACACGGCTGGCTGCAGGGCTGGAGTTCTCGCTAGGCCCGGCCCCGTTCGCAGTTTATCGCGTCCTATTCACGGAACGTGTTTGCCAGTGATGGAGCTCCAGGGCCATTCCGTCTCCGCCTCCTCTCTGCTTCTTTTTGGTGCGCGGCGCGTCTCTCTCTCCGCCTCTTCCTTCGCCTTGCGGCTTCCCCCCAAAGCATCCCCCTCTCCACCTCGCAATTTGTGATTCGTTAAGAACACGACTCTAATCTGCTTTTCGGCTCGCTGTTGTTGCTTGCCAATCGTATCAATGGCATCAAAAATTTGTTCAAATTTGTGCAATTGAAGAGTCGTTGTGATTGCCCCCTCGAGAGGTTACGGTGGGTCAAATATTGAACTACAGATTGAGATAAGATTCAGAAGACGATACGAGTGCGCGTGGTCACTCCCGGGGTTAGAGGAGTCTCTCTCTCTCTCTCTCTCTCTCTCTCTCTCTCTCTCTCTCTCTCTCTCTTTCATGAAGCCTCTGAGGCTGGGAAGGCGTCCAGCCATTGCTTTTTGAGCTGTGCTGCGACGAAATGTTGCCAAGCGACCGTCGCCCTATGCGTGTGACGCAATCTTGCTCGAAAATATCAACTTTCGCCTGTGGCACACCGACGGCGATTTTTGTTAGTTGGAAAAGAAAAATTAACATAATTTAATTATTTACCTAATTTTGCTCACACTATTGAGTAAATTGGTAACAACTATTTTATTCTCATCACGATAAACAAATAATTAGAAAATATATTCTGCAATTTTATTTCTCTTCTATAGTTCTAGAGACGGCGAAATTGACTACGGTCCAGTGAATTTGTGCTCAAAAGGGCCCGATTCAGGAAAACAAATCCGGACGTTTTTTCACAGCGGTTTTATGTGTATTGGGGAGTGCTGAATTTGAATGTGATATTTGCCATCTCAAAGAAGGTAGGCTTCATATAGAAAATTGTAAAAAACTCTTAAAATTTCGCCCTGTTTTTAGTTTCTCGCTTATAACTTCAAAACTATTGATCAAACCAGTTTTCATTTAAAATAGCGATAAAAGTCAGTCGGCGATAAGCACTGAGAAATCTAGAGCTCTATTTTTACCCGATCGAGAAGCTTTTCTATCATTAATAATTTTTATCTTCTCGTCTACTGCTTACGCAGTATAGAGAATGTATATTAATGCTGTAGGGAAAATCGGCTATTTTTCGACAGACAATTTCGCACGGGGCAATACTTTCTGTCCTTACGAAGGAAAGTGTTGCTGTTCCGTAACGATGCAAGACGTAACAAATATTTAACTGCAGGCTACTTCTGCTTCGCATAGTTGCTGTCATATGAAGTCAGCTGTGTCTTTAGCGACGCACAATGTGAGAATAGACGGAGTAACACGATCTAATATTTAAATTTCACAGTCAAAATCGACACGTTCATAGTTTTGTATTTTTTCTGGATATTTGTGGGAAACATAGACATATCTCACTCGTCCTGAGGGGTAATAATTCTTTTTTATAATAAGTTTTTCCTGAACGGTTCTATATGTTTTTGAGGGTGCTGAATTCGAATTTGATATTTGCCACCTCATAATTTCAGAAAAAAATTGCAAAAAATTCTTAAAACTTCTCCTTGTTTTTAGTTGTTTGCTTATATCTTCAAAACTATGCATTTCATCAATTCAGTTCTTCTTTATGAAATTAAAGGTGATAAAATTTCCTACAAAACGCATGTTTTAACTTTAAATAGCTGAAATACCGTTTAGGCTCTAGATCACGCTAAAAAACGGCCCTTTTTTTGCCTCTGGCGGGAGAACAGCTCTTTCTAGCCATTCTATCTCTCGGCGACGCTCTTGTTTCACTTTATCATACTCGAAAACAACTATTGTGTACAAACAATTGTCCTTTTAAATGATTTAACACTCCGATGCTCACGAAATCAATAGGGGTGGGTTTACTCGCGCGGAGTTTCTGTAAATCCTTGAAACATACAACGTAAGGTCTACTAGATAATACGAATTTATGGCTATTATTTTTCAACCAGCTGTGTTTTAACTATTTTTGGATGAGAAAAAAAAACACTTTCAATCATATTTATCAATTATTCAAGGGGAAATTGGTATATTTCGTCATTATTTCTAAGAAAAAGAAAAATTGTCGGCTTAGCTGATTTTACCTCATCTTTGCAAAGAAAATGTATAATTTATGGTCCTGTCTTATTTGGGGTCTGTGCAGTGCTTTCTTGCGCATCAAATAATACTGTGTAATAGTAGCTACCAGGTCATTTAGTGCCTCTATGCAATATACTGTAAACATCCTAAATCATCATTACGATTTCTCGCGAATCTTAAAACAGTTCCTCTAGCAGCTAATTTTCTCGCAGGGTTTACTAGATTGCCTTTGGAGGAGGCTTTTTGAATTGTTTCTTCTCATAGTCTAGTGGTACCGGCTCTTCCCGAAAAAACAATGAATTTTGAAGACAAAGTCAGGAATAGGTGAACGTAGTTGAAGTGATTCATCCTCTCTTTTAACACTCTTCACATAAGCAGGAATCATTTTTTCAGTTTCTTATTGCCTCCTACACTTATCGTGAACTTAACTTTGAGTGTTACGTTTAAATAAGAAACTTACAATCCTAACGCCTCTCAATTGCTTCAACGAAATATGTCAACCCCCTTTCTGTCACAAAAGTTGTCAAGGTTCCATCTTACAAAGTTTTATTACAAATGGCCCATTTCCTACGAGGGATTATGCACACGGAATAAAACTGCAAATATTACAGGTTCATATTGTTTTACAATGAGTTCGTGATGTGATAACCGAACTTAATTCTGACTACCGATCTCGACCAGAGCGTAATGTTGGGCTGTTGCTGAAGAGTCAATCAAACACTGGTGCGTTGTATGGGGGATATATTTCAGGCACAGTCAGGAGCCGGCGCATAAAATATTTGGTTGAATAATATGCCAGTTACAGATTTCCAAAATTTGCTATGAGGATCTGCATATCACGCGCGTGAAGCAGAATTACTATCGCTTTCATTGTCTTGCAAATTATTTAGAATATATCAGTGTCGGGAATTTGAAGAAGTAGTCTAAGTTCTGGTGGAGTACATAATGTAGTAACAAACCTATCTTCAGAATTACAGCTGGAGGAAATGAGAAAGCAGAAAGGGAAGAGAAGGTATTTTGTGTTAAAATCAGGAGTACCACATCTCATTAAATATCATAAGGTAAGGAAATAATATCCATAAAAGGTTTAAAAATTTGTATTAATTATCATCCAGAGTTAACTTTCTGGAAAAACACTTTTTCCAATCCAGTTCCAATCCACCTTGGGCAGTAAGTATTTTCAATTTGTATTTATTTGATATTATTTGTTTGTTTTTTCCGCTATTTCTTTTTTGTGTTCAATTTGTGTTCATGTTTTCATTTCTCCTCCTTGCTAGAGACCAACTGAGGACCAAGTGTTTTCCCGAAAGTTAACTCTGGATAATAATTAATAAAAAAGATAAAACCTTTTGTGGGGATTATTTCCTATACCATACTATGGATTGCCACAAGATATCTGCTACCACCACGGAATTCATTAAATATCATTCTTGCTTGTATCAAGTGTCTTTCTGCATTGCAACGTTACATCTGGCCATGCACGACTCTGTACGCATCTGCCAATGTAGCCCATGTCTACACCACTGTGGAACGATTTTTAAAAGAATACGATTTATCCATCTTTTTTCCATTGATAATTTCATCATTATCGGCAAATCACTGGCATGAATATTTTCTTTACACGTCAGCGATTGGCTAAAAATGAAATAACTAATATTTGCAATTGACAAAAGACAAGAATATTTTCTTTATAAAACAGCTAATACATCGGAAATTGCATAGAATCGATGCGATTCCTCACCCTCGTATTATTGTATAGTTTCGCTATATTTACTTTTGAACCTCAAGTTTCCATATCCAAACATCTAAGGAATTAATCAATTCAATATATTTGTTTACTTCAACATCACAAAATGACATCTATTGATAAAACATATAGTCGAAACAAAATGACTGTGTTGAAGAGAACAAATTGTAATAATTTCCTTTTTTCCTACTCACTATTTTGGAAAGCTAAGGCTTGGATTTACAGAAACTCCGCGCGAGTAAACCCACCCCTATTGATTTCGTGAGCATCGGAGTGTTAAATCATTTAAAAGGACAATTGTTTGTACACAATAGTTCTTTTCGAGTATGATAAAGTGAAACAAGGGCGCCGCCGAGAGATAGAATGGCTAGAAAGAGCTGTTCTCTCGCATCGACCAGAGGCAAAAAAAGGGACCGTTTTTTAGCACGATCTAGAGCCTAAACGGTATTTCAGCTATTTAAAGTTAAAACATGCATTTTGTAGGAAATATTATCACTTTTAATTCCATAAAGAAGAATTGAATTGATGAAATGCATAGTTTTGAAGATATAAGCAAACAACTAAAAACAAGGAGAAATTTTAAGAATTTTTTGCAATTTTCTTTCTGAAATTATGAGGTGGCAAATATCAAATTCGAATTCAGCACCCTCAAAAATCATATAGAACCGTTCAGAAAAAACTTCATGAATTTGTTTCTAGGTCTCAGATACCGTTTGACTGGTCTGCTACCCAATACTCGCGTAATAGAATACCCCAATTTTAAAGGTGTTTTTTTGTGCCTACTTTCTGGATATAGTATTCATTCAACCCGTATAATATATTTTAATGAAACTGTAAGAAATTAATTTTATTTCGATTAATTCCCGAATGAGTACTATGGATGTTATAGAGTTATACACAGAGTCGCCTTACTTACAGCGTTGGTAGTACCACTCAATGATTTCTAGAGTTATTTATATTCCGAAATTCCAATGCTCATCAAAATTGCAAAAAGAATTATTCCCCCTTAGGACGAGTGAGATATGTCTATGTTTCCTACAAATATCCAGAAAAAATACAAAACTATGAACGTGTCGATTTTGACTGTGAAATTTAAATATTAGATCGTGTTACTCCGTCTATTCTCACATTGTGCGTCGCTAAAGACACAGCTGACTTCATATGACAGCAACTATGCGAAGCAGAAGTAGCCTGCAGTTAAATATTTGTTACGTCTTGCATCGTTACGGAACAGCAACACTTTCCTTCGTAAGGACAGAAAGTATTGCCCCGTGCGAAATTGTCTGTCGAAAAATAGCCGATTTTCCCTACAGCATTAATATACATTCTCTATACTGCGTAAGCAGTAGACGAGAAGATAAAAATTACTAATGATAGAAAAGCTTCTCGATCGGGTAAAAATAGAGCTCTAGATTTCTCAGTGGCTATAGCGGACTTTTATTTATACATTATAATATTTTTAAATATTTTAGTTTAAGAGTAGATAAAAAGAATTATGTCAACAAAGGTTGAAAAATAGATGGTCATCTCTGGACAACTTTGACGGAGCAGGAGTGATCAACCTAACCCATGCAGCTGATGATGATGATGAATGTTGAAAAAAATATATCAGCATTATGTAACTCTAAATTAACACCTTCCTACCTCTATTAGATTTATATTTTGATTTAGTCACTCAAAAAACCGTAAAAACTGTTTGTGACGTAGGGAGGAAAAGATGATCTCTGCACGTGTTCTTGAGTTCCAGAATCCCTTCCCGTCATTTTAACTATAAATAGTTGAAAGATGAGTAAAAGTTTAACATAAATAAATAAAAATAAATTTTAAAAACAAATTTTAGAAATAGGAAGATTAGCAATATTTGAAAAATAGTCATTTTCGTTTCTGAGTTATAGAAAACGTTTTTGCATCGGTACACGAATTGCAAGTATGATTTTTCAGGATTGCTAACAAAATAGTAACTGGACCTTACCTCTTCTCTTATCATTACTAGCAAACCGAGAGTTCAACAAAACGTGCGCATAGTGAAGCTACATCGCCGTCCAGAAGCAAAGAAAGGGGCCATCTCGTATTTGCTCAATGGATCAGGGGAACTGGACAAAAATCTGACCGAGATGGGGGTCATTGACCCGGAAGCTGAAGTACATTATGTGTTACAAACGTATTAAGTCTTTTAAAAAGTATACAATACAAATGTAAACTAATTTATTATATATATATCACTGTTTTGTTAAAATAAATAATATTTTTCTTTTTGATAATCAGTATAGTCTCTAATTGTATAGAAACAGTTATGCAGCAGAAATGATTTTACTTTTAACTTAAATTTGTGAACCGACTTTAATTGTTTAATGACATCTGGCACTACGTTGTAAAGTAACGTACATGTATTGAATGTGGATTTCTGATAGTGAGCTGTTGATACTGACACTTGATGAATGTGATTTTTACGACGTGTGTTGTAATTATAAATATCAATATTGCATGAAAATATTTTCCCCACCGTTAAGTCACTTTTGACAAATATTACAGATTCATCAATATATAGGTAAGGCAGTGGAAAGATTCCAAGCTCAATGAGGAGAGGCTAGCAAGGTTATCGCGGATGGCATTTTTCATTATTCGAATAATTTTCTTTTGCAATCTTAAGGTCGGAGTACTACATGATGAGTTTCCCAATAACTTTATGCTATATCTCAATCGGGAATGAAATTTGCAAAATACACACAACAAGCTGCATGAAGGCTGACTGAATTTGATAGAATTCTTAATGCGTAACATAATGAATTTAATTTAGTGTTTAATTTTGTGTTATGTACATTCCATTTGAGGTTTGACTGAATCGAGAGACCTAGCAATTTTGTTACCTGAATATTACTTAATTGCATATTATTCATTTTGAATGGAGCATGCGATTGCTGATTCGAAAGACAAAAATACATTGAAACTGTTTTTCCTTCATTAACTTTTAATTTGTTATTACAAATCCAATTTGAGTCTTCTAAAATCGTACCATTTATTGTTTATTTTTTGCAAAGAACATTCGTGTCATCGACAAACAGAACCGTTCTTCCGTTTTTAATAGACAACGGCATATAATTTACGTATAGAAGGAAGAGGATAGGACCTAAGATGTCTTTATTGAGCTTCGCCATCAATAAAGAAATTTATTTATTTATTTATTTATTTATTTATTTATTTATTTATTTATTTATTTATTTATTTATTTTAGAATCGAGCCTTGCGGAACCCCACATTCAATTGGCAAAGAATTGGAAAGATAAGTAAATCATGTCCTTTCGTGCCAGTACAGTATTTCTACTCTTTGAGATCAATGTTTAAGGTACGAATGATGGTTATCGATCGATCAATGGTTATTGTAGGGACGTAGCTGCCAATCATAATTTGAGGTCATACGCTGAGGAAGTTTTTTTGGCTAGATGACAGTTCTGACTTCTTTTCGCCGGTTTCGCCGGTTATATGATTCTCCGAGATGTATGTTAATATGTATATCTGCCCATTAACTCACATAAACAAACTTCCTAACGCTCCGTACTATATCTAGATACCTTCAAATACGTTCAAATTAAACCTCTTTTAGCGTATATGCGCTAGAGCTTTTAACGCAATAAAATGAAATTCTAGATTATCGGCTTTCTCTTTTTTCAGCTTATATTAGTATTACAGATATATACTTTTCATATACCTAATCAAATTGAAAATATAAAAATCTGGGACACCCATATTTTTCTCAGTGATTATGTATTGTCGACGGATAAACATAATTCTTCTATTGATGTATTTTTAAAAATAATTTTTGAAGCACTTGAGGTCAGTTACCTTAAAAGTTTTCTTTCAACATTACATTCATATGGAATTTTGAGTTCATATGGAATTCGCGGCATTGCTCAAAATTATTTATCTTATTTCTAGGGCAGGTTTCTCCATCACTTGATAAATCACTAACGAAACATTCCAATACTTTAACAACTCGTTTGAGAAGAGATGTGTTTCGCATAAGTTTAACGCTCGCTAACCTTCCGTGCAGTGAGGAGCAGTTACGTTAAAGGAAGTGTCTTGGTTATATTAGGCAGATAAAATCTGGCCTTATACGAAAAAGTAGAAAAGACCTGCAGCTTAGAAATCATAATTAGAAATTTCCTGTTTTTATACAGGCTCGGATCTTGCAGCAAAATCTGGAACCTTGGATCCGGAATTTGTTTTCTGGACTCAAGGATGGAAAGTGGTGATCACCTTCACCGTTTATTGATTGGAAAGTGTTACTTTACCGTTGCTTATGGCAGCTTTGGTCATCTAAAACAAGTGAGTACTGCAAAGTAAACAAAGCACAGGGTCAACATGAATCAACATGGCTGCCACCTTACATATTGAGAATGATCCGAAGATTACTCTCTTTTAACTTTCCGTTACTTAGTTCCAAAGAAAGTAAGTAACTCGTGTCTTTGGCGTGATGCTTTCAAAATGCTGGACTCGGTTCTTCGTTACCTCATCCGTCAGTATTTCATTCGTGCGCAAAGGAAACTTTCTGTACCAGTTACCTAAATAGCTATTTCTGTACGTGATAGATGCTGCTATAATAACTCTAAACTAAGTTCTCTTGTAATATCTCCGTTGGAAATAGCCACGTTTCACCTCTTATCAAATGTGTGTTAAATAATATATTTTTCGTGATAGTTAACAGAAAAGAAATGTTCAACGAAAAGTGGTATACCATCGCTTTTATAAATATCAGTAATGTTGATTTACTTAAGGACTTCTACTTTCTCAATCAATTAAACACCTGCTTTTGAAAAAAAATTATATTGTTTTACTACGAGTGAGATGGTGAGATGGTTTACTACACATGGTGGTGGTGACGGTGGTGGTGTCGATAGTTCTGTCAGTTCGAAACTATAAATCGTTGTGCATTTGACCTTCAGCTCCAAAATTACTACGCAGATGGCCGCTATGATGGTCATTCAATCTGTGGCGCGTCGACAAACGACATCCGAGTGGTAAAAGAAAGCTCGAATATATTGAAATAGGCCCTTGATGGTCTTAAATAAGTTGTTTTGATCGCGATATTTCTCATATAATCGATTGCTATTTAATTACATACAAAAATAGTATGTTATCTTTAAAGAAATACAAACTATTCTAGAAACACTTCTTTCTCGTTATTTTGAACCCTGTTTTTCGATCAGCAGTGAAAACACGTTGCGGGCTGGCTTAAATGGTTGGAAGAATCGTAATTGGAATAAACTACTTGATGTGAAACTTACTTCATGGTGTGAATAAAAATTAGCAGCTTTCAGATCCAGAAACTTATACAAAAACGGGACGTTTTAGAAAGTGAAGGAACAAATTTTCCTGTTCAAAGTGTTGCAAGTCGCGTTCATAATGGACGACTCCCCAACAAGAGCAAGAACTACACAGTGTAATGAACAATAGCCTTGACCCTGAGGGAGGGGACGTTGTTGGCCAATGACAGGACGCCGCCTGCACAAAGGCATGGAGATGGGAGGCAGTCTGGCCCCTCCCACTGGCGAGCGCGCCGCCCGCGCCGCCCGCGCCGCCGCCCGGCGCCGCCCGCGCCGCCCGCCGCCGCCCGCGCCGCCGCGCCGCCCCCGCGTCCAACCCAGTGGCCGGTGGCTGCGCAGGCATGCGCGCCGAGCGCTCGCATCACGCTTCCTTACAAGTCGTGCAGGAGGCGGGCGATCTTTGCCACGTGGCTACTGCCATACAGATATGTGACTTCATATTTATTCAAAATGCATGCTACTGTGAGAAAGTGCATGGAACTATAGGAATATAGTACATAAAATATTACATGGTACGTGTGGTATTACTTCATTTAATGTTTTGATTATTTAAAATCGTTTTATGTTGTGTGGAAAGAAATGTAAACATTTAAGAAAGGACAAGAAAAATGTAAAGGTAGAAATGTTTAATTGTGAATATCTATGTGTAGTTGAGTGTCCCTTATGTAAACTAATTATTTTTTCACAAATTTTTGTTGATAATACCTAGAACATTACATTTAACCCTTAACCACAGACGGGAGTCAGACGACGCGCTCATCTATGTATTTTTGTTTTATAATTTTGACTCTTGTGCTATTTACTCCAGCACTTCAGTACCTTCAAACTAACTCTTCATTGTTGCATATGCAGATTGTCAATTTTATGCCAATTGATTTATCATATTTATTTCCTGTTAAAAGTAGCTTTTCGCGTCTGGGAGTCAGTTTGACTCAATGTCTGTGAACACGTGACAAAAACCTTGACGCTACCGAAGGCAGGCATTTATGTAATATTTTTTATTGTACCCGAATTATATTTATTGCATTATTTTTTCATTTTTAAGCACTATTCTTGGTATTTTCTTGGTATTTTTATCGTTTGGCGCTAATGGAATCAGTAAAAAAACTGAATTTTATAAAAAGTCTAGCTAAGGAACTTGTTACTAAGAAATTAGAAAGATTGTTCACCACACATCTTCGAACAGACATCAGAATTTCAATTAAGACAATACTCGGTAGAGAAGAGATGGAAACAGCAAAATACGAAAGATACTATCAACAAGGAAATACCTGCTCTATTTGTTCTAAGAAACTGAAGATGAAAACAATTATTTGTAGCACTTGTAAACACGCAGTGTGTGAACAATGTTCGTCAACAATACGTACCAATAGTAAAAGCAATAAAACATAAAAATTACTTTTAATATACTGTTAAATAGATTCAGTGGTTATATTAGCATTAAATATTGAATCTGAATAGCTCCACTACAGAGACACAATTACAATGCATGTAATTAATAATTATTATCTCAAAATCTTTTAAAATATTTTTACTATTATTATAAAAGTAATTTAGTAATGTACACAAAAAAATTGAAAAAGTAAATTAGTAAGACATAAATCCTCGAATAAGCCTGAAAAATCAGTTTGACTTCACATCTCTAGTTGCGTAACACAAATTCACGTCTGTGGTTACGGGTTAATAACACTATTACAGGTTCGAAATTTCTTGTCAGAAGGAGGACATTAACACGTATTGATTTGAACTCAAAGTTTGACTATTAAAGATCGCTAGCACGTAAAAATGTAAAAATTGTATTGAAAGAACTAGAGACAAAGAATGTTGATGTTTACAATTCGCATATTCTTAATTTATTGATATATGTAATTATTGCATATATTTATATTTTAATTTAATGTTCAGATATTTTTTCTTCAATGTTTCGTATTGATCATCGGGTTAAACTCTCCATGACCCTCTCCACAAAACAACACAATTGCTTTTGTTCTTTATTTACTGACAAAAGGGCATGGAAAAACGTGTTTTCTTTTGAAACGTCTTGAGTCATTAACTCCGATTGACAGGTTAACGGCCTTTTTGATAGCAAGTATAAATGAATATTCTTCCACAGTGATCGGCATTCATGAAAGAAAGTATCATTCATGATTAGACGTTGAATCAAGTCTCTGCATTTTTATGGATAGATGTGTAGGTGTATGGTCAGATGTGTAGATGTGTAGGTAGACAGGGTATACGTCTATTGCCTTTTCTCAAATGATTAAAAAATGGAATTAAGAGAATTACTTACCAAACTAATTTGTCATGCATTTCTCTTTAGAGAGGAATCCTTCCTATTTGTACATTTTCTCTGAGCAAAAGTTTTACAATTTTTATTTTAGTTTGAACATCGAAGACTGACAGAACTGTTTTACTTAGATTAATGTCACATGTTCTAGCTTTCTTCAATGCTGCTCTAAAAATGTTGCATCAATCATTTCAAGAGTTTTTTATATTATTTTAAGAAATTGAGGTCTTAATAGGGTGATTTTACGTCTAAACTGTATGCAAGCCAGTGTTTCACGTACACTGCAATGAACAGAGAAATATATCTCAAAGAATGCTCGTGCTCGATTGATAAGTGAAGTTGTGACGTAAGCAAAAACATTTTAATTGAATAAATAGTAAAATTGAAAATTTATTTGATTAATTGTGCTTGATGCGTCGCCTCAGGAGAGGGAAATCTTATTTTACTTCGTGTCACTTCTCCGAAATAAAGCTCTCACTTGTTCTCCCGACATGTGTAGTGCGTGTAAGTGTACCTTTTTGTGAAAGGGAAGAGTAAGGGACAAGGCTGAGGAAGGAAATATCGGGCGCGCTCCGTTGCCCCTTTTTCTGGGTTCGGCATTCGCCCAGTATTAATCGGACAAACCATGGAAAACTACCGATCCGAGCATGCGACGTCCACTTCAACCTAGTTGTGTAGTCAATGTCAAACCTCTCTCGCCGTCGGGGTAAACTCACCCAATCGAACTCAAGGGTTTCCTGATCAACGACACTTCCTCCGCAACGTATTAGCTTAAGTTATTGATGTCGGTTGCTACTCTCCTGAGGAAGTTTTGCGAGCTTCAAATCGCGGGCAGTATTTATGCAAACACAGTTTCTAAAATGCCCCTCATCAATTACACTGTCAGGGAATGGGAACGCGTATGGTTTAGTTTGTTTTTGGTGATGTCCTCGCCATCCTTTCACTCAGGCCAATATAGAGCTTAGGGATGGATTTGTCGGCTCTGGGACGGACTATGCGCTTCTTTCTTTATGCTGTGTTAGTACTTTCCCTATTCTTGACAATATGCCTCGTTCGACTCGCGTGTGTTTTGCGTCGAAAGTAGATCGTGCAAAAAAGTAACATAAGCAACATTATAACATTGTAATGTACTAATGCAATGTAATGAAATATAATAATAATAATAATAATAATAATAATAATAATAATAATAATAATAATAATAATAATAATAATAATAATAAGTTCCTAATGCAACGTTCGATGGATACAAATTGTAAAACGCAGTAATACAATGTTTCACAAATTACCAGAAATTGTGAATTATTATGAAAACAACTAGTCATATTACTTATTTTGATCAGTCAACATTTATTAGTTATAGTACTTCAGTATATCTCACGCATGTTGAGCGTGGTTAAATTGTTGGTGCTCATAATTGCGGTATGCGCGTTTAGCGGGCTTTGACGTTATGAAGCGGTAAATGGCACTTGGACGCAATACCATGCCAAAAAAATGTTTGGGACAGATTCGCATATAACAGAGCGTAAGTGTTCGCTTAGCGAAAAAGTATTAAACATTTCAATAAATGCATAAAATTTCAATAAATGCATTCATAGAATAAATTCATCGAAATTTCTTTTTCAGTCCACAACGTCTCTGTCATTTCTTTACTACTGTAAGAAAATTTTGTTTCTTCTGGGTCTGTTTTGTCGGTTGCGCAGAGCAAACGTCGGGTAAAAACGCAGGGGAAACGGAAGAAAACAAAAACTCAATAACCTATCGGGAAATACAAATCAGGTTCATAATGTTAATGAATTTTCATTTCAGGGCAAACGAAATCCCACACATAGGGAGATGTTGGTCAGAAAGTGGTGTTGATCAATATCATTTGGCCTTAGGCCCCCGGGCCGTCCGACTTTAAAGCACCGGAACGAGCTTCGGTGCGGTTTCGGCACCATGGCGTGCGCTGTGATTCGATGACAAGTTCTCGCGGTGAAAAGAAAGGGATAGCAAACTTCACGACAAATCGGCCAATTAGCAAGGAAGCACGTTAGGAATTCATAGACATTAAATTATGCATACCTTTTAGTGAAAATTCGCGTTTAAACAGAAAACGTGCAAATGAGAAGTATTGTCCATTGACCATTAAATACAAATTTGAAGACACTGAACCAAAATGTCTATTTATTGTTTAGGAAATATTAAGAGAATATTATCAGTATTCCATCTAACGCCACTACATATTTTACCCCTTGAAAATTAACGCTTATTTACACGTACTAAATACTAGCAACGTATTCTTCATGTATCTTTTATATAAAAGGCAATACGAATAAAAGGCCTACGAATATAGGCGCGCGTTGATGATGATTTTATGTAGACACATGGGCCCTAATCAGGGCCCTTCACGCCATGGCGCTCTCTACGCAACCCGCCGCACACTGAAGTGCGATTATGAAGACGTCTTCATTGCGTATTCTGCCCCTGTGATTGTGAAATATCTCTCGGGAGAAACATATAGACAAAGGAAGACAGACGCAAAGGGAGAAACAAACAGAAACAGAGAGTCAGAGAATGAGAGAGAGAAACACAAAGTCAGGGAGAGAAAGAGAGAGAGACGGGCTGAAAGACGAGATGAGAATTCCGTCTATTGAACATTTTGCAGAGCGTAGCGTAAAACGTGTTTAACAATCACGTGACCAGTAGCCTGTAATGTGTAATATATTATAATAGCAAAGCATTGACGGGTCCATTAGTAAAATATACTGAAGACATATTTGGAGAATACAAAAATGGGTTCAGAAGAAATAGATCTACCCCAGGTAATATATTTGTTATGAGGCAGATTATTTTTACCCCTTGAAAATTAATCTCTTTATTTATCCTTAAAAACAATCAATTATTTTCAATTGTTTGTTTCGAACTATTTAATTAATTATTTCTCTATATTCTTCTCCAGAGTTCGTGCTCTCTCCATACTTGAGTCTCCATTGTCCTCTGTGTCTAAGAATCGTAATGCTGTCTCGATACACTTCTATACCCCCTGCACTGTTGGACCACCGTCCCACTCGCCTAATAACATGCGTGATGCTTTCGGTAGAGGGGGGGCGCAAGCGATCTTTTTTCCGCCCGCCACTGTGGATTTCCCCAGGCACTTAGTCGCTTGCTTCCTGTACCCTACTCAACGCTCTTTATCCCGGAATGTCGAGTAACATTAAGATTGAAACTGAAGCAAGTAATTGCGCATCGCCACCGCCACTTGTAGCCTACGCAGGACACGGTATTTTGTTTCTGCAGTGAAAGTGAGTGGCAGAAGGTCACCAGTTAGGTGCCCATTTCTGGTTCACTACCATCACCTCAGGGGAGACATATTCGATAATGATCTCTGGCCAACGATATATTTTTCAAGCTGCCTAGTTTTGGAATTTGTAGCACTGAAAGGATATATTCTTTTCCATGAGGGAATTGATTTTCAAGACGTACTTCCTACGTTCACTATAGCCGAGGTTCAGGTTCACTGTAACCGAATCTCCTTATGCTCAATTGAAATATAGGTGAAACGAGACCAGTGACTTAGTTCACTATAACCGAGGGTTCACTATATTCAGTTCATTACAACCGGAGTCGACTGTGGCAGTCAACATATTTGTTTACTGACTTTAAGCAAGTTTTTGACGAAATAATCCGACCCAATTTAGTTAAAATACTGAAAGAAATTAGAAAACCAAACAAGCCAATCAGATTTATTAACAAGATCCCACAATATTTAACTAGCAGAATATAAGCAGAAAACCTATCGGATCCCTTTGAGACTTCAGCTGGGAAATGGCAAGGTGATCCACTATCGGCAACTTTATGTAAGGGAAGGCGTTAAACGCTATGCCCGCAATGTTAAATTTTCAAAGCTTTTGACCTTTTTTCTCCGAAACTATTAATTGAACACAAACCAAATTAGGCATACTGATTCAGAAACATCTCGTACATTTACTGTGTGTTTGCAGATACCCATATATAAATTTAACGCTTTAAAATAATGTTAAATGAATGCACTCTTTTTTTGCATGTTTTATAACTCTATATTTTACTACAATGACATTTTTTGCGGGAAAAGGAAGGACACAAAAACAGTAGATATTAATATAATAGTACAACATTGTATAAAAATCATTGTTTTTTGATGTTTAGTTTCTGAGAAAATTGGACTTATGTACAAAACAAACAACACTTTTCAGCAAAACGAGTTTAAAGTTTTTACTGTTCAGGGAAATTCATGACACTGCATTCAAATTTATGGCACTACGCTCACCCATTGTTGCCGACCTCCTTTTATATCGTGAGGTCTCATATTCAACTCTTACAATGTTTCATAATTATTATGAAACAGATTGTGTGACATTTGCATTACTTTCATATAAAATATATTTATTATAAACTTAAGTCATAAACTTTCTTTAATACATAGAAATACTATCTTTAATATAATTTCTTAAAAATTCGCAAGCAAATTCATTTCAGGCGTAAATTTTACGAAGATTGTCTTTCTGCGAACACTAATGTAGAGGTTTTCTGCATGTTAAATGAAGTGCATAAGAAAGTAAAGGCCCACCTGAACTGGTATTTTCTGTGTTGTCTCTGACTATACATTGTGCAGCCCGGTGAAATGGTATCGCTTGATTTCCCTCGCCGCGGGCGCGGCGTGCCCTGTTCAGCACAATCGCGCTCCGAGCTCATACATGCCCTGTTTGAGGGCCCTTCCTTAAGCCAATAAATAAGTCATCTTAGGGAGTAGTATGTCAATTGTTTTGTTTGTACCCCTCGCGTTTCTATGACAATGTAATTTGAGCAAAGGAGAAAATAAAACGAGGCTGGTTTTAGTCCAGCCTGAGTCAAGGTGGCGGATAAGCGGGCTAGTTAGTAAGCAGGGACTAATTCGTGCCGAGGAACAAGCGGCCCGCGCCTCCCGGCCAATCGCCACCCTGTCTTCTACTGCCCTGTCACTCGCGAGCCTTGCGGGGGTTGGAGCGTCACGTCGCGCTCGCTGAGCAGAAGTGAATTGCGAAACAGGAGGAAGTCTGCCATCTGACCGATTTCTCTAGCTGTGGGAGACGCGAGGGCTTATCGACGAAGAGCCTCTTGATTACCTCGTGTGCCCTCTCTAGCACGTTAAGCGGAAACAGAAGGGGGCTGGGAATAAAGACAGGTGCGAGGAGCCCGCCCCTGCTGGAGGAGTAAGCGACCCCCTCCTTAGTTTCCGCTGCCTGTGATACCGCTGCATCGCAAAGCTCACTTGGACAACGGGCAGTCAAATCTTGAATCTTAATATTGACCATTGAAGCTACACCAACACATACTAGCTCTTATTATTTGCAACGGTTCTGCAATGTTTTACTACAACCTGAACCTTCAAACGTTTTCCACGCTTGGATTCGAATCCAGGTTCTTGAGTAACGCTATGCACGTTACTCCTTCACCAGCAACCTCGGTGACGAAGCCACTTTCTCCACTCTTTAACAACAAAGTTTAACATTTGCATTTGCATTTTTCAAAAAGTTTTCAGATCAAGTGCAGAAAATCCAGAGAATTTACATGTTATTATTTCAAGATATAATTTGGAAGAACAGATTTCATTTAGAAAACAATCCCATCGTCTACACTGAATTACAAGAAGGCACCGAAAACATTTAAAACTTTTGCAATTTTCGAAACAGGGAATACCCCGACAGTGGGTACTTTTTATTAGCGCACTTTGCTCTATTCGAGAAAAAATTAAAGAAAGATTTTCGAGTTGTTTGTAGAAAAACCTTGCTTTTAAATTCAGCAAAAAATAGTAAAGATTGTTGAACCTACCTTAGATCACAATTTACATTTATATATTTTAAACATATTTATTAAAATATAACAATGGAAATGCTCTCTCCTGACAGCAGCAATATTTCTGCACACTATGTGTATTTTGAGAAACAGTAATGTTGCTTGTACTGAATGATTTAGAATAAGCCTGTCCAATACATTCCGCAGCTATATAAATGATATGTCTTTTTCTATCGTTGTTGACAAGAAAATATTGGACTGCTTGGTTGTAATACGCCTTGATCGGAAAAGAGAAAGATCAAAGGATAGTACTTTGTGAGATATGTGGGGTGGAAAGTTACAATCACCACTCCAGTATTACATGCTAAGTGTAATGTTTCCAATGAAAGGTGACATTTATGGTTATCAGTGATCCTTATAACTGAAAATTTATATAGAAGTAAAAGCTGCAAAGCATATTCACTAAAAATTGTGGATGAATGAAATGCATTTTTGAGTACTGAGTCTCCCTGGTTACTGTTCTAAAATCAACTACAGTAATCCTATCTGTTGACGTATTACTTACATCTCACTCATACTATACTTCGTTTTGGACCCAATATGCTTACACATTGTGTTTTGAGGTATAACCCAGTTTTATAACCCGAAATATGCCAAGCATTTGAAGAAAGTATATATCTACTACTGCATGTTGAAATAGAGCATTTTACATGGACCACCGCGTTTGCTGCACTCTTTATTCTGCGATTTACGCTTTTCCACCTTCCCTGATAAGTGTGATTTGTGGGAGAAATACGTTTTGAATGTTTGCTTCTCCAATGTAGGTCGCCCTTCAGATGAGCGGCGGCGAGCGAGGCAGTTCTGGGAAGGGCGGCGACCGGCGCGGCGCGGCAGCGGAGGCGAGCGGAGGCGAGCGGAGGCGAGCGGCGGGCCGGCAGGCGGCAGGCCGGCTGCGGGGCACTTCCTCGCCTCGCGCGCCACAACTGACCCCGGCGCCGCACAACTCTCGGACGTGCGTACAACAGGCTGACAAATTGCTTCTTAGAATATTCCGCAGCCGTTCAAGGAACCCTCTCCATTGTGCATGAGCGTAGTACTACTATCCACCCGTACTATTTGTACAACTCAGCAGAGGGGCAACGCCGGTAAAGCCGAAAGGCCTTTCCTTCGAGGAACGCAACTTCCCTTCCTAGAAGGTGGCTCCTCGGAAGGTGCTAATTTCACTCCCGGACACTTCGGGAACTGACACTGCTGAAGGATATCGTAAGCGTGATTATCATTAACAAGTCCACAAATATCTCACACATTATTTTCATTGTGGAGGAATTTAAATGATTTATATTCATCATATAAAAACGCAAGATTTATTACTCTAGTGGCCAAGGTGTTTAAACAGTTAAAGTGATCCTATATACATCCGAAAATTGAATTTAAAAAATCGAATGCAAGTTTTTTTGTTTAAACTTTTCCCTTGAATGTAGCAAGGAACGGGAAAAAATTGCTTCACTTGTCATTTTCGGCCAACACTGTTCATTTTCGAAAATTGCAAGAAGTTAACAATGCAAAAGTTCAATATTGATGATAGAATTATTTTATTTAATGAAATAAATTCTTTAAGAAATTATTTTAAAATTATTATTTTAAATTGTATAATATGTTTTGAAAAAAACAGTTTTCATGAACTTTCTGTTTGAAGAAAATGCAACTGATTAACTTTTTTTTTTTCAGAAATGGCCTCCATTTTTTCTGTAAATAGTTGCCTTGGCTGTAGTAAAGAACGCTAAAAATGGCGCAGGTCTTATTTTCATTGAACTGTCTGAATTTTCGAAAATTCCATAAGTTAGAAATGATGTGGGAGACCACGAGCTGACTTCCCGTACGCGGCACGCGGAAAAGTGTTTGCTTGTTGGAGACACTTTCGCAGGTCCATTTAGGAGAATAATATTGAGTAGCCGTTGCATTTCATAATGCGTGACTAGCGTATACGTTGTTTTAGTCCAATAGGTTTTATTCGTGAATGTGACTTACATAGTCGCTGAATGCCATCAAGGCAAGATGTACCAGCCAACCAACCACACAATTGGGTTTCTTGACACAGGCCTTTAGGTAGGTTATCACTGGCATGAGTTAAGTTGGCACACTGCTTCTATGAGTAATAAATCAACGTCAAAAAGAAGTGTTGCAATGTTATTTATACAAGTAGAAAATCAAAGCAAGTTGACTGTTTGTTCTCACAGAATAGCCTCACATTGCGAAAAACAATTGTCCTTGCAGTTTTAAAATAAAGTATTTAAAATCAGTATTGAATTTGATTTAATCAGTTTTAGCCTTTTTTAATAAAAATACTTCGTGTCATTACATTGAGTATATAACCTCATTTAATTGTGTTTATACTTTCTTTATTGTTGTAATAATCACACAGTTAACCTATCGAGCTGCTGTACAGTGACCTATGAACCCCAACATGGTTCCATAACACCCAACTAGAAATACAATAAAAAGGTTTGTACTTCTCAAAATATACGTTTCAACTTCTGAAATATGTCACACTTATCAATAAACGAAATTGTATATCATAAAAATGCTAAGAAATATCTTAATGACACCAGTAGTGGTAAGTGCGTCAGCTGTGGCTACTTCATCCACAAAACAAAAAAGAATAAGAATTTAAGTCTTCCCTCCGGCTTTAAAATTGCCTCTTCCTCAGCCTTCTAGTTCTGAGGAATAGAACAAAGAGACTTTATTTATTTTTCCATTATTTTACATTTCCAGAACAAGATGAAAGCATCTTATTAATACTGGTACTGCAATAATATAGCTGCATGAAGGGTACATTGTTGGATTTTTTGTCATAGACACATTCAGGGGTAGAATGTATGTAATGAATATTACTGACTCAAGTATCTGACCACCATCAATTTTTTGTAATTTTAAAGTGGACATTGATTAAATCGAGGTTTGGAAATAAATTAATAGAACAGAACAAATTGACCATATTTAGGCCAATCATTTACCAAAAGGTATGCTAATGCAGGATTTCTAATAACGCATTTAGTAGGTCTACTCTAGTTCGGAATTTAGAGAAAAATATGAAAATGTTCTTAACCGTGGCTACTACCGGTACTTTTATCCTAGATGTGAATACAATACCATAAAATAGTTTTAATTGTAGAGATGGTTGTCAGGCAGGGGATGGGGCTGGTAAATAACTGTGGTAGTGTGTACTATGTTATTGCAATACTCTTGAGGACTTAATCCAATTTTCCTATTTTTTGCCAGAAATATGACAAAAAAGTGGTACTATAACAGTACACCCTTTCTTGCATTATTTCTAAATTTCATCTTATGTGGTACTGGAACCGTAG
Organism: Gryllus bimaculatus; assembly: GCA_017312745.1. Lineage (NCBI taxonomy): Eukaryota > Metazoa > Arthropoda > Insecta > Orthoptera > Gryllidae > Gryllus > Gryllus bimaculatus. The sequence continues at coordinate 1,345,546 of BOPP01000200.1, forward strand.
CTTCTTTACGTCATAGCCCGGCGATCTGCATTTTAATTTCAGTGACTTGTATCGCATAAAGAATGGTGTCAGGGTTCATTTCAGGTGTCGACATTTTCTCACCCTCTCTTAGTTCACAAAAACCGAATCGGGGCGTAGTACCACAAATGGATTTGAACAGGTCATTAACCTCATCCTTGTTAATGGGCGGCTGTTGAACAAATCTACTACAGTCAACGCCCGTTCTAATGCACTTTGCCAAAAGCCCTGGATCATTCTTGAAAAGGTCCTGTGTCCTAGCATAAGAGTAGCACTTCTCGGCACGTTTGGCTCCACATGCGTACGGGGTATTTTCAGACTAGTGGCGGTGGGTTCAGAGGAGTCGCCCAAAATCTCTACTAACTTGCCATATGTCTCGTCCAATTGGTCCTGGAATTGAATATGATTTCAGTTCATCTCCCACCTCAGCGAGCTCATGATATACATTAGATTGAGAAGTAACGCAGGATACTATCTAAGTTGAAATGTTTTCTTTCCAGTTAGGCTTAGTATCTATTGTGGCCCTGTTAAGACAAGTTCCAATAGTTACGTCTCCGGTGGTCACAGCAACCAGGGACTCAATAAAAGTTTGGCCCAGTCCGAACCGAACAGCGATGTGTCATTACGTCTCGTAGCAGATAAACAAGACTCGTCGTTAGGATATCGCTCCCTATCTGTTTTCGAAGAGTCAATGTCTACTATTGCAAGTTCTTCAGGAGTACTGTCCTCAGCCGAGTTTTTGTAAGATAATCTGTACCAGGCTGTTTGCTACCTGCAAAGTAGTTTCTGACCCCTTTGGATAAGTGCCAAAACAGGGGGTCACCGGTATTCTTAGACCTTCGATGCAGGGGGAAGTGGAAATGAGCAACGCGGTTTCGCTCCCTAGACTCTTCGGAGGGCTAATGGCTTTGGGAGGTGAGGCGATGGCACCAGTTATAGTAGAGGGTCTATCGGAATCTTCGGATGTCCAATCATTAGAAAAGGACGATGATTCTGCAGTCACAGTAGCTCAGCTCTAATGGCTGCTAAATAACTTCGATACGTAGTCTCTTTTTTTCTCGGGCGGTCGTACGCAGCAGAGGGCCATATTCTCGTTAAACTCGGGTTGCTTTGTCCATTGTCATTTCCATAGAATCCAGATTTTCCATTGTCTAGGTGCAGCAGTCCTGACACTAAGCTGCGCCTTGGCAGTTCGAGCATTATTTGTAGATGAGTACAACGCAAATGCTCTGAGAGCACTCGATTTGGTTGCAAAATTGGGAGAGCATAACTCATTTGTAAAGTCTTCTTGAGATGTTTTTGGATCCGAGCACTTTGGGAAATGACTCAAAGTGGATAGCTTCCCTTTGTAGTTCTTGCTGCATTTGGAGCATACAAATACGAGGGGGCATCACTATAAACAGTATGATGATGCCGAACGCTTTATTGCAATCGGTGGCCATGCCTTCTTTCTGGACACGGTGTGCGCTGCGACTCGCCCCGAAGGGAATCCAAGCTGGTGTCGTCGTCCTGGTGGCCTGTTGTTCGGGTGCGCGCCATCATGCGCTCCAGCGACCGAGGCTTTGTGTGTCTTGTTACAGGGAGTACTTTACTACATATAGCTTCTACAGTTATTCACGTTTTTCAGTGCCTGACAATAGGCTTTTTGTTGAAATATTGCCAATTTCCGCCGCTACATATCAACACTTTCTCTTTACTACGTACATATAAGGCAAGAAAGTAAAAATTAAATCATGAAATAAGATAATGAACATTTGTTTGAAAATACAAGTAGGGTCAGTCGGTATGAAATGGTGTAGCAAAGAATTGGGACTAATGTGATACACTTTCAGAATAATTACTTATTAATATCCAAAATGAACCAAAAAATAGCAAATAATAAGAAACATATTCTATTATTAATGATCTTACTGCACGAACTCAAAATGTTACCTATTGCATTTGGGTAAACAACAAAATAAATAAAATAAAAGCAGAAATGACTTATTTTTTCAGTCGAAAACTTTTCCACCGACATCGGTAACTTTTGATGTCACTTCGTTTGTTGTTTTTTTTTGTTTTTTTAATCGATGTTTTGAAAAATAGTTAATCATTCTTTCTGAATGATTTTTTTAAAGAGTCTTGGTAGGTCTTAATTTATTTTTTACTTCGCACACGTTTTTAGTACCAAATGACTAACATCCAGTATTTTTCAAAACCTTTTGGACTTACAGAAAAATATATTTTTGTAGTTATTTTGCAAACTAATTAAATTATTTTTTCAGGAATTGAATATACTCAAAAAAATTAAAAACCTGATTTTTCTTGGTTTAAAACATATGCAACATAGGGTTGGTTTGAAAGCATTGGAGGCATTTTTTTAGTAGAAATATCTTACTGGAATGATGGAACAAACCTTGCCGATTGTTTGCCAATTGCACGTGGAGTCCCGCAAGGATCGATTTTAGGCTCTATTCTCTTCCTACTACGCTAACGTAGTAGGAACGATATGCCTAAAACACGATTTGCCGTCGACGATTAGGAGCGAAAGAACAGTTCTCTTTGCGGATGACACGAATATTCTTTGCAATAAAGACACGTAAATGATACAACATCAGATTTTCAAATTAGTTCCGTAATACGAAATTTATAAAAATAGATTTAATTAAATCGGAGAAAATATTTTGTTAACTATCTTTGCTAAAACCGCTCATTTTTTTCTATATTTAAAATTCAACTAGTATATGGATTATGGTAGGAATCAAAGAATTACGAAAACACTGGCAGACCATGGAGGCCATGCCCCCCAAAAGGCCTAGTTTTCTTTTATGTTCCTTCATTTGGCAAAATTGTATTAATATTAATTTTGTTCGAATTGTCTGATTATTTCAACAATTATATTGTATAGTATCATACCTACAGTACATATATAATATTCAATATAGTAACAAATATGTTTATTATTTAACAAAAATCTCGGATGTCCCCCAAAATGACGGGCTTGATCGGCCCCTGCATGAGAACGGGTGCAAAATTTACTTTCCCGTAGCACTGACACAACGTTTTAACAGTTTTTGAAGTAAATAAATAATAATACAAATATCTTTTATTTTCGATTTTGTGTCAGCTGGCCGTATTTTAAAGATTTTTGAGAAAACTGCACGAGGCTTTAATTTGGGGATAGAACATTTAATTAGCCTAAAATTACGCGCTAGTTTCCTTTTTGTTCTGCGACAGTGTGTCAGCCAGCTTTGTGAATATGGCGCTGACGTGCTAAGGAGCAACGCAACCGATCGAGTGGTGTGCGCGGGGGGC
>BOPP01000200.1:1349437-1391246 GCA_017312745.1 Gryllus bimaculatus
ATTGCCGCTACCACTGCCGCGCTCAGGTCGACGCGCTCAGCATCTCGCAGCTTCCCCACCGACAAGAAGACACGACAGCGACCGCGCCAAAATGGCGCCTTGTTCACATCGCAAGCAAAACCACAGAAAATTGAAAGTAAATATCTTATATCTCAAGAGGAGATACGTTGTAGGTACATCAACTCTACCCTTAACAAGATTTGTAGTTATTACTTCTCATTTCATGTATATTAATTCGAGGCTGTCGAGAAAGTAACGGCTAATTATACAGTAATCGGACATGAAGGTTCAGATTTTCTTTACCAGCCTGGAAACGTATCGATAGTACTTTCATACCAGTAATGAAAGTACAATTAGGACATTAGACATGACCTATCAGTTTCATCCGGGAACTCTCCCGTCTAGGCATGGAAAAATTCATTTTCTTGCCTTGTAATGCAAATTACTATTTATTTCATTTATTATATCTGTTGTACAGTGAATCATACCATGGGATTAGTATCAGTTATTGCCTATTTTACCATGCAATATAGCAAGCTTCTGTTTACCAATTGGCTCAAAAGATAAATCATGTTTTACTGAATTATTTTTGTTTTCTAATTTTGTTTTGTTTTGTGAATTTGACCGACTTTTCACATGACAACTGATAAATGTTTTTATATTTTACTCTCTTTTAATCTCTCTCCCTCTCTCTCTCTCTCTCTCTCTCTCTCTCTCTCTCTATATATATATATATATATATATATATATATATATATATAAAATAATAATAATAATAATCTCACCCTATCCCCTCTAATTGATATTCAGAGCTAACAACTGTGACTTAATCAAGGGATGCAACCGAAAGGCTGATCCCCATAATTCCGCCCTTGACATCTCCGGGACAGAATAGAACTGGGCCTCCGAGAGAGAAATACGTTGCGTGGTCAATAGTGGTATATACGCGAGTAATTAATAATAATTAAATAATGTTTTGAAGGCGTTAAATCGTTATATATGGTTAACAATATTTACTTTGTAGCTTGAATTTTGTACAATTTTCAAATCAAATATGTAAGTTATAAATAATCAAAGAAGCAATTTTTAATTAGAAGAAAATTATTGATGAGTTGAATGGGAAATTTGTAAGTGTTTCAAATTGTTCTCAAATTTTTTTTGCGGCATAAAACGTTTTTCGTTTTTGGGAAATTAGAGTGCTACCTCGACCGTCATCCTTGCCACCTCACATATGAAATCGTCAAGTCGGAGTGTTGGTGGTAGATTGAAATGAGCCCAAAATGAAGGCGTAAGAACTTGTCAGTTAGGAGACAGTGGTGGGCACCTTGAGGAGCGTGTCGACGGCGCCGGGACGGACGTGGGGCGGGCGTGGGGCGGGCGTGGGCCGGCCGCCGCTGGGTGCGTGCTTCGAGCCCTGGTGGAGCCAAGCAAAGCTGATTCGTGGCAGGTTTTCTCAGGGTTCTCTCGTTTCCCTGACTATCATTCCACCATTGCTTGGTCATAATGCGTCTCACATCATCACAATTCCCTCTCCACCGAAATCAAACATCTATTTCCAGGTATGACAATAAGGCTTAGATACCGGCATCATAATGAAAAGCACCCAATCTTAAATATTATAAGAGTGTGTCATTAAGATGGAATTATATTTTCTTACTCCGAGAGAATATTAAGTTTATGATTATGTTACAGATTAAGTGAGAAAAATAGAACACAAAGATGATGAGAATTTAATATCAGAAAATTGTCATCCATGTTTTATAAAGAAATTGAAATTTTATTCCAATGATATACTAGTACACTATATTCATTATTATTCAATTTCTATTGCGGTTAAGGATATCCTTTCGTCAAATCCATGTAACAATTTTGTTACCAAAGTAATTCACTAGTAATGGAATAAGTTAAAATAAAATTATAATAAAGTAGAAATAGAGAGAAAACAAATCAAATAGTATAAAATATCGTATTTATAATATTTGGGTAGATTTTTAAAAGCTTGAAGAACACCTAGTTAAGACTGATATTTTCTCCCAAAGTAGGCCCACGCCCCCACTGGCTTCACAACTGTTGCTCCTCGACCAGCCAAAGATCGTTCTCGGAAATGATTTCGCCTCCGATGCCGCATTAGGCACTCACATGATTACATTGTGCCTGTCATGTTCTTTGAGGCAAAGTACACCATTGGGAAGAAAGCAATGTTAAATTAATCGAAGGTAGTGTGCTTATTGCCATATCCTCTTCCGTTTTCTCGCGACGGGCTTTGTTAAACTTGGAAGAGAGCCACTTTTCCTTCGTTTTTTCTCCGTCACTGTGCTCGATGATTCTCATAAAGCATTCCAAACACCTGTACGCAACTAAAAAAGTTTCACTTGTGGTTGAACAAGCATTGTTTACAATTATTCAGTTTTCCCACTGCTGTGTTACCTCCAAGACCCATAAACAGTTCCTATCTTTGAAAATGACGAAATGACGAAATTGAGAGACAAATAAGCTTGGGGAGAAACGTGACACGAAGTATAAACTCTGTCTTATGGAACAAAACCATCACTAACACTACTAAAAGACGTCTTTACTCCTCGCTAGTTAAGAGTGTTACAACATACGGTTCAGAAGTCTGGGAGATCGATAAAAGAACAAAAGGGAAGCCGCTGGCCCTTGAAATGGACTACTGGCGTAGAAGCTGCTGTTATAGCAGACGTGACAGAATCAGGAACGACGATATAAGAAATAAAATGGATGTCAAGAAATCTATCCTTGACGAAATAGAGAAAAAACAAATCGTCTGGTACGGTCATGTTATGCGAATGACAGACGAAAGATGGCCAAAACGAGTCCTGAAATGGGTGCCGACAGAACTACAGAAGAGAGGAAGACCCAGACTTGCATGGCAGCAGGGAGTGCAAGAGGCTATGACGGCAAGAGAAATACCAGATGATCTATGGTCCAATAGAGAGGCATGGAGACTGAGAGCGGAGAAACGGCGACTGCTGTAGAGCAACTCCGAAATGCATCATTCTAAATACAGAAAGAACGCGATTTTTTTTATTATACGTTCAAATATAATCTCTCACTCACTCTTGCAAATCTTCAATATAGATTGTCATCACATACACATTTAATTCATCCGAATACGCAACAATGCAACAGAAAGATGCTTTAAATGTAAGACAAATACCACTAATGTAGGAGAAATGGTTTTAGTTGTAATTGAAACCGTTTATGTGACCTCTGTTTCAATTTAAGAAAATATATTTTCTCCGTATTTTGTATATTTTCTTTCTCTTAGTGAAAGCAAACATTTTCCGAATTATTGAATTTTAATTAATCGTTTTGATTTTTTTAATTCGGCAAAGTTTTACACATGATTTAAAGATTCCTTTCCGTATTTACATATTATTGAACAGATTATTACGCACGTTGTAATAAACTTCAAACCCATGAAACAATGTTGCAGTGATGTGGTGGCGTAAAAATGGGATTGTTAAAACATTAAATTGTTCATAACCATGATTACTCAGCTTATCTCATTGGACGCTTTCAAAATTATATATATATATATATATATATTATATATATATATATATATATATGATTTGAAAAGAAGAACGTTTCTTGGCATTTGTAACAATCAAATTGATTACTAATTCTATTAAATAAGTACTGAATTGATCAAGCAGCAGTAACGCGCACCGCCGCCGCTGCCACCAACCGGTCCAAAACGGGGTTGACGGCGAGGTCGAGCGAGGTTTGGACAGTGTGGCGCAAGAGAGGCCGCGAGTGGCAACACGGACGGGGCAATGCTGCATCAAACAATCTTATGGTGAATGTTAAGAACAGTTTAGATTGACTTGTGGCTGTTAAGTGAGAGCTAGATTTGTGAAAGTTGCATAATGCAGGTGATTAGGAAAAGTGAAGTGCGCACACAGGACCGAGATCAAAAACTTAATACAGGAATTTCGGTTGGCCGACGGACACGTGTTATATTTCGCACGGGTGTAATGCAGGAGCGGGCCGTACTGTGCAGACATTTCGCGAGAGATTGAAGAAAGAATTGCTGATGACCGGAACTGCCTGAACGGGCCGCGATCGCGCGTCGTGCGTGTTAGTATATAATGTGGAGACATTGTTATACTCGGCTGGGGGTGAACCCGGCAGAGTTCGTTGGCGCGTTGCGTTGGGGACGCAGCGGGAGTCGATGCCGAGGAGAGCGTAATTCCCCGACGGACTTCGGGCGGACCGTGATGTGCCGAAGACGCCGCCGCCGCTGGCCACGGCGGCCCGTCGCCTACAGCAGCAGATGATTCTAAGGCATCAAAGGTAGCGTTGACTGTGCACTTATGCAAGGCCTTGCGCATCGCATTTTGTAAAAATTTTTTTGGTAAAGTGTGTTTTCTATTATTAAATATTAAAAACCCAAAAAGAATTCTTAATGACATCTTCCAATGCAGCGCAAAAACGCTGGAACCGACATTTACGGCAATGTACCTGTCTTGTATGATTTATTTTGTGTGAGAGTACGCTTCTCTGGTGCGTCACAATATATATTATATATATATAGTATATACTATATATATATATTATATATATATATATAACGTAGTTATTTTACTTTCTAGCTTAAAACCCACATAATAAAGAGTAATATTGTAATTCTGTGGCAAAAAGTGTCAATTTATTGAAGAAAATATATTCTGGATCCTTTACACAGAAATAGTGATTAGTTCCTGATCCTACACGAGGTAAATTACTTTCTTTTATAGGTTATGTAGATAGAATTCACATTTTTTATTTATTTATTTTGTTATTTAAGGTCGCATCAACGTCTCCATTTAGCGACCACTATTGCTTGTAGAGTTATGGTAACTGAGAGGATGCCCCTATGTGAAAGTGAAAGGACGAACACAATACAACCATGCCCGAGGCGGGACTTAAACCCGCGATCCTTCGGTCCGAAATCGCTACGGCACTACTGCCTTAGCGATCACGGTCACTAGATCATCCGAATCCACATTTTGTGAGCCCTTGACATCTAAAATTGATAACGACTATAACATCTGTCTATCCGTCAGAGAACAACATTAAATTAGCACCTAAACTGTACATAAAATTTGCTCGAAAATTAATATTCCCCGATCGATTTGGGGAAACCCAAGGCCCAGAAATACAAAACAAGATATTGATTTTTGTGAAATGAACTCTCAACATTTCCAAATTTTCTAAAAAAAAGCTACAGTATTTTTCTGTAATAGACCAAGCTGCAATAGCTTTCAAACATTGCAGTTGCCCGATTTTCACTGATTTTTCTAAATTCAAGAATTTCAATTGTGGAATTTAAATTTCAGCGTGGGTAAATTTTTGCGGGCTGGAAACAGTTTTGTGGGTTTTTGCAGTATTATATTATAATTACAAAACTGTTACGAGAGTTGCAAGAAAGTACGTGCTGTTATAGAACTAGTTGAGTGTAGTGAGGTGAGGTAATATTCCGTTTTTTGTTTCTATCGAAATATTATTAAAATTTGGCCCCGCATGTGAGTCGAATATGTGTCCTTATGTTTGTATTATGGATAAAATTGTAATATTAACGATCAAGAATTGAGGATCAAAGTGTTACATATTTATCATGAAAATGCGTGTTTTTCGGTTTATTACTAACTTCAAAAAAATATACATGCACCCCTTAAAATAGCAATTTGTGAGACAAACCTAGAACATCCTTTGATTTTGTCTTAATACCGATTTGTATAAATTTATTGTTTACCCTTTATCTTTTTAATGGATTGCCTATGAAGGGCTATTTTTGCATCTGTTCAAAATTTCTGGTACGTAATAATGTTGTAATCTATAGATTCTTAAGTTTGACACTTTTCTTTATACATAGGTGCCGAAGAAGGAAACAACGAAACTTCAAAAATCAGGTCTTAAATCAATTTCAATCATAATTTATCTTATAGACTTGTTAAAACTCGCTGTGTAACTAGCATTCTAGTTACACCAAATTTGCACACTCGCCTTCGAGTTCAAGTACGATTCATGTTTGTACGTTTCAACTAATTCTCCAGCTGGCTACTTGCTGCGCCACCTCTCGGGCCGCACAATTCCTTCAAGACATCATACAGGTGCCGACGGCCAAGCGTGGGAACCGACGCCACTCCGCTCCCCACCGACCGCCGACCGATCAGCCGGCCCGCCTTCTGTCGCCGAACAGTGTAACGATTTCAGTCGGTTGCAAAGTGCCTCCCAGTCTGCATGCTTACGACCGTCCTCTCTGCCACTCTGAAACACGCTTTAGGCGTTTCTCCATAAAATTCCCAATTAAACAGTTATTATGTATCAACAACGAATTTTCTATATAACAATGTACTGTAACATGCGTTGCGCCAAGTTCGTGTTAATTCATAACCACCTCCGCGACCATCCATGTGTCATGATGTGGTCATGATAAACTCTTTGTGCCACAATGTATTGCAACGCACATCATGCTGAACGCTCATGTAAGTGCACGGTCCCAGCTTAAACTATTCTCTGAACATGTGCTGTGATCGAGTCATAAGCAACTACAATTACATACCTGTGGCGCGAAGGTGTCCGCTTCTGCGGCTTTCAAGTAATTTCCTGCACTTGCCAGTATAATGCACGGCATTTCTAGGCTTCTAGTCGCCACAAGCACAAGTCAGCCGGCGCTCAATCTTCTCTGCAGGCGGTTCACGACACGTGTTGGATATGTGTTCAACTTTCAAGTCTACGCTGCATCATCATGATTGTGTTTGTGTTCAATGTACCATGTTTTTCATATCAGCACTAGTGTATTATGTTCTGTTGCATATTTGAACTAGCGTTAAATACAAACTGTAATCAACACAGTCTTCGATTGTATATGTCTATGGCTATTACTATCTTTTAATATTAACTACAACCAACACAGTCTTCAACTGTAAATGCTCACGTCGATACCAATCTTTTAATGTTAATTACAACTTCATCTGCACATGTCTACGGCTATTGCAATGATTTAAATGCTTTCAGTTTAGATGTAATCATAGTTATAATAAATTGTATTTTACTTAGTTTTAATTACATGTTCTCATCAGTGAGTACATACCTACTGAAATTTCCCGAAATAGTAGTGACGTCCTCTGTAGATATTAACATTACAAAAAATGCGTCCGCGTCGCATTATACGCGGTGGTACTTCGAGTTGAAAACAAAGCTGCCAAGATAAGTGGAAGGAGATGGCTGCTAGCTCACCCGAGCCGTATCAACAATCCACCGCTTCCTCAGTCACCCCCCAACAGAACTGCCATCGGATTTCGAACGTTTGAGCTGTACTCAAACGTTGGCTGGTAAAAAAGTTCTTTCTAGTAAAAATTGTATATTTCAGAAACAAATAAACACTCAAAAGCACTAATTTTGTTTAATGGTAGCAAAAAATTGTTTAAAAGAAAACTTTACCGAGAAATAGAAAGGTAATAGAATTAATTGGTTCGCTGGTGAGGTAGATACCTTTTTATTATGATAAATAAATAAAGATATTGTCTGGTATCAATACTTTTTATTCCTGAGCTATTCTTAAGCTGAATAAAAAGTATTGATACCAGACAATATCTTTATTTATTTATGGTAATAGAATTGTCTAAAATGGGTATTTCCGAATCAGCTGGCAACACTGCGCATATTGTATCTTGTTTTCGCGACTTCAAATTGTCGCTAATGTGTACTCGCAAAAGCTGATTAAGATATTCTCCTCCTCTGATGCACAAATTGGCCCGTTCTAGTATGGAAGCTGTTACTGATTGCAATACTTCCCACTTATTTCCGATTTCCTGAAGAACATCCAGGACTTGTATTTCAAATGCTCGTGCGCTCGTTAGATATTAAATCTCTTTTTTAGCCAACTGCACATCCCATTAAGGGCAAGGGCCTCCTACTTGAGCAGAGAATTAATAAAACTTCTTTAATGAAGTGATAGAATGATGAGGGCTGAAAGGGCGATCACAAATACATCCATGCCCGAGGCGGGATTCGAACCCGCGATCCGAAATCGCCATGACACTACTGCCTTAGAGCTCTCGACTACCCGGATTGTCCGGCTCATCGATTTACTGAAAGATAAATCTCAAGTGGAGTAAGGTCGGGAGATCACGCTGGCTGGTATTGACCACCGCCACCTATCCACCTTCCAGAATAATTCAAGGAAAATGTGCTCATATCGTTTCAAATGTGGCAGCGATCTATCGTGCTGATAGTGCAACAATATCGAGGTAAGGCAATAAGAAAGGCATTTCCTTTAGAAGAGAAAGTAATTCATGTTCTACGTGTGTATAACATCAAACGTGTCTCCTGTAAACGATCCATCAAACAAGTGAGGTCCTACTTTTTGTTTCCCGGTTATTCTAAACCAAACATTTAAGAAATTTGTGATTGAAATAATCTTTCTTGTTTTTCATGTGGATTGGAAGGAGCCCAATTAAATTATTAAATAAATTTGCTGTATAGAAAGGTAGGTAGATTTGAATTATTTACCTTTCTCAGTTACATAATTACACAAATTGTCTACATCTAAAGGTATACTATATTATTTACAAAATTAATTTTACATTTTATATTTTTCTTTTAAATTCCGTACTTTTATAACAATTTTAGTTGCTAACGATAATATATGAAGTAACTGAAATCCTTCATCAAGTCGTCTATTTTCTGCGTGTACGAGTACAGTTTTAATTAAATTATTTTCTAAATTTTGTGCAAGTCCTGATTTTTCTTTGTTTCGTTTTATCTTTTTCTCTTTGAATTTTATTTATTAAATTTTCTGTCACCTGATGTTTAATTAATTTAAAAAATAAAAATATTCGTCTAATATTTAATTCTATGATTTATTGATATAAACTTCTCATTTCTGACGTTTCTAGCATTGACACCAATATATTGCATTGAATTATGAGAGTCATGGCCACTATTTTGTTGTGTGTATTTTTAACTTTAGTTTCTTGGACTCCAATGAGTGTTGTTGTACAGTAATCAAAATGGGTTGCAATTAAGGATTTATGTATCAAACATCTTGTATAGCCATTTATATAAGTGACCCAGTTCTGTTTAAAATATTTTTTTCCAATTTTCTTTACTATACTGTACGTAATTTTTAAAATTTAATTTACTATCGATATACGCACAAATATTTCATTCTGTATACCTATTTCTTTAAGTTAGTTGTGAATTATTTAGTTTCTCTTACTTCCATGTTTTTCCCTCTATGTAAAGTCATAAATTTAGTATTTTCAATATTCATTATTAATTTGTTTACCTTTAATCATTCATAAATTTCAGTCAATACATTCTCCAATTTAAATTTAATTTCCGCTTGTGTTTCTCCAATCACATACAATAATAGCAATTGAATTTTACAATCATTGCCAAATAGATTGATCATATACTTAATGAATTCATTAATGTTAATTATAAACAATATGTGAGGTAAATCTGTCCCTTGCCTAACACCAAAATCTATGATAAATTCTTGTATGATAACCAAATTATACTTTATTTTTTGCTTTCTATTGTTAAGATATGACATGAATAATTTATTGACGCCTCGTTTTATTCCTGTCAACAATTTCCAATGGTCACTTGAGATCCAAGAAAATAACTCCTGCTTTTCTTCAACATCAATATTAATCTTTCATTCATCTTTGAGTCCTGCTTGAGCCGTCCGTCTTGCATCATAGTTCCACAAGGCTGTCTTTCTCTGAAACCTGAATGTTCATTTCTTATCATTTTACTTCTTTCAATATACTTGTTCAATTGCTTCATTACTCACTGCTTCATTGTTCTTCGAATATTTTTTCATATACGATAGATTATTTATTAGCCTAAATTCAGTTACTTCGTATTTGTCACCTGTGGAAATGGTATTACTCTGAATGTTTTCCATGGAAAAATCCCTTTTTCTAGGAAATTATTAATTATTTTCAATAATAATCCTTCAAATGTTTTATTATATTAATTTAACATTTTGTCGTAACATTCTCGTCTATTCCTTTTTTACTTTCGCTCCCTTATAGCCAAGGAAAAAGGGAGAGAAGGAAAAGATAGGCAGGGGAAAAACAAGAGGAGTACAGAGAGACAGAGGGGGTAACAGAGAAAGAGGGGGGAAGGATAGAGGGAGAGGTGGAAAGAGAGAGTTGGAGGGGAGGAAAGAGAGGGAGAGGGGGATTGAAAGAGAGAGAGGGAAAGAGGCAGGGCAACGTCTACCGGGTTCTGTTAGTCCCATATAAACATATATGAGTTGTTAGTACCCATGTTGTGAATATTGTCGTCGGCGAATTTTATGTCACGTACTCTTATGAGCAGCAATGTAGACTAACCTCTACTTTGCCGCTCGTAGCCTCATGTATACTCCAGTTTTCAAGACCGTATATAAATACTGGTACATCTAGTGTTTTGTAAAATTTTAATTGAGTCTCTCTTTGACTTTTTTGTTTTCCTATTTATTCCACACTTTTTGTGGAAACTATGTAATTTGACACGAGTATCGCGTCCTATTAAATATGACACATTGCTACCTGAGTAAAAAATACAAAAGTTTTATTATATTGACATACTTTGCACGTGGATTGCTCTGCAATTCAAAAGCCATTCAAAATTTTCTTCATTAATTTAAAGATATATCTCTGCAGAAGAAATTTTACGCTGCAAAATAATATTCATAGTGAAAATGTAGTTGTAGGAACACGTCGAACACGGCTGAACATCAAATACCCTCAAAACTGAAAATATCCGTTTCGAATTCGCAGGGCCTCGAGTTCGGCCACAGCGATAAGAGTTTATCACTTTCAGAGAAAGTCCTATCACTTTGGGCGCAAGCGTTTGCAAATATATAAATGGACACTCATGTGGATCCACGGACTGACAAACGTTTTGATGTAAATCTATTTTTTGTAAGAAGGACTCACAATACCCGAATTTTGATTTCACGTGTTAATGTAAGTACTTTACTACTTTTAACAATAATATGTATCTACCTTTTCAAGATCGCCTACACAACAACTTTTTTTATCGAAAACTCGCCACTTTCCACTGCTGAATTACAATATTTTGAAACGAACGCTTCTGGAAGAGTCACAATATTTTTCGTTTACCACTTTTCATTGAGACTCATTACTATTCAATACATACTTATTCAGATCTGGAAAAGACAAACCAAAGAAGTTCTTTATGTCACGACCGTTGCAGAAAAAGAAGCTTGGTTTTTGTTGCGGTCAGTAATATAATTTACATTATTTACACTACAATTATTATCTTGTGTATGGTTGAAGACGCTGAGAATCTCACGAACAAACTCTGTTTCTGAATATGCTGGTCTAGAAGCAATAATTGTACACTCGTAATAGAATATTGCCTCAGAACAGACAATGGAATTATATTTATTACAGTCAACGAAATGTTGATTTACTGTGCCGGAGAATTTAGCCTTTCCCTTCCGCCGCGTACAGGATCTTCTTCGAGAAATGCCTTCACAGTTGATCGTTATATTTCTGTAGCCGACGATGACATTGTTTACTTTGGACCATCCTTTCTCCAGAATTGCTATTTCCCTCTGCATCTCTCACTTTTTTCATCTATCATTTGAAAAATAAATGTTGGTACCTTACAGGCTACTTTACTTGTTCCTTATGTGGCTTGTCCTCCAAAGATTTCATTGGAACAAGTGGATATCCATTGTCTTTTGTCGTTTTGAATTGTGAGACATCGAACTTAATTTTTAAGATCCAGTTTATTTTTCATAAAAGTATCAATTTTGCTCTTGTGGTCGTCCGATTGTACCTGTAAGCTCTTACAAGTATGCTGTTTTGTTTTGATCGTTTTTCTCTCATTTTTCAATTTTCTAGAGCTCAACGATCCTGCTCTCTAGAGATCTTCCGGTTTCCAGACAACGGTGCAACGCAACAACGAGAATTGGTAAGCTGTGAACCGTCATGTTATGCTACACGGAAAACAATAAATTGCAACCACAGAAGATGGATTTGAATTGGAAAGGATGAGAATAAAATTTCCTTCCTGACGTGCAGAAAGAAGCATTTTAACACTACTATAACTCCTGCGGTTGACAAGGAGTGACTGCCTCTGCCGCCGCCTTTAGTTGCAGGGGCGACGGCACGCCGGTGACTCGCCCTCCGCCCCGGTCCCGGAGGTTGATGGCCAAAGCCGCGAGCCAGGAAACGCGCACCGCCCCGCCGCGCCAATGCGAAAGGCTCTGCACCGCACAAATCATCCCGGGAGATGACTGTCCGCTCTCCCGGCACGAGGCAGCTCGGGTGCCCGTCAATCAAATCGGTTTGTTCCCGTGGGCCCGACTTATTTTGTTGTGGTGTCAAAGGAATTTTAATTTTTTTTTTGGGTGATTCAAGCCGCATCAACTTCTAGGTCATTAGCGACCACTATTACTTGTAACCGTAAGGTAACTGTGAGGATGACACGAAATGATGGTAGGGGATGAAAGGACGATAACAAAACAACCGTGCCCGAAGCGGCACTCGAACCCGTGATCCTTCGGTCCGAGATCACTACGGCACTACTGTCTTAGCGATCTCGGCCACCGGATCGGCTTTAAATATTTTGTTCGGTAATCAAAACTTATAGTTTCTCTACTGTTAAAATAAAAACAAGAGCCTTGAGCTTTTTGCAAATGCATAAAGTTGGTTCAAATTTTGGATATTGCACTGAAATAGTGGTTTAAAATTAATATTTCTTTCTGATGTCTTATGACATTTCGAAGCACAAAAGACGCGAAAAGCTTAACAGGAACGTTTCCTGTGTATCGGAGTCTCATAGGAATAGTTTTATATTTGAGAAAAGGAATGAAAATACGCTTTCATTAAATTGAAATGGTTCGACTCAAACTACTTTAGCGCTAAACTAGTGCTACACCCCATTGTAGGATTCGTCGTCAACATTGAGCGCGTAATTTCCGATTCATACACTACAGCAGAAAAGCGCTACGTTTGGCATCACTGTTGTCATAAGAGATCGTACTTCATTCTTAACCTTAGATGCGCCATAGATAAAGTCACTAGTTGCAACTGAAAACTGAAATTGTTCGACACCGTTGTGAGAACTATTTACTATTTTTTGTAGAGGTAAGCAATCTAGATATTTTGGCATAAAGCTACTCCTGACACGTTGCACGCGAACTTTTCCAAACTCTTGCTGGGATTTACAAAATCTACTCCAAGTTACTTGCTAAGAGAGGTAACAAATTCCTTGGTTTTGAGGAGACTGATAATCCAGAGAGTGATAAAATATTTGGTGAAATTACTATATATGACGGACGACAGATACCTAAAGAAGTGCTACATATAGTTAAAAGAGCTGGACAGACAAGAATATGAACTCAACAAATACTCATAATTGGTATATCAACTTAAATAATAATCTCGATTGGATCTCTCGAGTTCACTGATCATAGAAGAGGATTCCAGGGGAATTAGATATGTGTGAGGAGAAGAATGATATAGCAGTGATGATAGCAGAGCAGTGATGAGAGAAATAGATGTAGGTTCCGAGCATTTCTTGCAGAGAGGTAAAATATCACTCAAAACAAAATGGGTAAAAACATACACGAAAAAGATACAATTAAAACAGTAAAAAAATAAACTTGCTAGAGAATAATAGCATCAGAAACCTTCACCAAACACGGATAAGGTTATATATGAAGAAAGGACCAATGAGCACGGATATCGAGGTACAATGGGAGATAATTACATAATTGTTAAAATATACTGCAACTACACTTGGTAAGAAGAGAAAATATAAAGCAGAAAAGGACTTAACATCTGGAATGAAGACCTAAAATGTGCCGTACAAATAAGGAAGAATCTCTACTTTGAATCGCTCGCAATGAGAGCACAAGAGGCGTTCGAAGAAAACAGAACTCAACGAAACGAGACAAAGAGTCTCGAAAACGCTGCTCGTAAAGAAAGTTGGAAAAAATAGCTCTCAAACATTGGAAATGATGTGCAAGGACGCCAGTCTTCTGCTTTAAAAATAATGAAACATTTAAATAGGAAAGAAAATGTATAGCAAATTTAGAACTCATAAAAAAAGAGGACTGGCTGAAATGTGTAAAAATCTATGGTCTGAAGAACAAATAGAACATGAAAACGAAAATCAGAAATATCTGCTTCAAATAGATAGAACCGAATATCTGGAACTCAAAGAGGCTTTACAAATCTGTAAAATCGAAGAGCACCGGGATAGCAGCAGGTAATTTAAATGTAGAATTATACAAATGTCTCCCTGAAGAAGCGTACGATTGTAGAATCGTAGGCTCTGTGGATTATATGATACTGAAAACTGACACTGAATTGTACGACTTATAGCAGAATCCAAGCAGCAGAAATGAGATTTTTAAGATCAATTTTAGGAATAACAAGAAGAAACAATAGAAAACGAATGTAACCTGAGTAATAAATATAGGAATATAGGAAGAAATCAGGGTTTCCACATTGGGCGGAATTCCGCTTTTTGGGCTGGAAAACGGTTCTCTCTCGCGGAACAAAAAATGACTTCGTGGAATACCGCCCAATGGGCGGAAATGCATCAAAACATGTGCGATGTGGGCGGGTTTTCAGATTATGACGAAATTTGAAAACAAACAACAACCACAACGACATTGACTACAAGTTTAAATTTTTAGGTTTTTACTTTATACATGATTTTTGACTTACCATTTAATTCGTTCAAATTTACTCCGAGAAGTGAGTAATATTAGTTTTAGACCTCTAGTATAGGGTGTGTTCTTAAACTCATGGTATGTTTGTGATGCACAACATGAGTATATAATATCACATTGGCAGTACTTATAGTTAATTTTAGAACACATCACTTAAAATTAGTTATCGTTGGAAGTACTGTATCACTTCCAGCATATTATTGTACTGGTTGCAACATTGTTGCCCTTTTTTCAAACGAACAGAACATTGTTTGTGCGTTTTCCAAGGAGGTGTATTAGCGGATAAAATCGGAACTAGAAACACAAGACTTGGAAGAGGCTAGAAACGAAAATCTTGTGTAAGTTGTGAGGATAGTTGCGGAAGTGGACCCTATCAATGAATCTTACATTTAATTTTAGTTACAATCATCCAAACACCATTTCAGTGTGATATGACAATGTGATAAATATACTGAAGTCATTTGAAAACAATTATTTTATCCCCAAAGTACTTGTCCAATCTGCTGTAGTTATAAGAATAACCATAATTATTTTTTAAGTATTAAGATATAACTTATTATTACAAAACGTATGCTTCTACGTAAGTTATTATTTAATGTTCCCAAACAAAAAATAAAACAAAGCATTTTGTACGGTCACTACCTTCAAAATCTTATCATCTCCAAAGTCTTGTAAATCCAAAATCCAAATGCGTATTCTTTTTAATGCAAATTCAAATTTCCCGCTTGGAAATTAAATTTTTTTCTTATTGGGTGGAATTGGGCTTTTTTCAGCCGTCTACGGGCGGATGTTTGTACGAAGTATCTGGCAACCCTGGAAGAAATGAAAAGACCATACTGGTATGTTAAGAATGAACGATGAACGCATTCCAAAGCAAGTCCTATACTACACACCAAGAGGAATATCGGTAGACCAAGAAGAAGATCGATCGTTCAATGAGTCGCAACGGACCAAGCAGTATAATGCTTGAAGGAGAAGAAGACCGAAGAAGAAGATGATAATGATGATGAAGAAAATGAAGAAGAAGAAGAAGAAGAGGAGGAGGAGGAGGAGGAATAGAGCGTGATTGATGGAACCATTCCGCAAGTTGTTATGGAATATGCGAAGTTAAAATTCGCCGAAGACGTTTATAGGATTCAGAGCTCAAAATATAGTCCAATGTTAAAAAATACAAATGTACTGGCTTACGAATCGTACTTCAGGTTCCTTCTACCCCCGTCACAGATTTGGATATTATCACAAATGAGAACTGCCAGTCTTAACAAAATTGTAGAATTAGACTTGCTATTATTTAGCACAGTATGATACATTAGAACACCTACTTAACTTGTGCCCCGAGTATCAAGCGCAAAGAAATACATTGTGAAACAAAACTTTATAACGATTCTAAAAATTAAAAGTGCAATCTTTGTTTTATTTCGTAAAGTGTAGCCTTACATTAGGTTTCATTGACGTGTCAGAATAGCAAAATCGTGTAGTAGCCCTATGAGAAATGCCTTACGTCATGATGGCAATTCTAAAAGTATTAGTCCCCTTTTTACTTTCGTTCTTCTCCTCTGTTTCCAAAAGTCATGAACTATCAACGTAAATCCTAAAAAGGTTTTCAATGAAGTTATTATGTTAACTATTGTATCATGAGATGTGTACTATTCCGTAATTGTTAGCTCGTCAATTATGTTTATTTTGATTTCTTGAATGTCGTTGAATTTCTATAATCTCTGACCATCGATTCATTTATGTTAAGAAAATTTACCAAAAGAAGATATGTTACGAAAGCGATATCAAAATTCTTAACCTATTAGAACAAACGTTTAGAAAATCTCAATGTTTACATTAGATTTCAATTTGTGTTGATTAAGCTGCCAAACGAAAGGGCAACTATTCCGAGTTCTCTTACAGATACACGATATGTGATAAGACGTCGACAGCAGGAAAATACATATTACACAAATGTATTTTTTCCTTTCAACGTTTCACGAACTACATTGATGCTATGGTGCAATTATGAATAAATGTTTTGTGTACGTTAGTATTTTTGTTAGTCTTAACTGTTTTGTATTCTAAGTTGTTGGTATGTGTGTTTCGTCAGTCTTCACTGGTGTACGTTAAAATGATCCAGAAACGTTAAATTATTATTTTCTTTAATAAATTTGTGTTAACAAATAACAAAATCTATCTATGTGCCTATCTATCTAATAAATTAATATATTTGTTCATGAAGAAAAATTAATTTATAAATAAAAAAGCAATTGAATTCTGTAAATAGGATGCTTTTTTACTTCTGTGTTAATTTATCTTCGTGAACAAATAGATTACCTTCTTTCATAAATAATAAACAATTCACATGTTTCTGGAGTGTTTATATGCTTCTGAAATGTAAATATTTGCTTAGAAAAACCTTTTCAAAACAAATTTGGAGTGCTTATTACGGCTCAGCCGTTCGAAATCTCGAAGTTCATGAGACAATATATGCTCAAAATTGACCTAAGAGCTTGTTTTCGACGATTCGTTGTTTCCTCCCGAGATATCCTGTATGTGCAGAATGTTCTATTTAAAACTGGTTTTGGGAATATTTCGAAAAGGATCAAGAAAAATGTGTGAAGAAAGCTGTTCGTTTCGACAGGGCCCATTCAATGGTACCAAAATCGACACCCCACTTCAACCCCCGGGTCTTGGGATGAGGACAAATAAAAAAGATAAATGAGAACCCATATTTTTATTCCAGATTCCGATTCTCTGGGAAAATAATACATAACTTTTGTATTTAACGTTTTTCCATTTAGTCAAAAATGGCGCTGCAATCGACAAAAATGTTAAGAAATGGGGTTTCTCGGAAATTACACATGAAATAGAAAAAATACGCGTTCAGTAATTTGCAAGAAGCTACTCAATGATACCAAACGCCGCAGAGTGCCTTCAAACATCATTACATAACAAACCTAAAATGTTGACAATTGCAAAAAAATTGATATCGTTGTTTTGTTTTTGGAGTCACGCTAAAACTAATGCTTTTTAAAATGTTTGATAACTACATTGCGACGATTGGTGTCATTGAGTAGCTTCTTGCTTATTGAACTCATTTTATTTTCGATTTGATGTGTAATTGTTGAGAAAAACAGCTAAATAAAAATCAAGCATTACAAATATAAAGCCTCTTTATTTACACAAGCAAGATACTTCACAAGAGATGATAGAAGCTTCTTAAATAATACCTTCCTTACGAAAAGTATATCTTTATTGTGTTGTATCATCATTCTACTATTTCCTAGGTCACATAACTTTTCTATATGTACTTGAGAAAGCAAAAACGTTACTTTGCTGAATATTTTTTGTTTTGATAAACTTGTATTAAAAATGCTTTATTTTTTAAAAGGATTATTAAAATGTATGTGAATACAACGTATGATTCCCACGGATAAAAGTGTTGGCAAACTTGCCTATAATGAGGCTTGTAGAGCTTTACCAAATCTCTCCACCTCTCGCGTCCTGCCAGCTGACATGATCTGATTCGACACAGCCCAAGAACACCATATCCATGCCGAGCTGCCTTCCCACAACCTCATGAGGAGTGCACTTCTTGGAATTGTAGCTTCTTCATAGCGGGATCAACGCTCTGCATTCCATCCTAGCATGACAGGGCGTATGGTGTGGCAGCATCGGCACGGCCAGCGAGCGGAGGGCTGGAGGGCGCTGGGCTGAGGACAATGGGTGGAGTGGGCGCTTGCAGCTCGGGCGACGGCCACAGAGCGCCGCTGGAGGTAGCGGCTGGGCCACACGCTGGCGCGGCGGAGCATTGTGAAACAGGGGAGCAGGGGGCAAGCGGGGTGGAGCGAAGCGGACGGGGCGGGAGAGGGCGAAACTTTAAAAAGTGTTTCAAATAGTTTAAAATAATGGGAATTTCTTGGGCTATAATTATTTCAGATTTATTTCATTACATTTCATTAAAGGCGAATATTTATTCATACCCGTTTTTTATTACGTAAGTCTTAATGAACTACATTTTAATATAATACTGTTTAATGTGGAATAATAATGTCAAGGAAAAACTATGGCAAAAGATCCACATTCTATTACATTATATTATCTAAAATGGGTTTTTCCTAACTAAGCAATTTTGGATAATTATTTTCAATTATTTAAAAGACCCTTACCGGAAGTATCTTACTTTGTAGCATTTAGTCATAATAGACATTTCTCTTCGCACCTTTTAACATTCTACCTTTAGTAATCATGGTGTGTGCTTTTGTGTGATGTGTTTGTATATATGCTCCACACATCTCGGAATTGTAACAATTCTCGAAAACGTAAAAGTATTTTGTGAAAATTAGCTTAAAATTCCGTATTTTCAAAGACGCGTAAATGCCAATTTCTCGAAACTTTTTTCTCCAAACTGTGTAGATAGTGGTAAATGCTCTGAGTAACATAAGGATATAAAATTTATTTTTATGAATTATTTTGTTTTTTCAAAAAATAAATAAAAGTAACTTTTGTTTTTTCGTCTTTATATCGTAAGAAGAAAAACTATTGTAATTGTGCGACCGGAAAAGGAAAATTTTTGGCCCCAGAACACTTATTGCTGGGACCTGATAAAGAAAAAGGGGACACATCTTGTTACTACATACAAGTACAACAAATTGCTTCCTTTAACAAGTTCTGTGATCAGAACCCATTTATTTTATTTAAGGTTGCTTTAACATCTAGGTCATTAGCGATCATTATTGGATTTAACGTTATAGTAACTATGAAGATTACATGATATGGTGATGAAAGGGGGTGAAAGGACGAACGCAAACATAACAATGCCTGAGGCCAGATTCGAACGCGCGACCCTTCAGTCCGAGATCGCTACGACACTTCTGCCTTAACAATTTGCGCCTCATGTGGGTTATCATTCTGTTCATGAATCGATGGTCCTGTACTTTGGAAGAAATGGCTGCAAATAATTCGTAAAATGAAAATCACGGATTCAAATATTGGTATGGAAGTACCAATTGTGGGAGTACTCTTCGGCTCGAACCCAACCAAGTGGTCGGCACATGTAAAGAACATGAATTAATGGTATGAACTATAATGAGGCAATGACCTTTGTGAACCAGTCACTTCCACTTGTTTCATGTCGAATTTTCTATAGTAACCTGTTTACAAGAATTAAACTACTGCATGTCCTAAAGAAGAGAGGCATAAAATCCACTGGAATAATAAGAGGAAAGAGTGTTAACATCTGTAGATAAAATTACAACAGAATAGCATGTATCGTATGAAGTTTGTTTTGACTCATCTGGTTTGTTCATTCAGAGTCAGTTTGTTGCAATGTCAACAGTGTTGTTGCTCTATCCACCAATTTTGTCAGAGTTCAACCATCGTGTTATGTGGAAAGAATATCTAGGGAACAAGAAAATAATTAGCGTATCTGTGTCTAAACTATTGCATTCCTACAAAGCTCATATGGTAGGCATAGATCAAGCTGATGAAAATATATCCTTTATAGTTGTTCCACAAGGGAAAAAAGTAGTACATTTCAAAGACTCCGCAGAGCAACATTTCTGGGATCTTTACCATCACGTTGAAGACAGAGTCTGACATTTCATGGTCAATTTGCCACTGCAATACGAGAACATAACAAAAGAGTGACTTCTAATAGAGAGCACAACAATATTTTTAATTTGATGGAAGGGAACATTATGTTGCTGAATTACCAACGGACGAGAAAACACAAAAGAAGTAACTGAAATGTCCCCTGCAATATGTCTGAAATGTAATGAACCCCTTCATATTTGTACCTACAGTAGCTCATCATACAGTATCATAAAACAAGTTCATAAGATTATTTTGTTTATTTATTGCAGTTATTTGTGGTTGTATCCACAAAATTCACTTTCCTCACGTTTATTTGAAAATACTGATGCCCAAATAAGTTACATGATACATCTATTTACCTTTACAAAATGTTGTCATTTTGTCCTGACCTTCATCTGGAAGGACACTTGTTTTTGTAAATACTAACAACAATACAAGCTCAAAATTGTTTTTACTTTCATCCTTATTTCCTTATTAGAGAATACTAGTATCGTATCATGTAACTAAACTTTTCCTTGGATAACGTAAGGAACGCTTAAGGGAAGTTTGCAGATCTCATAATCAGTAAAATCTCAGATTTTTCGATAATTATAAAAGTGCAACTTTTTTTGGGTGTATTCCTACAACTACAATATAGGAGACAGATTTTTTCGTGATGAAATTTTTTATAATGGCGGGGAGGGAAGCGACGAAGAGAGAGGCATCTCTCGCGAAGTTACGTGCTGACGAACGGAAGAGGCAGAAGTGCCACTACGTACTCAAAGAGTACATCATCGTTCCCGATCTTCAACCTGACTCATCTCTGTGTCCTAATCAATGTATTCTGATTTCGACCTGGCTTTCTATGAGAGGATATTCACCCCCATGCTGGTAGAGTCAAGGCCGTTGCCGAGCAAAGCATGTAGGATAATCTGTTCCTCGAAAAACATTAGCATGACTGTTGTAACGAGCAGCACCACAGTCCATAATGAAGAAGCAGTGAACGCAGACGCGCAGCGTCTCTGAAGGTTCCAGGACGAAGGTGCCAAGTGCGGGGCTGCGGGGGCGGCGGGGCGGCGGGGCGGCGGGGGCGGCGGGGAGGCGGCGGGGCGGCGGGTCGGCGGGCGCGCGGCAGGGCGGCGCGGGGAAGTGGAGGCGCTCCGGGTGGAGGGATCGAGGGGAAGGCTCGCTACTGGCCGTGAGTCTGGAGTGGCGAGGACATTCGTCGTTCACTTTCCGTCGCTCTTCACGAGCTTCTCCATTGCTTTTCCAAAGCTCATGAAGGCCGTTGCCAAGATGTGTCTCCCCCTAGAACCCCACACAGACGCAACGAATGTCATTCTGGAAGGACACTTGAATTCTTGTAAATACTCACACAACAATACAAGATCAAAATTGTTTACTTCGTCCTAATGGACCTTATTAGAGAATACTAGTTCGTATCATATACAAAGCTTATTTCGATGCGTTATGATGAAAGTAACGGAATGAAGATTAATGTAAAGTGAGCTGAAGTTACTAAAATAGTATCTGATTATTATTAAAACAACGACACCCAATAAAATAATATAATAATAATATAATAATAATAATAATAATAATAATAAATAATAATAAACACGTGACAAGCTGGATGTAACAGCCACGCAAGTTGGAAAACAAAACAGAGGGCATTGATGAAGTGGCGAAGCAGGTCACCAATTAATTGGCATTGAGAACGGGCTTACTCGCCACTTCCTGTGCCGTATTATAAATATTGCTGCCTCAGAATTGCTTGAAAGTAGTGACACACACACTACTGGACAGCTCCATTATCACTGACAGACATGTCGGCAGGCAATAGACCCGATAATAACGTACATCTGATAGAAAATATCAGCAGGTTTTCTATCGATATATCAATACCCAACACCCACAACATATCGGGAAAATATCAAGAG
This sequence comes from Gryllus bimaculatus, assembly GCA_017312745.1. Taxonomy (NCBI): domain Eukaryota; kingdom Metazoa; phylum Arthropoda; class Insecta; order Orthoptera; family Gryllidae; genus Gryllus; species Gryllus bimaculatus. Next base: position 1,371,662 of record BOPP01000200.1, read on the forward strand.
AAGATCCAGAAGTATACCGATCTCTCCCATGAAGTCGCAACTCCAGTGGAACTTCAGGGTAAAGTGACAACTGCGCCATAATAATATCAGCTACAGGAGTGAGGTCCCAAAAATTGACACTTCGGGCACTGGAGTGTCTTCACTTAGATGCCGGAATGATATAATATCAAAAGTGGTGAATTTTGAATACATTCCGTATTGTCAGAAGCCTTCTGAACCTTCAGTAAAGCAGGGCAGTGGCTGTCTTTTGTCTATATTGCATGTCTTCTAATTTGTCATATCTCCCTACGTCCCCCCTCCACCGGGGTGATTAGGGGTTCAGGAGTTTACGTCGTGAGTCTCTATCGTCGTGCGCCGAGGAAGCTGCAGGTTCGAGTCCTGCTTAGACGAGGTCGTATTTGATATAGTCCTTTCACCCCTCATTACCATCCTATCACTTCATTCCTTATATTTCAAGGCGGAGCAACTTAAAAGCGCTATAGAGGGCGAATTCGGGCCGACGCTTAAAAATGGAATTGTCTCACCCCAAATACTATGTATAAAAATGGCAAGTTTTGCAATTTTCGAAAATACGGGGTGTTCGCCGAAAATGAGAGAAGTACAGCACTTTTATCGTTCCTTGATAGATATGAGGAGAAAATTTGTTTTTTTAACAGAAACTATAATTTTTTAGAAGTAGCACAAATGTCTGACACAAATTACGTGAAATCTACTCGGTTTACCAAAATTTATACATGACTTTTTTAATGTGATGATTTTTCATAAGTGTCTTAGTCCAAGGTAAAAATCTGCATCTTCAATTTGGTAGTTTCAAAATATTAACCACTGTCAATTTTCGAGAAATTGGAGTGTTCGCCAGAAATGGAACGCGTACCATACTTTTTATTGTCTCTTGATACATATGAGAACAAAATTTAAAGAAAATCATTGGATCGGTTTTTCAGAAAATAATATTTTAAAGAATTAAAAATGCCTATATTTTTGGCAAAAGTACACAAAAAGTCTCATAGTTTCAAAAAATTTTACGTGACATTATTTCAAGATGTATTTTAAGGAAGAAATTTCATTCAGGAAAAATATCTTTCTTCAGTATTGCAGTTGTAGGAAGACGCCTAAAAATATTTCCATTTTGGAAATTTTGAAAAATCTGGAATTTCAACAGAAAAGGACTTACGCCATTTATTTCAGCGTTCTTACCCGAGAACAACGTTTAATAAAAACATTGGTGATATACCTGAGATGATTTTGAAAATACTTCTGAGATTTGATGCAAAGTACCCACAAGAATCAAAATATCTATTTGAAACTCCCAAAGTCTCGAGTTTGTTGAGATCACTCGGGGAATACCAATTTTGGAGAAAATCGCTTTAACATTTCAAGCGCTATTGTTGACCACAGTCGGGCGGACTAATGCTTTGATGCCAATCAATTCTTCGGTATCAAAGAGCCCAAAACATGAATTTTGCCTACAACACGTGTTAGAGACAGTAATATACAATATGTATAGCGCGGTTTCGCTCCGTAGCTCTCAGCGGGCGGCCGGGACCCAGCGGGAGAACTATGAGAAATTCAAGTGTCAAACTTCGGGGGAAGAGAAATTCAACGGTGCCGCTTATCGTTCCACACTGGGGTACTTTCGTTCATAGACACCAGTGCTTGTGTCTCCAAGCACAAATACGAATGTAGCCATTACCATTGTCTGCGGATAGTTATTGTCTTCCCCACCTACATTAGATAACAATAAACAAATAATTCTGTCAAGGAAACAGCAAATACCCTTGAGAAAGTTGCCGAGAGTAACAATTATATTTAAATTGTCATCTGTAACAATACTGAATTAGAAATCATGTAATCATTTTTATCTAAGAGTTATAATACAAACTATCAAACATTACATAGAATTACTCTGAAGACATCTTATATATTAATTCTTTCTACATTTTTAATGTCCTTTTTCGTGCAAAAAGGGGTTCGAATTTCGCTCAAATGATTGAGCGCAAAATTAGCCTCAGAACATTTGCGAAGTTGTGATTTGTGAGGGTCTTGATTTACAAATTTTCATATTAGAGAAAAAACAATTGCTCATAAACACACGTAGGCCCAGAGGTACTTAAAATTTGGGCAGAATGGATGGGAAGTTAGGAAAGTGTCTCTGTGGAATATTTTTGTACAAATGAAGAAAATCTCCCTAGTGCTGGAATTTGTTTTTCAAATCTGTATCATTTTGAAGATATAATATTTCCAACTGTAAATCTTGATTTACGCTGTCAACATTGAAAACGGGAAGAGAAGAACTTTATATGTGATTCCATATCAGAAATTTCATGAAATATATTTTCAAAATATTAATATTTCATTGGTGTACTTATACTCACCTGCATGATAATGGCTCTTTAGATAATATCTTTTAACATGCTTACAAATTCTACGACAATAATGTAATGTAATTACTATTACAATATAATATGATAAACCGATATTATAATATAATTAATATTATTTCTAGTTTACAAAATTCCATTTATTTAAAAAAAATATCAGACTATTATTATGCGAGCCTCTTGCTTACTCTTCCACCGACGACACTGAGCTGTCCGGCTTATCGCTACATTTCAACGTCTCCCTCCTTCCGCCAACGGCTTCGCTTGCCCCTCAGCTGCTCTCACACCGACCACTGCCGACGGCTCTTTGCTCTCCAATCGACTTTCGGATGAGCCCTGACATATAGCAACAGAATTTATCCACTTTTTCGTGACCAGGGCCTACCAATAAGAATTTTGCTGCCGAAAATTTGCCATTTTCCTGCGCACGATTATACAACTTTCACTTCTGAAGAAGTAAGTTCAAGAAAATGAAAGTATCAATACTACTAAACTGAGGATAGAGATTTTTGCCCTACACAGTCAGTTGTAAAATATCAGCTCTTTGGAAATGGGCATGTACAGCTTTTTGGAAAAGAACGAGTAGTTTTCGCGTAATTCGTGCTTAAAATTAATGCATGTTAAAATACGTTTTTTTTAACCGCTCCAATTTTTAAAATGTTTTCCATGGAAGGGACGGTTAAAAGAATGGCGCGAGTCAAATTTTCGTTGAACTCTAAATTTTTGTAAATTTTTAATTTAGAAAGAATGTGAGTAAGTAGTTGCAGTTAGAGAACCACTAGTTACATTCTCGTATTCGTACTCATTTACATAATTTATTACTTTATATTAGGTACAAATATAGTATGGTGGGGTGGTTAATATCTAACTTATCTTAAATTTACAACTATTTCTATCTCTACGCATAATTCTAACGTGAAGTTTACATTTAGTACATTATGAATCACTCACTTTTTGTGTGGTACATATAGTCTGCCAGCTCGACTTGCCATTGGCACTTGTGGGGTGTGGTATGCAATCGCGGCACAATTTGTTCACCTGTTAGACTACGTCACACTTCCCTATCGTCCCACAATAGTACTGCCTTAAAGGAGGTGTGTGAAGTTGGCGGGCTGAAATTTGAAAATCCTAAATATTTTGACATATCTGAGTATCGAAAATACGTTACTGCAATTGAGATTTTTTGGAAATTTTTCGATTATTGCAATTTTATCGCGCAGTCCTTTTTTGCTTTTAAATTTAATTTTCTGTTATCATTTTCAAAATTTTGCAGAACTTTTTTTGAAACTTTTTGAAAATTCTAGAACTGTTTGTTCGCTACTTAAAAACTCTCTATTTAATGTTTTCAAACTTCAGCCCGCCAACTTCACAAACCTTCTGCAGAGGTACACGCACAGTGGTTCCGTCACAGTCACTTTGGATGGTGTGTGTCTGTGGTCGGCGGTGCCACTCTGGATGGGCTCGTTGTTTCCGGCACACGAGAAGGGGGAGTGGCCCGTCGTTAGTAGACCGTGTGGAGACGCGTATGTACTATTGTAAATAACACTTTTGTTTGTTATTATAATTTTTTGTTCTTCCATTATTTTAGTTAAAATTGACGTACTTGGTGAGCGAGTTTTTGAATGTTATTGAACTGAATTAGCAATGTGTATTATTACTGTTATTATTATTATTACTATTATTAAGGTATAAATTATTGTGGGTAGAATTTTTTGTTGGTTTTGATGATGCATATATGCATATGCATATACAGCCGGCTAACTTCATCAAACGAAAATTTTCAGTATGAACAGTTAACGTTTTGTATCACGACCATGACATATGTTTAGACCATGCAACTAGGGCTAATTATATAAATATGTAATATGAATTTCCCTCTTACAGTCTAATATTACAAAAATACGGTCCGACGTGATTTCAGTAACGTAAGGATTGCTGGGTTACTCATAACAAATTCAGTATTTTGTACAATGAGAAATATTATACAAAATTTAGAACATCAGTAACTGCTTTAAAACTTACAAAAAATGGTTTAATCAGTTTGCAATTGAGGACAAATTAAAATATCTTTGTCTGCGTCTCTGCGTCTGTGCGGGCAGACAGCCCAGAGACTTTTCTGTATCAACTTCACGCTCCTCTGCAGTTCTACTTCTATCTTTATATTGTTTCCATACTTCATCGGACTTGGTCTCTGTACTTGAAACCTCGCTCACCACCACGCTCCTCCAGGGAACTTAGCTTCCCTGCGAACTCAATATTTTTGCATTCTGTACTGGAAGCATTTGTTGTAATTGCCTGCAATCAATGCTAGTAGCACAACATTTGCTGCGAAAGGCATTACATGGTGGCAGCGGTGGGATTGAGGAGCACAGCGAATTCGAGTACTTTCTGCTGATGTCCGGGCTGGACAACTTCGCTCCTGTACCGAGGTGGGACGGAGCCTTTTCTCGAGGGAACAACACTCCAGAGGAATCCACAAGTCGCCGTGGTACCCGTTCACCGCCTGCAGAAGCCGAGTCCGTGGTTTGGAGGCCACCATCAGCAGCCGCTGACGAGCCCGAGAGACGTCTGCGGCGATCAGCCGTTGGCAGCCTGTGCCGCGGGAGGGTCCTCTCCCCATGAGGGGAGCTGCGAAGCCATCACTGGAGGCCCCAACTGCGCACCTTCAAGCGAACCTACATCTCTTTCTTAGTAAGAGGTTCATCCATCGATGGCACACGATGATGTTGGCGATAATGAGGAAAAGTATATATCAGTGATACAGACAGTCAGATTAATATCGCGTTATTTTGATGGTATTCCACGACATCTCCGAGAATTTATAGAAGGCGTTAAGGCAGCAACGGAAGTAATACCCAATAAACGATCATTGCTTTAGAAATTCATCGAATCAAAAATTACTGGCAATGCTAAAGATAGGTTATTAGCAAGACCAGAACGCGAAACGGGAACAGATTAGAGCGACATTAGAGGAAAACTTTTCTCTACGGCGTACGTTAGAATATTACGCGGGCGTATTATTCACAAGCAGGGATCAAATAAAACAGTAGCACAATGGGGTTCGCGAGTAGATAGTATGGCTATAGATCTGAGAAGAGATATAAAAGGCCGGTTGGAAAAGTTAGAACAGAAAGATAATGCGCGTTATGTAGAAGGAGGTTTGCAGTTATTAGGAGGATTATTAAAGGGAACGTTTATTGCGGAAACTGAAAGATGAAAGGATAGTGTATATAGTTAAAGCTAAATGAGAAGAGGAATCTTTAGCACAAATACATTATTGTGGACGCCATCTAACGAAACGGCCGCATCTGGTTGTGCTCTTAAATGTTTGTCACTTTATACACTATTTTTAGTGATTTGAATATAGTTGGTGTGTTTATGTGCTTTCATTACTTGTTGCAGGTTTTCTGGATATATAATTTCGGCTGTTTTTTTTATATTGCCAAGACAAACTAAAATATAACAAATTTTAAACGGTTATAGGAACATTAACGAACTTACGATTTACGAGTTGGCGTTAGTGTCAAAACCTACAAAAATTCAATTTCTTTTTTAATATTATATCACTGTGTTAATTCAATTACTGAAATATTTAATTATATTTCTGTGACGAGTGACGATTCCGTTAATTTGAACTTTACGAGGACGGTGTATCGAAGAGTTTTGAATTTGTGTTTCAAATTTAATTTATTCTATATTTTGAAGACAAATTTTCACTTAATATCTTTTTTCTATCTACGGTAAAGTATAATCTACTGATTGTATTAAATAATAGCACATTAAGTGGACAACAATTACAGAATCACATTGACAAATTTCGTAAGTACTAGCTTTCAATAAATTTTGTAAACAACGCACTTTCTCATTCTAGCATCAAATCATAATTTTTTAATTTATTGAATACAGAACAAACTTACACTTTCAAAAAATTAAGCTGTTTGTTTCTCTTATCTGAGTTTCTTGTAGTTTTTCCAATTTTATCAAGTACATTAAAACGCATTTGTGACATGGAAACTAATCGTTCTACTATTTTACTCTTTTCACTCTGAAAGCCGACCTTCTGAAAGCCTTCACACACATAAACAGTAATTTAAATCGACATATCCGAAGGTTGGAAGAGGTCGTTCTCTATACAGACGGTTGGGTACAAGTCGGCAACACTGCGAATCTTCCCATCCGTGCACCCTTGACTGCACAAAAGACACAGGCACCATATCCAGTCGCATCTCAAAACAAATTTAGTGTTTTAGATTATGAAACAGACTTTCCTCACCTTCCTGAACCTCACAACCCTTCTCTGCCATCGAGAAGTACATACACAAACCAATGCAAACAGGCTAGGAAGCGCGTCAAATCCGAAACACGTAAAGCTGCGCATCCTAGCCCACTTGAAAACAAAGACATTCCTTCGAGCCAAAAAAAAGAAGTATTTATTTTAGCTGACAGCCTGACTCCATTCTCAGAATGAAGTTACCCTCCAACTACTCAGTCTCATCTATTTTTAAACCTAACCGGAGGTTTGCAGACGTGACTGCAGAGTTGGACACCCACACAAAGACACTGACCAATCAAGTACAGTCATCATATGAGGGCAGAATGACATTAGTTTGGGAGGTAACTTTACATCTGAACGACATGTAATCAAATTACTACGTGCCGCCCAAAACACTAACAATGTAGTCTCGACTATGCCCTTCTGGTACAACAGACCAACACTCTGCAGCGAGATTAAGCACGCAAAACAACAATTAAAACTGCAACTGAAAAAACAAATGTTACACTTTTTGAAATGAATTTCCTCTCAGCAAAACACTTCACCCGGCATGATCTCCACATGAACCTTGCTGGAAAACATACAGTCGACAACAAGCTTGAACAACACATCTTCCACAATAGTCTCCTACCAAAAACCATCCATTTCACATTCCTAACGTTCTCCACCCCCACCCTTATTTCGAACCCACTAACCTCCTCCTCTGATCGTTCTCCTGTGTCTCCCACTCCCACTACCAATTTTCCTACACCTGATGCCTCAGTTTCCTCACAACCTGTCACTGCGCGGGACACCCTACAACCTTCGACCACGCACTCGAGGTAAAAATGGAGTAAATATATAGCAATTACAGTCAGATGCAGTAGATAAACATCCGTGCAGGTACTTGCAAAAGATAAGCATACTGCACCATAATGTTAAATCCCTTTCAAATAAAACTGAATTTATCGAATCACCTCTACAGAGCGATTTAAATCAAATGGATGTTCTTTGCTTTACAGAACATTGGTTATTCATAATGATATTAATATTTTCCAAATTCCAAACTTTTACCTCGCAGGCTATTATTGTAGAAAAAAGGAATCACATTAAGGTCCTGCATATTGCATTCTTGCATTTATGTTCGAAATAATATCGATTCTATTTCCTTGACGGAATTAAATGTGTATTCCCTTGAAAACGTTTTTTAAATGTCTTTAGTAAATGTTCCTACGCTAAAAATTATATTACTTTGCATCTACAGGCCTCCAACTCCTTTAATTTTTGTAAGCGTCTCTTTATTAATCTAGGTATTTTACCATTACCTTGTGTCTTAATATATGAATCAGTGGTTTTTGTCAAAAATGACTTACTTAAGGGCGGGAATATATTTTCAGCAAACGCCGTTGTCTATTATACAACACTTGATGTAGTAATCACATTCATCAGGAAACAGTATCAACAGCTCACTGCAAAAAATTCACATGTAATACATATACATTATTTTACACCACCTTGCTAGATGACATTAAACGATTGAATTCGATACAAATATTTAAGTCCCAAGTAAAATCTTTTCTGCTGCACATCTGTTTCTATACAATTAGAGACTATACTGAACATCCAAAAGGAAATTAATATTAATTTTAACAATGACATTTAATGTATTTTATACCATTTGGATTGTATAATTGTAAAGAACCTGTAACAAGTATTGTACTTCAGCTTCTGGGTCAATGACGCCCATCTCGATCAGGTTTTCGTCCAGTTTCCCTGATCGCCGAGCAAATGCTGAGATGGCCCATTGTTTTGCTTTTGGACAGAAATGTAACTTCAAATTAACTTCTCCCCACAGCACGTCATACACAGTTTTAACGGTTTTTGACGTAAATAATTAAAAATAAAATAAAATAAATAGTTGAAACCGCACTACAAGGAGAAAGCGAAGTAAAATTGCAAATGTATATGAATAATCAGGGGCAATGGAATTCGCGTTACGAGAATACACGATATGATTCTAGGAAGCAACAGGGTACGCAAATTAAAAGTGAAGTTAATGTTACTGCTTTAAATACTGTGAAATGTTTGAAGTGTCAGTAACTGGGTCGTATACCTAGGGTTTGCAATAATGGACCGCAATGCGCCAAATGCAGTAGGTGAAATCATGAAACTAGGAATTGCAAATCGGGAAACAGAAGGTAGTTTCTTGAGCAGCCGCAAGTAACTCTACAAAATGGATGCGTAGGTGATATGGATACTGAGGGAAATCACAGCTGTAAAAGAGATTCGCGTGATATAGATACTGTAAGGAACAGCAGTTGTGATAGAGATTCACGTGATATTGTTACTGTGATGAACCTTGGATGCAACAAGGAGTCCCGGGAGGTTAACTGCGTAAAACAAGGGGACGCCTTTGATAAAACCAGTTACATGAAAAGTGATTTGGGACCATACGTGATATATGTATTGTGTTCGGAAATTAAAGGAGGCTTAGGAATAGCCTTAATCGATACAGGGGCCCAGGTATCATTGGTAAGAGAATCCTCATTAGACTAAAATATTGCCCAAAGTGATGTAATTGAAATTCAAGGTATTAGTGAAAAACATATCAAGGTAAACGGTATAGTAAATTTAACTCTGAAGAATTGCAGTGAACTAATAGAATCCAAATATTATGTTGTAAATAAACTGCCTAGGAATATTGATGTTAAATTAGGACAAGATTGTCTTTTACGGAATAATTATTTGTTTACTAAAAATATTTCAATACCACCTTTCAGTGAGTCAGGAGTTCAATTCCGGACAACAGAAAAAGGAGTCAGATATGTAGAGGAACAATTATTGCAGCCAGGAATAGTCAGTGCGGCAACTTTAAAGAATTGTGATAAAAACGTTTCCGTGTCTTATTGCAAATGTCGCGCCTGAAACCTAGTACTACATGTGGTAAACATTTTCAGCTAACAACATAAGAGCTACTTGGCCTTATTTGCATCACTTACCTTACTTGTTTTGTTTTCCTGCAGCCAAAAATTATATCATACCAATCCCTTAGATAATATATGTGGCTACTCATATTTGTTCTTTTTTCAATAAAGGGAAATATTTGAATCCTTTGGAAGTTAACAGATAAGTAAATTTACACCACAAGTAAAATAGTTTCAGTGTAATCACTCTGATTTTGCAGATTTTTTTATAAGACAGATAACAACTTTGATGTTGCGGTCAGACCGCCGCATGAGTCTGAGTACATGACTTTATGTTTGGCATTATTGTTATTTATTGATTGATATTCTTGACAGAAAGTAAGCACAAGAAATACCACATTCACAAACACTGCAACGTTGGAAAATACAAAACAGTTCAGTTGAGTTTAGTTCAGTTCAAAACAGTTCGGTTAAACATCGGCTTCATGGAACCATGGAAGTTAATCACACTGGCCACTGAAACAACTGATAAAATGTTCATTTGCTAGAGCAGTTAGAAAATTCTGGCGGCAAATCACTGAAATGTGGATTTCTTCTTGTTGACCACTGAGAAATATTTACTTGTGGAACACAACCATGTTATTACTCGCCACTTTTTTAAAATTGGAGTTTGTCAAATTGTCTTCTGAACGCCTCATGTATGACCGTAAAGTTTGGTTGTAAAAGACATTTCGTTTGGAGAGAGGAGGGAGTTTATTTATTTTCTGTTTATTTTTTATGTTACTGGTTTGACAAAAAAGGGAGTATTCAGTTAACTATATATCGCTATAAATCAGCATTCGTCAGATGGAATGTCTGCTCTACGTGTCCCTTTGCAGTTTCTCGATGTTCGGGTGAACATTTTATTTGAACAATTTGCCGAGTAATAGTCATTTGTGCAATAGATTCAGTTATTGTGAGTATGCCCAAAGCCAAAACATCTTCAACACTGAATTGATTCTCTAGTCCTTTGACTTTTTTCTGATTTCTCTTTTAAGATGTAAATTGCCGTAATTTACAGTACAATGTCTGTTGGCCAAGAAACACGGCAGAAACTACTGCTGTAAGTTGTCTTTGTACAGTCTAATAACACTTATTAACGAAAGCACTTCTCATTCATGTCCTGGAAGATTTCCATTTGTGATAGTAATTGAACATTTGAAAATATAATGGTGAATTTTTTATTGACGCATTTTTATGTGATGTGGTATTTAATAGATATTTGCCTGCATAAAGTTAGTTACTGTTTAGAACACTTGCTTGATACTAATATTTATTGTGTTTGAGATGAATTGATTGGAAGAATTGATTTCGATTTAGGGGATCTTGACGTTTTATTCTTCTTGGCTTAACATGATATTTATATAAGTAAACCTAGAGACAGAGTCTGTTAGATTTTCTAACGTTGAAAATCTGTTTTCATTGGCACTAATTTTACACTAATAGAACTTTTTCTTTTTTAGAGGATGTTTATTTTGATCGGGGTCATCGATTGTTCTGTTTTCTCTATTTTCTGAACTGTCCCCTTGGAATGCACCGCTGGCAGTTTCCCGAGTACTGGTCTTTCCCGAGTACCGCCGTTTGTTGTTAGTACCTGGATTCTCGGATTTGATTAATTAGTGCCTGCCTGCACAACGCCTGCTCCCGCGAGCATTCTGCGCTTACGAGCCAGCCGTCTGCCTGCGAGAGCTGCGAAAGTGCAAGTGGTGGCGAGTAAGCAGCTTTGGGAGAGGGGACGGTGCGGGTCGACGTGATGCATAGATTGAATGCCTGGACATCTAATGATATGAAAAATGTGTTAAATTATTCGCCCACTTATTTAAATGAGCAATCTACCGTATTTCTAATTACAAGCGCCATATTTCTCTGTTTATGATCTTCTGTGCGCTGCTATGTATCGACATTTTTTCTTTAAGCTCATTGTAACTCATAAATAATTGTTCACTAGTAATGTTATAATTATAAATTTATAAATGATGGCAAAACAGAGGAAATTGAGAGCAGTCTGTCATATCGAGATTGATATAAGAATGATGTATAGGCAATTCCAAAAAAGGATAATGTTTGGCAGCACATATACTTATATTTGTGACCATTTTCTCTCATTATGAAGCTCAATAAGAGATATCTACGAGAAAACATATTTACGATATTTTACGAGCAATCATGACATTATAATGAGTCTTGTTAAATTGAATGTAAAGGGCGTAATCTTCTTTATATTGTCATTAACGATTATGAATAAATGGTGTAAGTTGATTACAATTAGAAATATATACTGTAATTAGAGGAGAAACTAATCATGATGAAAGAATACAATTTGTATGCTCTGATAGAACAGTTTTAATCAATTACAAATAGTTAATAAAAATAAATAATTACTGTCCTCATCAAAAAAGATTCAATGTTACAGTTTTGTATTTAGCAGCACGATAAATTTGCGATTACATTGTAGCAAAGCAAATTACATTACACATACTTATATCGCAGTACATGCACATACTCAAGGAATTATAATACTAGTATCCAAATAAAATATTTATATCTAATTCGTTTTGATTCCACATTGTCATATATCTAAAACAAACATTTCCTAAATAAAATGCAATGATACTTTAACTATAGGTAATAGTCCGTCGTATTCACGCAATTGCTCATTCAATTTACGGACTGCGGTTCGAATTGCGCACTATAAGTGGCTGTCCCAACTCTTAGAATGAGTCTAATATCCTATCCACGAGGCCCGGATTTGATCTCAAGTTGCTCGCTCGTGGCTCCCAAGGTCAGTCAAAAATGTGAAATGTTCTACAGGCCTGGATCCAGACGCGTCAACTGCTAAGGTCGTGGGTCCCATCAGTTGATGCCCTAAGCCACCTTGGCTTGTCGAATCAGAACTTTCCGGGCCAGGGCAGCAGGAAGCTGGTTCGGTGACTGGTTTTGAAATATTTAGTGCTATAATTAGTATCATATTGTCACTTATGATGATAAAAGTACATTATACACTCTTGAGTACCTTTAAAAAAATCCTAATCTACAGTCACTCCTTCAGGCGGAACCAAACTGAGCGGGAGGTAGATTTCGCGACGATTCGGAGCGATCGATGATAAGCACGTGATTTTGATGATATTCCTTTAATAAATATTTTAAACTTATAGTGCTACTGAATGGCATCGACTATCTTGTACTAGTTATTTTCTAATTTCTTTGGTCGGGGTTCGGTTTTCGCTTTTCCCCAACCCTCCTCTCAGCGTCATCTTCCGCCACCCAAATTACAGTTTTCACGTATTTTCAATTTGTCGGTCCTCTAATGACAATAATGAAACATGACCCAACTTGTCCCATATGGAAATTTTGTTTGGGAAAATTGGAGCAGTTTTTGAGAAAATGTCGTTTAAACATTTCTGTAAATGCATAATATGAAGCTCTATTTTATCGAAACCTTTTGAGTTTTGATGAAACTTCATTAAAAATCATTTGAAGCATTTTGACTTTCAAATGCAATAATATATTCGAATTGCCAGTAATATAAATTTAAACGACATGAGAGAAGTCACAAAAATTTACATTTGCCTATTTTTTGAAAAAATGAAATGGGGTTTACGTAATTTGCTACTGTACATTTAGCCCTATCACTACCAAAAGTTTAAAGAAAACAATTAGAGCCGTTGTTGAGAAATTCACATTTTTTAATATTGCGCATATTTAACTCAATATTGCCTGAAAAGTACTAACATTTTCGAAAAAAAAACATGATCTCTATTACAGATCTAATTGTGGAGAACAAATTTCATTTGAAGAAAAAACTCTTTCTTCAATTCTGTAGTTGTAGACGCTAAAATTTTCAAACTTTTGCAGATTTGAAAAATTCACAGTTAACAGTGAAAATCAGTATTCAAAGAATATTATTTACATCATACAATCATCACGACCATCAACAATGGGATGAATTCGAAGAATTTTGTAATCACTGTTCCGCTTTTTTTTGGGAAATGACGTGTCAAATGAAGTCACTACACACTCAAGGTTGGTAACAACAAAGCCCGATAAAACGTTTTGTTTCTGCTGCCAACTCGCCTTCAAAAACTGTTTCAAATATCGGTTGCCAAGCTCATGTTACCTGTCAATCGTATAATGCCGGAAGTGTATTAACACGTAGACCTGAGAATGATTCAGCCTATAAAGTTATATAAACCTTATTTCAACACTCTTGAAAAGCAGAAATGCCGAGCAAGAAGATATGAAATTGAAAAAGGGAAGAAAAAAATAAAATTATAAATAAAAACCCAACAACTTTCCCAATTTCCCAATTCCTAATTGTTTTTATTTTGTTGAAAAAGCTAAAATAATATGAAATAGTAAATGAATGAATAATATTATCAACAAATTTGAAGTTAAATACAGACCCACAAAATAAAAAAAGTTGTCTGACCCTAAGCCTGATTGTAAATTGTAAATTTCCCAATGGTTTTTTGCAATTAAAGAAACTGGCGGGTGGTGGCGGATTCAATGCGTTGAAATACATTGAGAAACAAGTGTCAAGCCCTTGGGTCTGACAACTTTTGTTTTGTGTGTGCATGTGATATTACTCACTTCTAGCTTGTCCTTTCACACTGTGTATATTCGAATAAACCTGTGAATTTCTGGCAAATAACCCAAAAGTTTCCTACCCTGCTAATGCTATCGAAGACGAAAACTAATTTTAAGGACATTATAATACGTTTAGGATTCTTATAATACGTTATCATATCCTTTCTTGTCACGTCTATGGCTTTATTTCTAGTATTTTGCGCTTCTTCAGAAAGTTGTGCGATTGGAAGCACACTTGACTGAATTATGGCATCAGCATACATCGCAGATTTTTTCAGATATGTTTTTTGCTTTCTTCCACTGTCGAGAATCGCTGCACGTGTCAAAAAGCTTACAAGGTTGTCCTATTTGGTGTGGGGGCAGTACTACTTGAAGGTATGATAAGAATAACACGACTATTGAAATTAAAGTCTTCATTAAGCTAGGATGCGTAAAGTTCCAGGAAACGTTCCAGTGTTCTTTTGCACTTCGCCTATCGAGAGCTTATTTGAGCACAAACTACATAAATGGTGGTCTTAACCAACTTAGATATATCATCTGAGCAGTCTTGTAAACAAAGTTTTTTTGCAATAAATCGATATTCTTCCTCATTTCGCGATGCACTAGCAGAATCTCGCCAGACGGCAAAAAATTCGCGTCTTCGGATAGCCTGCATCGTTTCTGAAAAATATTATTTTCTGGGATTGGGGCAATTGCGGGCAGTTAAAAATAACTGTATCTTGTAAATGAATAATAAAGCAAAATAAAAGAGTCAGTTTCACGCTGTAACTCTGAGTAACATTTTTTTATATATCTCGACAAAAACAAAGTCTAAGATTTTTTTGGAAATGTTACTATCTTTTATTCAAAAGCGTTTAATGATGTGTTTTGCAATCAGAAGAAGAAATACAAAAGTTTCATAGTGAAGTACGTACCTTCCACTATGATGTTCAGCAAAGACATGAATACTCCTGCAGCGCATCCCTCTGAGAACACGTGTTGAAAAGGTGCACTCTGAAACTCCTAGTTAGGGCGTGCAGTGACCTCTCCGAACCCCACCAAAAACTATGCAGCAAGATGCACTGGGTATTGGAGAATAGTGTGAGCAACGCCAAAAACGAATAGGAACTGGGTCAAAAAATTATTTTTTACGAGCTAGATGCCTGAAAGTACACACTATGCGGCGATGGTGTAACGGTTAGCGTATCGGACTGTTACTCCCAAGTTGGCGGGTTCAAATCGAAGCCATGGATTTTTAAGGGCGAAAAATCGCTTCGTACGCTTTCTTTCGGAGGGGAAGTAAAGCCTGCTGCCCCATGTCAGTAGATTTACTTGCATGTAAAAGATACCGAAGCCTAAATGACGCCTCTGAGCTACATTCAAATCGCCAGTTTCATCGTCTACGAAATGCATACTTGTTCAGCTAGTTGGTGAAAGGAGAGTAGCGAAATTTGTGTGGACAGACTCAAGAGCGGGCCTGATGGCCCGAGTCTCGCCACGTAAATAAGACATCAATTCAATTCAATACGCGAAATACAATCAAAGAAAAAAGTTTGAGACATTTCTGAGAAAACTGGTTGCAAATTTAAACCTTACCTACCTTAATGCAAAAATTACGCAAAAGTTCTCATTTTTGAAAAATTGAACGTAACATTACTTGCAGATATGTTTCTAATGACCACATTTCATTAAGAAAAATATCTTCATAATTGTAGTTGTAGGAAGACGTCAAAAAAATTGAATTTTTTTCCATTTTCGTAAATTCATGGATTTTATCGAAAATGGGACCTGTACCAATCACTTAAGCGACAATATCGCCTTCCAAAATATTAAGTACCAATCCAAAATTATTGAAATATATCCTGATATTCTCTTTACTAAAGGTGACAAGGGTAATATTATTGTGGCAATTGATACATTGATATTACTACATTGACAAAGTAGCTGCGATTTTGAGTGACAATCAAATATAAAAGTTAGCAAATTTACCCCTTTAATAAAATAATCAACGATCAGAAATACTTAGTAGGTGAAAAATTAAACATTATATTTCTAATTATGATCACAAAAAACCTTTTTCAACTTTCACCTCATATACAATTCCACCTTCTTTATTTTTAACCAAACATTTACCCACAAGTTGAAGGATTACCCATGGGATCTAATTTGTCTCCTCTATTTGCTGAATTAGTTATGAGAGAATAGGAAAATTACTGTTTGAGAAACCTGAACTATAAACCATTTTATTGTTGTAGGTATGTTACTGACATACTCTGTATCATCCCATCATCAATGCTATAGTTGCTTGATATGTTCAAGTTATACCAACTTAAAATACGTTTTACAAATAAAGTAGAACAAGTTACAAAAAAAGAAGGTTCTGTCAACTACCTGGATGTCACCATCAAAAACACAGGTCTACAAAAGATAACTTTTTGTCATTTTTTAGATCCAAATACTGATTATATATTATATATATATATATATATATATATAAGAGTAAGAGAGAGAGAGAAATAAGAAAATTGCTTCATTAATCCCAATTTATTGTGTGAGGGATGTAACAGAATTTTGTCACAATCCACTAAGCTGTTTTTATAGTGTTCTTGGAACCTGAAATCAGTGGGTTTCTTCTAGGCATTCTAGTGTTGTCTAATGATTCTATCTCGACTATTTCATTCACAAATGTGACATGGGTACTTGGTGTGACCCTGTTGTTGACCTAACAACATGCACTAAATCATAAATTCTCTTTCTTTCAGACGTAACGCTAAAACTTCAGAAGCATCCTTTGAAAGATTTAAATCTCTGACCAAATTGTTTAGTTCTGTTTGTGTCATAGGTTTGGGTTTGTGTTCGGTGCTTGTCCTATCAGATTCTTCAGCTGACTCGCCTGGCGTTGAACGTGAATAAGAATGCAGAACTTGAAGATTCGAAGGCGGTTTTGGTATAGGAACGTCAGTGCCACATGGTACATCCCTTCTAGCAAACTCCAAATCAGGATAAACCATTCCGTGTCTGTTCTTTGTATTGAATCATTTTACTTTGCAAATACAAAAATAACAATCTTTTAGATGATACTTCGGCTCGCACCACACCATAGGAATTCCGAAAACTCAGAGTCTTCCTCGTCCCCTTCGACCAGTTTCTGAACTCTGCAACACTGCACACGGCCCACTGCACACTTCATGAGGGGTCATAAACATTTCTAACAAATAAGGCTATATTCTGTCTGTTTCGCAATCATAAAACGTGCACAAATATAACAAAATATTTTCCACCTACTTTGTGTGGTTTTAGCATAACAAATATTAAAACAAAGTAAATTGTTCTTCAAAACATTCTACTTGAGATGCATCTTAGACAAAACTGGTTGATTTAACTTTTACACAGTGACAATTATTATAAGCATGGAGCTATCTGTACATGTATTCATAGGTCTGTGAATATAATACTGTAACGTCCTGCTATCTGACTGTGTTCTATTACAAAATGAACTGAGATAATCAACTATTACGAAAAATTCATTTGCTCTTCTAACTCATTGAAGATAATGTGTATATTTTCAATATTTTTTTATCACAATTACTGAAAATATTAAAAATTATGATGTGTTAGAACAAAAGTAAAGGCTTTACTGGATTTAGGTGATTAACTTACGTATAAAATAAGTGTCAAAATAAAAAAAGGAAAATCATTGTTGAGCATGGTATTACCTCTGATAAAACCATTATATTTGTAGTTCTCAATCCCACATTTCACTCTAGAATCTTACACATTTTTTTCAAATCTTAAGACCAATGACTATCCCCCTAAATGTATTAATAAATTTATCCATATTTGTCTTCAGTCTATCAACATTGCATGTATTAGAAAAGAAAATACGTCCTCTCCCAACACATCTTCTGAACCTATTACAGTAATTTTCCCATTTTTACCTTCAGTCTTCAACCTGATAAAAATAACTATTAAAATATAACATCATCACCATTTTCAAGACTACTGGAAATTTCAGTCGTTACATCAAGAAAGGAAAAGATTCAACTCCTATCAACAGGCTACATAATGTTTATCAAATTTAGGTTGAAGATTAGAACACGGTACAACTTAAGGAAGCCGTTTAAACCGGCACTTCGCATCGGTTGGGTGAGGGGGATTTTTTTGGGAGCTTGAACTTATTTCAAGACCTATTTTTGATGAACATGTTTCATGAAATGTATGTACTATTCTCACAATAGGGCAGTATTCAATACTGTGAAAAAATGCAATAATATCTCTCCGTATTACTAGTAAGAATCTTAGCAACATTTATAGATTACATATTAATCTACATTGCAAACCATCATGCACTTCCAAAAGTAGAGGAAAGAGGGCAGAGTGAGACATTTAGCACAAAATGGGAAATTTGTTTTTTGTGGTTGCAATTGCGAATTCTCCAATATACCGTATACGGCGGTATGCCTAGTAATTCGAAATGTGTAAGAAATGTTCCATCAGTATGGGGATCCCCTAAAAACTTATTGAAATTTTGTACGTTATTACACCTGATGCGAAAAATAACAGGTTTTGCTCCCTGGAGCCAGTCTTCAACATCCGTCTTCGCTATGACGTAGAGGGAGTAGTTTCAAATAGTTATCAATACTGCCCAGAGAATTAGCTAGTGCATGGCAGGCACCGCATGCCAACTGCAATAACCTTCACCTCCTCGTGTTTCCAGGGAAAAGAGAGGGGAGGATGCGCGGCTGGACGGTCGGGAGGCACAGCAAAATACTGCGGTGTACAGTATTTCGCATAAGCCTCGCTTCCTTAGGATGTCCTAAATTGGACAGGTTGACTTAAATTAAGCAAACCTTTTTTCAGGCCGTGTCTTCTTTTTAGTAGTGATAAGTAGATGGAAACGGCCGATTCTACAACACAACATCCGGTGTTGCACCGGCGCCACCGGATGTTTTGATGCAGTATCGGCCGTGCCTTATCTACCAGCTGTGGTCGCCGGATGTAAACAAAAACATTGACGTCATTGAAACCATCTGGTGTGTACATGCGTGTCAACATCCGGCGTCCACATCCGTTGTCAACATCCGGCGCCAAGAGCCGGTGCGTCGGCAAGGCCGCGGAAGTGCGAAGGTCGCCGCCGCCAGCTGCTGGGGAGGCCGTGACGTCACGTCTCCAGCCTGCCTGCCTGCCTACCCTATGTACCAACCTCTAAAAACGAAAACTAAGGGGTGCAAAAAAACGGGAGCGGGAAGAGGATTTTTTTTCCTGCACGGTGGTGACAAAAGAAGAAATGACAAGATGAACAACAGAGAGAGAGTAAGCTAGAACAAGTATTTATTGTTCATAATAATTTTTGACGATGTTGTTTATACATTTTAAAAATACATGATGATGCTTGACACTGTCGTCGCACACACACACACACA
>BOPP01000200.1:1411634-1432719 GCA_017312745.1 Gryllus bimaculatus
CAAAACATCCGGTGGCGCCGGTGCAACACCGGATGTTGTGTTGTAGAATCGGCCGTTTCCATCTACTGTGATAAGTGTAGTAACGTTTGGTCAAAACAAGGATTCGACAATATAGTTCCCCTTGCTAGTTCTTTAGACAAGCATGAAAGACAAGAAATTGTGCATTTACACTGTGTAATTTCGGTGATATCCGAGTAGACTTGTCACGAAATGCTCAGAAGGTTTAACGAATTTCGAAACACAACGAAATGGTAAAGAACAACAGACTGATACTAACAAGACCCATTGAAGTTGTCTACTACTTAGGAAAGCAAGAACAGGCTTTCAGGAGTCGCGATGAATCAGAAACATCATTTAATAAAGGCAACAAGATAGAAACATTAAATTTGCTGAGCAAATGTACTCAACTCCTAAATTATCATTTGCAAAATGCAACAGATTTCGTGGGTATTTCAACTATCCAGAACGATTTAATCGAAGCTGTAAGAGGAGATATGGCACATACAATTACAAAGGAGCTTGCCACTGCCAATTTTGTAGCCATTCTTCTCGACGAGTGTTCGAATAATATTAATAAATCACAGCACTCTACCATTATGCGTTATGTGGAGAAATCTGGGACGTCTGCGCAGATAGATCTGCCGATGTGGTGTATAACCACGTTGTCAGAACCGTGAATGATTTTAATATAGGGGAGAAACGTTTTACTGAGATCTACTGATGCGGCCGTAATGTCGGCCCATTTAGAGGGTCTTGAGGCTAAAGTGAAAGAGATTATTTGGGCATTGTTACTGTCACTTTCTGAATTAAGTATTGCAGCATGTGCATTGAGACGTGTAGACTTTCCAAACTTTGTCCAACCTCTCTAGTTTCTTCTCACATTCAAGGAAGAGAACGGAAGCTTTACGTTCTTTTATGAACAGAAAGCTACCCAAACCGACACCAACGCTGGAAGTTCAACTTCTGACTTGTGATCACTGTACAAGATCAACGGGACAATTGAATATTATTCTTTGAATATCTGACAGTTCCAGAAAACAATGCTGATTGGAAACAGTCAACACTGGTAAAGGTACAAGGTTTTCTTTACTTGTTGAGCCAATTGAATACTGTCTTCCACCATGAATCATTCTCAATAATTTATGGACACACTGACGTTCTTTTCAATATATTACAAGACAAATCTATGGATATTGGATATTGCCATTGTAAAGAGCTACATACTATGGAATGTTTAGAGAACGCCAGAAGAAAAATCCAAAGCATTTGGCAAAATATCTCTTTAGTGGTGATAAATTAATATGAACAAAAGGAAAGGAAAGGATAACTATAGAACCAAGTGAAGTTAAGTTAAGAAGGATTTTCAAACATATTTTGAATAATGTTCTCAAGCAGATAAGAAATAGATTTTATTATTTTGAAAGTTTTAGTTTCATTGCCCTTCTTATGCCTCAAAATTTGTGGACTACAGAGCATCTTTTTCTCATCATCTTTTTCCAAAGCTTTTGAAATCATGTGGTTCAAACTTCGATACAACACGCCTTAAAATGAGTGTTGTGTACTTGTCTCAAGATCAAGATTTTCAAGGTAAATCTGTTAGACAAACTGTAAAAATAATGAACGAGAGAGATTTGGCGTGAGCCATGCCGGAAATATACAAATTAGCATGTCTAGTTTTAACTGGACCAACAAGCACGACGTCAGCTAAAATGTCATTTTCCATCTTAAAGGGAGTGAAATCTCACTACCGATCAACCATGGGCCAAGAAAGACTCGCTGTCAACGATGTCGACTGGAAAGTAGTTAAGTTGTATACGGCGTAAAGATGATCATGAACATTTTACACAAGCGATTTTTGAGCAATTCCTAAAGAAAACTCGACGAATAGAGCTGAATTTCCAGTAAAATTGGTAAGTACATTTAATTCTCCAGAATTGATGCATGCTATGTAGGTCTCACGTTTAAGGAAAGCATACACTTTACTTTTCATGTTGCTGTTTCCAAACTGCTGCTGAGTTTGTATCAAAAAGTATTTTGTTGTTTATTTAGAAAAGTAAATTTTTTTTACGGATGTTCTTTCAGTAAGACATGACTTACTGTCCTGATTCATTACGTAACATAAAAATTCCTAATTTCAAAAAGTTGGTGATGATTTGAATTTCAAGATCATGAGCAATTATAAATGTAGAAATTCAATTTGAAATTATACCTGTATTTTGGAGCAGTTAGACTTTATTAATGTAGAAGCCCTGAGACATGTCTCACTCTTCCCAATTAATATATTTTTCATTCGGATTACTAATGATCCGTTTCTTAAACAGGTTTCCAGTATTCACAAATTATAAAGCGTATTTTGTAAAATCTACAGATAGGTCATATGTCTCTTGAGAAGTAGTCATGGAAGGTTCCCCAAAGGCTAAAGTAAGAAGAACTGGCCATAACTGAATGCGTAGAGGTAGAAGAATGATTGTGACAGACACGACAGAACGAAATAAATTTCAAGCTAAGAGAAACCCTTAGGACCTGAGACAATCTAAACCAGAAAACGCTTTGTTTTTAAGATGACAATGAAGGTGATGACGGTGAAATGATTTTGCGAGATTTATTAGATGATTATCAAGACGATTGATATATGATGATTATTATTATCTGCCACATTTCGTTCCTGAGTTTATTGACGTCGAAAACATGCAGAGACGATCGATCATAAGTGATTATGAAGTTCGGCCTGTAAATGAATATGAAATTTTTTAGGAAAAGTTCGAATCTGGAACAAATTTGTTAGGCCAGTTTTTCCTAACATTTCTTTCATTGATAAGAAATGGATTACAAGGCAAACCACAACACACGGGATGACTAAAAGACAACAATCTGCTATTTCATTTCCTATAGATTATGCTTCTTATGATGTTCCCTAGGATTTATGACAATGTTTCATTGTTCCCGCTAGTGCTGTGTCAGTATCCCCACCATCAGATTTCCAACGGTTCAGTGACACAATTTCATTTTCAATTTTTATACACCGACAATTGATTGTATAGTTAATCAGTTAATGTCATGTATGCCGTGTTTTGCACAAACAAATTGAGGAGATATTATATTTTTTTGCTGTGTCTAATTTATTATCCAATTTTTGCGTCTCGTGTTCGTACTTTCCCCTATTTGAAAAATTAATTCTCAAAAGATTTAAACAACACGCACAACAATAATATTTCTTCAATGCGTCTTCCAAAACGACATTTCTACTGAGAAGATTAGAAGAACATATCCACACAGCTTATTTCAAATAAACAGAATAGTATTGTAATACTATTAGACATATCATAAGCATTCATAGTCTGGTAACCAGGTATTTTATATAAGCTACTCACAGAAGGAACATTTACATCTCTAGTCATTAAAAGCTTCCTCACAGACAACTTACATGGTCCCTGTAGATAAACACATTACAAACCCGGATCTCCCTTATCTACAGCTCTATTTAACCTTTGCATTGATGAAATACAATGCCATTACACACGACAATAAAGCAATTCGCAGACGACACAGCGAATTGCTTCGAATTCCTTGTTATGCTCGGACGGCAAACTCGACTCTTGCGTGAATCATCTGTTTCACGCCGTCGTTACGTATACTACAATAATGTTCCCAGAATCAAGCTGATAAATATCTTGATTTACTACTAACTGGTAAATTCCTCATATCAACCAAGATAGAAGTAAAAATCAATATAATCCAATTAATACTTATCATACAAGCTAAAAGCATCTTATCCATAATGTCTCCCTATTTAAGGCTTCACATAGTACAAAACAAAATCCTAAGAACAGCAAATTAAAGCACTCTGATTCATTTCAAACAATCAGCTTCACGAAAAAGTTAATTTTCCCCATTCATCAAGCACATCGATATTGCACGATTGGGAGCGGGATTGGGAACGGGACTGAGAGTGGGATTGCGAGCGGGATTGGGAGTGGGAGCGGCAGCAGTAGCAGCAGTTTAGATTTAAGTATATACTATTGTAGACAGTAAGTCATAATACATATGAAAGATCTACATATAAGCAAGCAGATAATACAAGAAATTGAAACGAATGTTATTAATTGTCAAGACATTCCAACACAGAGAACGACGTCAAGAAAACAGATTTTAATAAGTTTTAATATCCAAATAGTATATACGTAAGTATTATAACCGATATAATACAAATGTCTGTTGTTAAGATTTACTTATTACGCAAACCAAAACATGATTCATTTACTTTTCCGTTACCAGGGCTCGACAATAAGTTTTTCTGTCGAAAATTTGCTGTTTTCCGGCGCACGATTACAATACTTTTTCTTCTTACATTCGTAAAAGTGAGTAAAAGTAAAAGTCAGATGCAAATCGGCAAAGGGATTACGAGAATTTTTCATATCTTTTACCTAAAACAGTGAAAAGATTAGATTGAGACGACGAGTGAAAGGAAATGATTTATCCCTAACTATGGTACACTGGGATTGTGATGTAAGGGCATTGAACAATTGAAAGTGAATCGCTTTCCGTCCCGTCCCGATTGCTTCTCCGCCCAGGGCCCCGCACCGTGCCGCAGGGGCGATACCCTCTAGTGCAGTCGCGTCGTGAATGCGGCTCCAGATTCAGAGGCGCGCGCCGGACCAAGGCGATGGGCCACGCGCAGCTGCGAGAAGCGAGAGTGTGGGGGTAAGGCAGAGGCGGCGGCGGTGGCGGCTGCGCTACGTCAGGGGGTTAGTTAACGAGCCCGCTCTTCCTGGAACTGCGGGCCGGAGGCTGCTGCTGCTGCTGCGGCGGCGGCGGCGGCGGCCGCCGCGGCGGCGGCGGCGGCGGCGGTGACGGCGGCGGCGGCCTCAGGCCAGGACGCGGCGGGCGCGTTCAGTCGGAAGCCCCGTTCGCCGCCTCCTCAATAGACACAATGCCACCCCACCAGCCCTAATTAATGTTAGCGACAAGAACAACCACAAAAACACCCTCTTAGAAAATTTCTTAATCACAATAAAATAATTGAGAGCAAAGAATATCGTTTCATATACAATCCAATAAATGGGAATGGGTTCGTGAACTGTGTGTGTGTGGTGGTGTGGGCGCAGTTGACTAGTGAAACTCCTAGTTTATTTCGCTTGCTGTACAGCCTAATGACGCGTTCTTCCACAGATCCGTTAACTTAGAATAGCGAAGTTTTCAAAAAATATTAAAATTCAACTCAAAATTTCTCGCTTTTTGTTGTTAATTTCTTGCGCAAAAATAAAATTTGTCGCTCTTCTTTTGACCATGCTATTAAACTTTCGGCTAACTTAGCATCAAGTTAGGACCTCAATGACAAGGAAACCAAGAAATTAAAGAGATAAACAAAAAATAATTACATGGGAATATGTCGCTTTTTTGTTGCTCAATACTTCCCATAAAAGAAACTTTGTTACTCCGTAAACAATTCGAGAAATGTAATTTTCGGTAAATGCGGTTCTAACTTGATATCAAGTTAGCCTAATGAAGAGCGACAAATTTTATTTTTGCGTACCAAATTAACAAGAGAACGCGACAAATTTTGAGTTGAAATTTGTTATTATTTTTTTTTAACTTTGCTCTGCTAACTTTACGGATATCTCTCCTTCACCTCAACTGCCATTTTGCTTCTTTGCGTTTTGCAACTCCCATCAGATGGCGCGAGGGTTTTTGCATCTCTGTACAAAGGCAGCATTTCAACCTAGAGTGTTTATAGACCATTCAACTTTCCAAGTTCTTTGTAGTATTCTGACGTACGAAGTTAATATTGTTGGTTGAACGTTTTCTTTTTTTGAAGTAAATGTGTAATGCATTGGAAAACGTAATTTCACAAAGAAATTAAATTAAAAATGTGTGAGGAAATTTCATCTACCATTGTTTTTTATGTTCAGCAATATTTGTAAAGTATGACAAGTCCTATGTTTAAATTGGTTCATGTATTCTACTAGTCAAATTCCGGTTTATGTGCCCGTATACCGTGTCAGTCAAGCTGAAATACACTTTGGTTTACTATTCTTCATATACTCCGACTTACTGTTTCTAAAAAGCGGTTTGTTTGTGAAAAACAATAAGGATTTTGACGTTTCCACACATGACGTTATATTTCATGCCGAAATTACGGCACACCTTTTGATATGTTTGTAGTTCGTTCGAACAACATTACCTCTATCAAACACAAGTTTTTGGTAACTTGTCAAATCATATGAACTCACTTGAAAATGAAAAGTTATTTGGGATGAAATTACGTAAATTAAAGTTGAAAAAAAACAACTTATTTCATAAAATATAAAACCGGTTTTGTGGATAATGAATACAATGTTATCAAGGTTCGTGGCCGACTACCTGGGAGATCAGGTTGACATTAACTCATTCCTGCTTATAGCCAGGCCCCAGGTAACAACGTCGCAATGAAAAAGAACCTAGCTCTGTGTGAAGCCAATCACGTAACATCGCAGTATCATGACGTCTACAAGGTCCTTGCAGTTCCTGGAGAAGTAGAGAATATAATAGAATAACTGTAGGAAAATATAGTTTTTTTTATTCTGTGTATTAAAATAATTGTGAAATCGAATGTATTACGTTTTGTAAAGATTAATACATTAGTTAAATTGTTTTTGAACGCCGTGTTAACTTACATCATAGTATTTATGTTACAATATAATATTGTTTGATTAAAAATATTATTTTTATTAAGAACACTTTTGGATAACACTACAATATTTTATGTAGTTTTATTTCAATATGGAAACTAGTGCAAACTAATAGTGCTAAATAGCCTATCTCCTCGCATTATTTCTAAATTGGCAAATTTTCGAAAATCCAGAGTTTAACAAAAATGAGTCTGGCGTCATTCTTTTAATCGTCTCTAATTCTATTTGCGGAAAAAATCATGATCAATTTTAAGCAGTTTTTAAAGAATTGTTTTTTTTATAAATTGCATAAATTTCCAGCAAAAATTACGCGAAGTCAACTCGTTTCTTCAAAAAATTGTTCCCGACCTTTGCAAAAAAGTGATTCTCTACAAAACCTTTGTATATGCCTAAAATCTATATCTTCAATTAAGTAGTTTTGAAATTTTAACTTTTTGCAATTTAGCAAAGTTCGGTGAAAATGGGGCTAGTACCAAATATTTTAAAGTCCCTTGGTATATACTAGGAGAAATTTAAAGAGAAAATGTGAAGCTGTTTTTGCAAACAAATTGCTTACAAAATTTAAAAAATGCTTACATTTTGCTCAAAATTATACGAAAACGTCTCATATTTTCGAAATTTTGGCTTTTCAATTCAGAATATCTTTAAAAAACAGATTTCATAATGAAAGAATCTATCTTCAATACTGTAGTTGTAAGAAAATGCAACCCCCCTTCAAAAAAATTGCAATTTTGTAATTTTCGAAAAATTAGGAATTACAACGATCGTAAGACCTGTCCCAATCTCTTAAACGTCTTTTACTCTATCCGAGGACAAAGTTTAAAGAAGTTTAGAGCCATTTTTGAGAGAAGTTTGAAAATATGATTACATGTAAAGTACCCCCAAAAATCAAAATATCCGTTTGAAACTCCCAATGGCTCCAGCTCATTCAGACCGATCGGGAAATATCAATTTTGGAGAAAATCTGCTTAACGGTTTAGGCGCTAGACAGACGAACAGACAAGCAAACATTTGGCAGTGAATCGATTTTTGCGTAACAAGGAGCCACACACAAAACATGAATTCTACCACGTGTTAGAGAAAGTACTTTATATAGGAACATGATATATCCAGTTTTTCATTAACAGGGCCCGACAATACGAGTTTTTGTGTCAAAAATTCGCCGTTTTCCGATGCACGATTATGATTCGTTCTCTTCCATTTATGAGAACGAGAATGTAAAAGAGGACGTTCAATACAAGAGTTTGGAAATCGAGATTAAGCGAATGTGGGGTGTAAAAGCACAAGTCATCCCGATAGTTATCGGAGCTCTGGATTTTGTACCGCAAAATTTGTGTAAGAACTTGACTAATTTCTCAGGCCCCATTTTGTGTACAATGTTGTTCAATGTCTCAACTTACAATCAAATTCAATAGAATTATTAATCTTTTTAAAGGTATTCCTACACTGAACTCGTACAACGACATTTAGAATACTATTTACTATTTAGATTGTATAATTCTAAAAAACCTGTAACAAGTATTGTACTTCAGCCTTTAGGTCAATGACCTAAAGGTCTCGATCAGGTTTTCTTCCAGTTTCCCTGACCCTTGAACAAACGCGGAGATGGCCCCTTGTTTTGCTTCTTGACAAAAAAGTAACTTCAATTTAACTTCACCCCCATAGCACGACACATACCGTATTTAACTGTTTTTCACGTAAATAAATAAATAAATAAATAAATAAATAAATAAATAAATAAATAAATAAATAAATAAATAAACTAAATTTAGTCCCTCTTTTACTTGTATCAATAAAATCAATAACCTTTCTTGATTCACTCTATTTCTTCTTGGTTTAAGGTTCCACGCTGTCGCAATGGAAACCAGAGAGATTAATCACACAATGAATGACTGCGTTTTGTAACGGATTTCGTCACTTAGAATTGATTAACTACCTTATACTAATTTATTAATTTTTGGGGGGGCTTTCACAAAAACAAGCCTGTTCTAATGCCTCCACTGAATTATATAATACTTGAAGCAACAACCTTTTTTTTGTGAAATGACATCAGTTTCCTCGCGCCACCTTCGCCAAACGTGGTTCCCTCGCTGTCGATTCTCCGTACTGCAACACCTCCGAATCGCCGCTGAAATTCTCCGACCTTGCACCAAGGTTGACGAAAAATACTCTAATCGCCCCAGAAATTTAGTCGACTTTTTCACACTCTCATATACTAAAAAATCTATAAACCGAATTACGCTCATTAACATCATAAACGTTACAAGAGTATCTTTTTTATAGTAGGTCTTGCTCCCAATTCTAAGTCAGACAGCTTTTCACACGTACAAGAACACTTTTCTTGCTAAGAGTACTACCCAGCGGTGCTAAAAGAAATGAGAACGTGGAAGGTGTTGCGAGGACCGAGCTCCGTGAAACCCCTCTGTTCTCCTGTTCCACGCTCCCCAGCGCGTCAAGTTTGCGGTCTCCTCCTCCCGTCACTCTGTTGCCGTGCGAACCAGATGATTTCATTCATGACTGTGTCGCTTCAGCCGACTCTGGCTGAGCGGTCGCAGTAGGCAACTAGATATCTGATATCTCAGATAATTTTGCAACAGCCAAGTGCACCGATGGCCGACAGCAAAACAGAGTAAACAGCTCTGTACCACCATAGACGAAAATTATTATGAAACGAATAGCCGACACTCGGCGTGAAATATCACTCTTAGACGAGGTATCTCCTAAATCAACGAACACATCTAAAATTCAAGGAAAAATATTCAATGTTGAAATAAAATACCAAATTGAAAATGACACAAGAAGGCTAATGGTAGCTGAGAAGATAGAAGATAAAATCCTAGCATGGACTCAACGAATTAGACGTTACAAACGTAGAATAGGTTTCCGTGTGCAGAATCGGTTATTTGAAACAGACGCGAAGAGATTCTATCGCAATCTGACTCATAACCGAATGGAAATGCTGTCACACCTTCAAAAGATGACGTCGGCCCAACTCACAATTGTCTCGCGATGGACCCACGTGCTCCAGCAACTCCATGTGGAGTTGGGTGCGGAGGCTTGGAATGAGACGGTACCTGTATGATTATTAGTAAGGTGTGTACTACCTATACATTTTTGGTGTTTTATTTATCCTAGTTTATAACTTTACTACATTTTAAATATTTTTTGTTTTATTTGAGTTAATTATTCAGCAGTCAATTTATTGTAATGTATGTTGTCCTCATTCACTGTTCATTGTTTACACTGTAGCCTTGAGGAAGAAATTATATATTTCGAAATTTTGGCGTAACTAATTTTTCTCTACCCACATTGACCAATCCCGTGTACCGATTTTAATACTTAATTCGTTAATAATTTACATCGGAAAGGAATCAGTAGAAACAAGAAGTATTAAGAATAACAGGGGTATTTGCAAGGAGATTCGCTAACCCCTCTGCTGTTTTGCATTACTTTGATCCCACTATGTAGACTGCTGTCGCGTACTGACTTAGGTTATAAGCTCCAAGGTGATGGAAGGCCAGTATCACATTTGTTTTACTAGGATGATCTTAAAGTGTTTGCTAAGAATGAAGCGATTTTCTTCCAAATGCTGTTGTGGCGTCGTTAACACGAGGGCCAGAACCGTTAGGTGAAATCACGCTGCAGGGGAGGAAAGGGTTGAGCCTGAACTTCCGGGATTTTGCGCTCTGGCAGTTGACGCAGACAGCGTGGCAGAGCCAAAAATAACCATAGGCTGTAAACTCCTAGGAAGCTAGCTAGCGAGCCCTCGCTTGCCGACAGCAAGCGAGCCTATCTAAGGAACTTGTGTGGTGGGGGTGTAGCCCTCAACTATTTAACGCGGCGCCAACTGCGCCCGCGTTCCCGTTTCGTTTACATCGGAGAGCGTTGTATGAGTAGGTACAAGGAGTGTAGGAGTGTGGGCGAGATATCCGGAGCGTAAGGGCCAGACGATCTCGCGTGCTGTAGGCACACGGTCCGCCACGACCGGTTTAAATTTTGGCGTCAGGCCATGTGACGGTAATTGTCACGGGACGGACGTCCGACAGCTCGCATCACGCGTGGCTTTTATTTTTTTGCGGTAAAGCAGGGTACTGGAAGGAAAAGTTTGCCGGAGTGTTTAAAATTAGCAATTTATTGTAACTTGTCTATAACCTTTTAATATACTATTTTTATTTTGTTATTTGAATTTATTCTCATTTCCCTACGTCACACTGTATGTCGTAAATGACTTTACCAATGATATCTGCACGAAGTTTGATCTTGTCAAGTGTGCAAAAATCAATCTAATGGAGGTAAAGTGACAACGCCAGAGAGCATTGAAGTTGATATGCATACTGTATTTCAAGATCTTGAGTCAGGTAAAACGTACGTATGACTGGGCATTGAAGATGATGAGACCATCTCGAACGACACAACGAAAGACAGAATTCGTAGGGAGTAATACAGAGGAGTGATACTCGTCCGGCAGTGCGCCGTCTCCAGGAATAAAATATCTGTAATTGGTAGTTTGGCGGTGCCTGTTTTCGAGTACAGTTTATCTGGACTGAGCAAGAAATTCGAATCATGGATCGCAAAACCAGAAAACTGCGAAAAATCTTTCGAAAAATTGAGAAGTGCAAGAAATTGCGTTATTTGGATCAGCCCATATTTTGCCCAAAGTATTGTAGAGGCACCGACAGTCCCTAGATTTGCTCCTTAGGTAACTGGTCGCAATCTGGAGTAGATTTTATATTCATACTCATTCACACTGACTCATAACATCTTTAGTTGTAATGTAAAGAAATAATAATGTATTTGTGTATTTGTTTTGGAGCTGGATTGTGCACTTGGCGAGCTAGCGTTGTTCTCAAGCCCGGGGACTCATTCCCACCGGGGACGGGGCACAACAATCGAGCATCAGCGAAAGTTACATAATACAGGAAGTTGCCATGTAATTTTTGAAACTTTCATCAGTGATAATAAGATTTCTTTCATATTGTTCAAATACACTTCGATAATTATGGCTACATCTTCATATTGTTGTGTACGTAAAACACATACTCGTCGTCACGTCTATACTCGTCGTCTTTCTAACTGGCGAAACACATCTCCACCGTATTTGAAATAATTGCAGTAAGTTAGTCCACATGCCAAGTAACCACAATTTCACAAGGTTTGCAAGGCCTCGTGGCCGGACAGATCGAGGAATGTCAATTTAGGAGAAAATCATTAAACAGTTTAGGCGTTAGCGATGACTAGAGACAGGGTGAATGAACAGGCAGGGACACATTTTGCCGTCAACAGAATTTTCGGTTTCCGGCATTCAAAGCGTGAATTCTAACTGAATTTTGAAGTAGTAGTGGAAGTAATTTACTACGACTAAAATAGAGCTGTGGCTTTCCTTTACAATCACCTCCGTTTTATAGCCGCGTGAGGAAAGAAAAGATCTGGGCAAGCGCGACCACTTAGAAAAACACCCTGGACTGCGCATGCGCGAAAAGTGGCGGAGGAGAAGGTTCCCTCTCTTCGAGGCTCAACTTCCCCACAATGAGTGGCCACCGCCGCCACCGCCGCCTCGGCCTGGGCGGGCAGGGAGAAGACCCGCCTTGACAACCGTCCCGAACTCTAGAGGGCTGAAGCGTGAGAAGAGATGTTGCAAGGGCGAATCAGTTATCGTTGCAGCCGATCCTTGAGTTCAACTGAGCTCCCCTTAGGGACCAATGGGGGATGGCTTAGCCACACCTACCGTGGTAAGCGACGCCATGATGTTTTTTTCTAAGTGGTCGAGCTATAAATGCGACGAACGGAATAAGTCGTACCCGTTGCGTACCTCCCTTACAACCTGGATTAATTAAAAAATAATTTAAAAAATGCCCAGAGCCTGGTACCGCCGCTAACTGGTAGACGTCGGATAGCCCTACCGGTAGAAGTACTAGTAGTAGTACTGGTAGAAGGTCGGGTCTAAAATGTCAAATCCTCAGATTTTACTACATATAAACACAAAATTGAGCCACTTTTTATGTCCGAGCTTCATAATAGGAGTTTTCTGACGAGAAATCGCCACATTCCGCAGAAGATTTCAAACACTTTACGTATGTGAAGTTGCCCTCGCAAACACTTTAGGGAGAAAATCTATCTTCCCAACCGTGAAAAACAAACTTAAACATCTTCGATCTGGGGAAGGGGCGAGCTGACCGATCGATAGTCAGAACCGTATTGCCTATGTGATTGACGCAGAAGTCCATAGGGCGGGAATGATGCTGTTTCTGGAGGCTGGGCTTTGATTGTTTACGTATGAGGCGAAAATATCGTGATCCCTCGGAGAGATTTCTTCTGCGTGTTTCTCAAGACTGGAAAGTACTTCCAAGCAGATTTTTTCGGTCGAGTATTGGTGTCAATAGACCAGTGAATATTTAGTTTGTATATTGTGAACAATTATACAAACATATAGCAATCAATTTTCAACTCCTACCAAATTGTTTTTTTGAAATATTCATCTCAGACACAATTTGTGGACCCTCTCTGGCTGTCTTATCGCACATTTCGGAACTGTATATAAAATGTTTAACAGTTGCAAAATTTTTAATTCGCGTTTTTCTTTTGGAAGACACCTATTGATACTCCCCGCCTTAGAGTGAAACAAATTTTGAAATTGTTTATAGTTTTGCAAATGTTGCAATTTTTATTGTCTCCTTTGAATTCCATTTAAACACAATACAAGATTTGGCAATCCGATCTGTTCTATAATTTTACGTTCTCAAGATATTTAATAATTTATTAGTACATAGCATCTCATAATCACCCCCATTTTTGCACTCATTCCATTGGCTCTCCGCAATCACGTGTATTGAAAAGAGAAGTTGGCAATATCTCGCTTCATTGGTTCCCTTCATATGCTTAATCCAGAGGCCGGAGGCGATATCATTGCCACCGTAGCGAGGCGATAAACGTACATTACGCTCCAAGGTCGGGGATAAGAAATATTTCTTTGAAAATTACATCTCGCCAACAAATTAAGTAACAACAAAGTAAGAGGAAAATGCTATTTAACAAACTTCTGGTAATAATTTCAAATGCAAAATAAAAACATTTAAAAAATTGCATTATAACTTAAATCCATTACGAATGAATACTTTCTACCAAGAGGACCTAAAGTCACTGCTTTTACTTTTAAAAATTTAAATCTTGACAATACGCCTTAAAACTCACCTATCCGGGCTATTATATCGTCAATTCGATAAATGTAAATGTTTAATGGATAGGTGAAGCAATAAAATAAAAAAAGATGCTATTATTTCATGTCCCCACAAGAGGTTTGAGATTTTAAAAATGTTGTTAGGCTGATAAAATTGAAGAAACTGGGTGTGATTAAGTTGAGTGATTAAAATAGTATGCAAACTTTGTTTAATTAAAAACAAAATTAAATGAATAATTAAAGTAAAGATGAAGTACCCCATTTACACCTGCAAATGATAAGCATGCATTTAATTAATTAATATATTAATAAATTTTTAGTTGATGCGGCATCAATTTTCAAACAAAATCTGAATCAAAATCAAATATATAAGTTTAAGTTAATAAATTTTTTAATATTTCTCTTATTTCGTATTTACTTTTGCATTATTGAATCGGTGTGATATATATATTATAGTGATATATATATATATATATATAGTATAGTATATATATATATATCGGTAATAACTCTTATTACGATAATGATATCAGTTTTGCAAAGTTTGACTTTAGACAGTGTGAAAGGTCTTAGTTTACCCAATTTATATAATGTTTATTTTTATATACATACTATTTAGACAGCGTTATATGTTCATAACTAATGCTGCTTCAACATCATATACTTTAACGCCTTATTTGTATCGGCTACTCAATATACAATACTACGTGAGTTAGAAAAAAAATTCCTACGGATAGTATTTTCCCCTTTCTGGAATTCGCACTGGACTCCTTAGCATTTAACACGGCTTACACATTTCCCTTACGCTACCAGCTACACACGTGGAATCATTCCTTCCCAACGCTAAAAGAGAGTTGAACAGTGTATTTGAAGTTTTTAAAACTTCAGTGTGTCAGTTACATTATTTCAAGACCTAGTTTTAAAAACTGATTTCGATTTGAAAAAATCTCTATCGTCAATATTGTATTTCGACAATGTTATTTTGTTTGCAATTTTCAAAAATTCAGATCGTTTACCGAAAATAGAACATGCGGCATTTTTAAACTTCTTTTGCTATATTCTAGGAAAGGATTTAAAGCAAAAATCGAAGATATTTTCAAGAAAATTTTGGAAAAATGTTGGAGTTTGATGTCAAGTCTTGACTACATTGAAGGGATAATAGGGTGCTGCTTAGGATTACCAGTAATTAATTATATTTTGTAGTTTCAAATTTGTATTTGTCTTTTGATTGTATGACTATAATGTATGCTCTAATGTTCCAGTTATCAGCGCTGCCTATCATCAACTCCAGAACTAATCACCGGCTTGTCGTTAAACACTATGATTTCAATTAGGTTTTATTTCGAAATCCCATCAAAATGTATATGAAATCACAATCAAAATATCATTTGGAATTAATTATAGTTTTTGTGAGTATTATTTCTCGCCTACCGCTTTAAATCAATCTTTCGTTTGAAAAATATTTTCAGTCGACGGAACCCAGATTAGTGGGAGTGCGGATGCCGTTACTTGCAACTGAAATCTATTCATGGAGCATTGCAAAGTATGCTCACTGCCTGTATTTCAGCCTTTTTTCTATGTTAACATATGAGGTATATTTTTAGCCATAGATATAAAACAACTTAGATCAAGCCGGTTAAAAAAACAAATATGAAATTCAAAATTATCGGTCAATTTCTCTTTTGTTATTTTTTCAAAAATATTAGAGATACATTTTTACGTACAAATAGAAACACTTCTTAGTAAACACGACGCGTTTTCAAATCGCCAACATTGGTTTCGAAAATCAAAATCTACGGAAACAGCCATTTTTTCTCGTCTTAAAGATGCCCCCTCAGCCATAGATCTAAACAAAGCACCTATTGGAATATTTTTAAATCTTTGAAAAGCTTTTGATGTCATTGATCATAACATTTTACTCTCAAAATTACCTTCGTATGGAATTCGTGGTGTTGCTCAGAATGGTTATGTTCGTACCTTAAAGAAAGATCTCAGACAGTAGAAATACCTTACTGGAATAATGGAAGTTTATGGACACACCTTTCTGATTCTTTGCCAATTGCATGTGCAGCCCAGCCTGTGCACATGCAATTGCATTGCATGTGCGATTTTAGACCCTATTCTCTTCCTACTATACGTAACCGATATGACCTCGCCGATTAGAAACAGAAGAACAGTTCTCTTTGCGAATGATACGAATATTCTTTGCAATAAAGAAACCGTAAATAGAACAATATCAAATATTTCAAAGTGGTTCCGTAATAACAAATTATTAGTAAATAAAACTGTTTCAATGCAGTTTTCCATTACAAATAAACAGCTTTGCACATCACTGAAAATGAACGGTGTACCATTGACTGACATTAAGGTCAAAAATTTAGGCCTTTCAATTCAGACAAACCTTAAATGGAACGTCCATTTAAATGAATTGAACACTTCATAAAGTTATTTTTGCTACGATTTCAGAATTCTTTCAAATTCAGTCAGCCTCCATTCTGCACGTTGTGTATATTTCGCGAATGTTCATTGCATATGGCATAATAATCTGGGGAAATACATCTTATAGATCCCTGACTTTTAGACTACAAAAAAATTGTACGACTAATAAGCAAATCTCATCCAAGTTATTCTTGTAAGCCTCTCTGTATTAATCTAGGCATTTTACCATTACCTTGTCTCTTTATATATGAATCAGTGGTTTTTGTCAAAAATGACTTACTTAAGGACGGGAATGTATTTTCAGCAAACGCTGTTATCTATAACTACAACCCTCGACGTAGTAATATTCATCAGGTGACAGTATCATCAGCTCACTACAAAAGTTCACATATAATACATATACATTATTTTACAACACCTTGCCAGATGACATTAAACGATTAAATTCAAAACAGACATTTACGTCCCAAGTAAAATATTTTCTGGTGCACAACTGCTTCTATATAATTTGAGACTGCAGCGAGCATTTAAAAGGAAAGTAATATTAGCAATGACATTTAATGTATTATTTACCATTTGGTTTGTATAATTGTAAAGAACCTGTAACAAGCATTGTTCTTCAGCTTCTGGGTCAATGACCCCCATCTCGATCAGGTTTTCATCCAGTTTCCTTGATCCTCGAGCAAATGCTGAGATGGCCCATTGTTTGGCTTCTAGGTATAAATGTAACTTCAAATCAACTTCTCCCCATAGCACGTCACACACAGCTTTTAACTGATTTTGAAGTAAATCGATCAATCAATAAAGCTTAATAAGTTTTTATTAATAATTCTATATTCAAATTATTCTAATTCTATATTTTAATTTGATTAATAATTCTATAATCAATTTAATTTTCATTATGCAAAATTTGTATTATTTGATGTTTTGCTTGAACATCAATATGTCTTTTTTTTTTAATTTAAGGTCGCATCAAGTACTAAGTCATTAGCGACCACTATTGCTTGTAATGGTATGGTAACTGTGGGTTGACACGATAATGATGATGATAGGGGGGTGAAAGGACGAAACACAATACAACCATGCCCAAGGCGGGACTCGAACCCGCGATCCTTCGGTCCGAGTTCGCTACGGCACTACTGCCTTAGCGATCTCGGCCACCGGATCGGCTCAATATGTCTTGTTTGGTTGATTACTTATACTTCATCATAGTTCAATTGTAATTCTTTTGATGTGGTGTAAAAACGTGAATATTAGCTAGCATTTGTCGTCATCGGCAGGTAAGCTAAATTTTATACAATAATTTCATTTTTACAAATATGATTCTAAATGTTACTTTGCTTGGTGCAATTATTCAAGCTTTAATTATAACCATGACAAACTCATCGTTTGAAATATTTTACTTAATTCATGAAGGCATGTGTGTTTTTATTCTAATGATCGAATGATAATTTTGATTCTAATGATATTTGTATTTTTTCTAATGATCCTGATTTTCTATCTTACATAGGCAAAGTACTCGTAATATACTGAGCTTCCAGTCTGGGAGGAGTGTCACTCGCCACCAATGTACAGTCCAAATGATTAATTGATGGGTTTCTCCCCTACTTTTATATGGTACGACGCTGCGCTGGCTTGGCCTCTTTCACTTTTCTTTTTCTTGAGGTTCTCCCAGAAAATCAATATTGAAACCTCCACATACAACAATGAATTTAAAAGAACGATTATTAATTTTGTTCAGCATTATCTCTAGATTTTATAAGAAACTGAAATAATCTAGTTTTGTGGAAGGTCTGTAAATGCAAATAAAGATAACTTTGAGCATAGTAAGATACATGACTGTTATTTCGAAAACATTTTCAACTGCCTATAGACTGAATTCTGACAAGAAGGTAGAATCAATAATATTTCTTACGTAAATACACGAACTTCCATAAGCAGGATTCTTGTTTAATTTCTTCGCTCTACAATACAATCCTGCAAGAAAAAAACTAAGAATTTGGAGTTCTTATATCATATCTTATGAATCATGGTTCTTATATGATTGTCAGATAACCAATGTTGTAAAGCAATAATATCTATTTGTCTTATATAACCCTGTAATGCTGCCTCAAAATTCAATTTTATTAGAAAGTGATTGAACATTATGATGCATTATTTGAATCATTTGCCTGCACCAACAGGAATATTTTTTGCTGCATCAGTTCGTATGTGGTGGGCGTTAGCATCTAAATAGTTCAGAGGATTTCCTCCAAAATTAATATTCTCTCATCCATATTGCAAAATTCTAGATTCTTTGAATTTGAAACTGATATTTTGATTATGAAGGATACTTCACACAAAAGCAAAACATTTTCAGAATTTTCCCAAAAGTCTCTCCGAATTTTTGAATATTTTGTTTCCTCCGAGAGAGGAATGAACGCTTAAAAAATGGCGTAGGTCTCATTTTCGCTGAAGTCTGAGATTTTTAAAATTGCAAAAGTTTAATTTTTCCGACACCAAGAGTACTAAAGATAGATTTTTCTTTAATGCTATCTATTCTTAAGAGATGGATTTTTGAAGAAAGTCAGGTTGAATTTTATACTGCTGAAAATATCAGTAGTTTAAGTGTAATTTGCGTGAAGAAAAATAATTTATTTTCTCAAAAACCTCCACATTTTTCTTCAAATGTTTTTCTCGAATGGAGCAAAGAACCCTTACAAAAATGGTGCTAATGAAAATTAACGTAAATCAATTTTTCGAAATCAAGGACTCTCAATACCTGGATTCTGACGTTACCTGTGAGAGAAAGTATTTTACTAGCCATAGAAACATGATTTATCCACTGTTTCGGTATCATGTTCGCACGATACGAGATTTTCTGACGATAATTGCCACTTTCTGCTACAGCATTACAATGCGTCCTCTTTACTACGTAAATTCATAGTAGGTGAAAAAGTAAAAAGAATTAATCTCGAGGACCGGGCCTAATGAAACATTTCGAACATGGTACATTCGAAATTACATACTGCTACCCTGGCCTGATGAAAGCCTTTATCGCGCATACATAGTTTAATTAAATTATAGTAATATAATGATAGTAAAGCTGGTGAGATGAATCCTACTACATCTAAAATATATTCAGTAATTTCTGTTTTTATATTTTATGTTTCTCAGTTTATTTTCTCCATTAATCTTTCTGCTGGCAATGATAGCTTGGAAATTTACGGAAATTGCATAAGTTAGAAATTAGGCAATAACTCTCTAAGGCGATAATTTTCTAAGCGTCAAGATAGATAAGTACAGATGTGGGAATGGGGGTTGTGGTAACGTGCTAGGCGTGTTAAGGACATGAGTTTGAATGTCTGGTGGTGAAAAAGTCGCAAACAATAGCTTGAAAACGCTCGGCAGATGAAATCCTTGTTGGCAAGGCGATGGCCGCTGCAGACAGCGTCGGTGGCCACACGACGAGCGAGGCACGAGGCTGAGGCATCGGCGGACGTCGGATGGTGGGGACGACAGGGAGTGGGCGCTATCGGCCGGGGGGAGAGGGGGAAGAAAAGCGCTGAGCCAGGGAGAGGGAACGCGTCCACGCCGAAGCAACCATTGGCTCAAACTTTTAGCTTGGAATGCAGCGCGAATCGACAACAGGTGTCAATACAATATTTATGAAAAAGAATGATCACATCTATGAGAACGTTCACAAATTGAAACAAATTAACAGCAATGCACTGCACGTTCGCAGGTTCCTTGGTCAACTACTGAATTCAGTCTTCTTTATTCTGTAAGCGAAATAAATAGAATGAATTATTTTCACGTCCACAAGGTAGACAAGCACTGAAGGCAGCAGTAAACTATTGACTTTTAATCATAAAATTAAATCTCTCAATATACTAATTGCTCCCCATCAATGTAACCGGTATTCTCTTTTTTCTTGTTTGGCAGACATTCTCTATTTTCTCTTTTGTCCGTTTGTTTTCAAAATTATTAGGGGGACTTTTGTACGTACGTTGTACGAATACCTTCCTCAGAAAATTCGAAGCATTTCAGACTACCAGTCCGGGTTTAGGAAATCAAAATCTACGGAAATATCATTTAGTTTCTTGAATATGGTACTTCATTACATCAAATTAAAGCATTTATTAGAGTATTTTGAAATATTTGAAAACGTTTTGACTTAGTATTTGACTTAGTATTGCACTAGACTCTGACTTGGTTAATTTCGTATCTTAATCATCAGTCTCGAAAACTAGAAATATCGTACTGGAATGTAGGGACATTGTATAATATTTTTTTCGAATCACTGCCAATTACACTTTAGGTCCCGCAGGGTTCCATTTTAGGCGTTATTCCGTTCCTACTATATAGAAATGATATCCCCTGATCGATTCGCAATGGAAGAACAGATTTCGTTCCTGATGATACGAATATTCTTTCAATAAACGAAGCAGTAAATAGTACAATATGCGATGTGACAAATTGATTCCGTAATAGCAAATTAATAGTAAACGAAGGAAAAACAGTTTCAATGCAGTTTTCCGTTGAAATAAACAATTGCATACTCTATTGCAAATGAACGATGTGCAATTGACCGACGTTAAGGTAATACAATTGTTGGGTCTCTCAGTTCAGTCAAACCTCAAATTGAACGTCCATTTACATGAATTCTTTAAATGAATACTTCCTATATATATTTCTGCCTATATATTTCACGTTTTAGGAAATTACACAGTTGGTGATTCTATTTTGATAAATAGATAGATATATTGTCAGGTATCAATATTTTAATTCAACTAATGATCATTTCGATCGCGTAGCGATCATC